>OY294045.1:1083426-1183877 GCA_958510825.1 Brachypterus glaber | reverse complement strand
TTTGCATTAAAATTTATGCATGTGGTCCAAAAGCCGGCACTTTTACAGACAGTCCCGAAAATTAGAAGAGCCCGTAATACTGCTTGAAATACTCCTTAAATTCGCTGCTTAAATTACTGTGAAATCACAGGTAAAAATTCACATTTTTACAGAAAACTGTGAATTTACAGTACTGATTTAAATTTACCACTTTCTTTGCTGGTAACATATGACCTACTTTATTTGCTGGGAAATTACCATATTTTCATTTACAGTGCGGTACAATTACTTTGCATTAAAATTTATGCATGTGGTCCAAAACCCGGCACTTTTACAGACAGTCCCGAAAATTAGAAGAGCCCGTAATACTGCTTGAAATACTCCTTAAATTCGCTGCTTAAATTACTGTGAAATCACAGGTAAAAATTCACATTTTTACAGAAAACTGTGAATTTACAGTACTGATTTAAATTTACCACTTTCTTTGCTGGTAACATATGACCTACTATATTTGCTGGGAAATTACCATATTTTCATTTACAGTGCGGTACAATTACTTTGCATTAAAATTTATGCATGTGGTCCAAAACCCGGCACTTTTACAGACAGTCCCGAAAATTAGAAGAGCCCGTAATACTGCATGAAATACTCATTAAATTCGCTGCTTAAATTACTGTGAAATCACAGGTAAAAATTCACATTTTTACAGATAACAGCGAATTTACAGTACTGATTTAAATTTACCACTTTCTTTGCTGGTTACATATGACCTACTTTGTTTGCTGTGAAATTACCATATTTTTATTTACAGTGTATACTTGCGCTTTCACCAGAATTGCAAATATATTTTTGTATAATTTTGGCGAAGGAGCATTTGTTATTTTGTGCTCCTGTGACAAAAAAATTTGATTTTTGTTATAGTTTTTTTTTTCTTTAAATTAATACAAAAATTCTTTTTCCCCGGGAAAAGCCTTTTATTAAGAATTAAAAAATAATATATTGATTTTTTTTACGTTTCTCTTCGTTTTATATCGAAAAAACATGATTTCTGTAAAAAAATCTGTCCGTCGGTCTGTCTCGAGTACGGTTTGAGCTAAAGACTTCAAATTTGAAACATGGGATCCTTATCCAAAGTTCTAGGCTGTGATTGTTTTTGGTAAAAATGGAGTAAAACTATCTTTCTCATTTTTTGTTGAAACATTTTTTTGGAAACATATTCAAAAATAACTTGAACTTTTGTTTTAATGGCCTAGGCCCACAAGGGAAAGTATTCTTTTGAAAGTGTGCTCTTTAATAAAAAAAAAGAATTTAATCTTATCCTTCTTGGACAATTGGTAGAGAATTAGGAGGAAACCCATGCTCCGATAAATTTCAAAAGCTTTTGAATCAAACCCGGGATAATCACGGTTTTGTGGAGAAATGGAGCGTATCTGACAATCCTGCAGGTTTACATCTAATAGACATCCGTAAACTGTAAAAAAATGTGTTAATTTATAACTACATGTAAATAAACGTAAAATAAATACAACATTACAATAATATTATTTATATAATAGTAATAAATTATTATAAATTATTATAATTTCATAGGTATTTTTTTTGTAATTTTTTCTAAAGTTTATTTTTTTAAGGTATAGTTGTTTTAAACCTACACGCTTGTAAACAATCTCCAAATTACCATAGCAACGTAAGATACGCATACGTCGTAAGCGAAATGACAAGGCCCAATTTACAAAACCGTAAAACGTTGACGTGCCATTAACGAGAACAAAACAATGGTTTATTCCTCTTATTATTGGAATAAAAGCGATTTTATAAGCAAATTTTATTTCTACAGGAATACAAAAGTGTTTTTAGCAACAGCTTTATCAATTCTCTTTTTTACATCAAAAATCATAAAAACAAAGTAAGTAAACAAAAATTATAAATTTTGGTTATGTTGACATTCAAAACAAGCCACATGCTTCAGTGTAAATCGGACTTTGTGGAGTATTTAGCGGCAAATTTAAAATAACTATACCTTAAAAAATAAACTTTAGTTTATGAAGCTTTAAATAAAGTTATGTATTTTTATGTAAAGTTATGTAATTTTATATATACTGGAAATTCAATAAAACCTGCAGTGACTCAATTTTGAATTTGTGGTAAAAGGCGAAGATCATACCAGTTCGGGTGTAAATTTTACCAAAAGCGCGCATAGGCGTGCGAAATGGCTGTGGCTTACCACATTTTTGCCCAAAACTTTTTTCAGTGTAAATGTTTTGCATTGTTTTTACAAATTATGGATTCTTTAAGTAAAAATACACGAAAATATTCTTTTACTGTAATACCATAAACGGAACGGTTTTCGAGGAAAATCCATTAAAAATAAAATTTACAGGACATGCCCCTAAAAAGTGTTACTACTTAAGAGTCCATAACTCACTTATTTTTAGGCCAAGGTGTACAAACTTTTTTTCTTAGTTTTTAATGTGAAATCGCTCTGCAGTGTCAAATTATTTTATTAGCGCTTTTTTGGGTCCTATTTAAGGGGCCTATATTCAATGGGCCGTAACTCCATTAGGACCGATTTGCGGCCCTATGTTTATATGACTTTTTTACCATAGTTTTTGACATATTATGTGCCCCTTCACGGAGTTCTGGGACACCCAGTATAAATGTATTATTACAATTTCATGTGTAGTTTTTTTGTAATTATGAATATTTTTTTTTAATTTTACATAACGCTTTTAAAAATACATACTTACTCGTGTAAACTCTGTTAAAATTACATAAAATGATATTATAGTGATTTAATAAGTAATCACTCATTACCCTGCCGTGCTAAGCTGAAAGGTCCTATCTACATAGGTTTAACATACACAGATAGGACCTTTCAGCTTAGCAAGGCAGTACCAGCGTGGCCATTATTAGGTAAAAGTATTTTTTATGTAAGTTTACATTAATTTTTATATAATTTAACATAAAAGTAAAATTACCAAAAATTGACATTTAGATAAATTTAACCCATTTTTTTACAGTGTACTATAGATCTGGAAAGCTGCGTTATATCGTCCTGAGAGAAAGAGATTTTAAGAACTAAGTCTAATAGGGTTTTGTGACAGTTCTTTAAATGTGATACGTAATATTTTTGGGCTGGAAATCCTACGACTCTCAATTGAGGATATGTTTAGAATTTTATCTGTAAGAAGGTTACCCACTTTTTATTTCAATTGACCCATATTTACAAAAGTTATGGAGGTCACGTAACCCTTTTTTCTATTTAAGATGTTTAGTATCGATTTATAAAATACACAGCCCAGTAAAAGAGCTTTCCCATTTTTCACCTGCGCGCGTAAGATGGATTTTTTTTATTATCAGATTCACTTATAGCAACCTTAAAAATATACCAATTTTCACGAAACCCCCCGCCTCTTAGGGGTGGAGTTAGAATTTTTTTATTATCAGATTATCTTTCAGCAACCATAAAAACCCAAATATACACAATTTCACAAAAACTACCCCCACCCCTCAGGGGGTGAAATTAGAAAAAAATTATTATAAGATTCAGTTTTAGCGATCTCAAAAACCCCAACATATAAATTTTCAAGAAAACTACCCCAGACCCTGAGTGGGTGGAGTAAGAATTTTTTTATATCAAATTCACTTTCAGCAACCTGAAAACACCCAATATACCAATTTTCACGAAAAATTTCCCCCACCCCTCAGGGGGTGGATTTAGAAATTTTTTATTATCAAATTCACTTTCAGCAACCTCAAAAACCCCAACATACCGTTTTCACGAAAATTACCCCCCACCTCTCAGGGGATGCACCATTTATACCCGTGCAGACCCGTCATTTTAAAACAAGGCCCTGCAGGGCAGTGAATTTTTTTATCTTCATTATGTGGCTAAAATTTTAGAAAATATTTTGCAAAATTTTGAAAAAATTTAACTAAAACTCACAGCAGAATTTATTAATTATCAACAGTAATCGGAATAAACTCAGTTCATCAACGTTGAAAATAAACACAGAAACATAAGCTTACGGAATAATTTTGCCGAATTACGAGGGAAACTTTTATAAAGGTCACCAAATCGAAACATTTGACGACTAATTTGTCACAAACACAATAATATTGACTATACATATTAACTATAAATATGTATATATATCGGTGTTTTTTGAAGAAAAAACCGATATTCGATTTTTATCTTTTAAGAATACGAAAGTTTTTAATTTTTATTTATCGATAATAAACGCGTATATTATAAATTAAAAATTTATTAAATTAAATTATAAATAAATAAATTTATTAAATTAAATTATAAATAATAAACGCGTATATTTCGGGAATAATTTAATTATTATATTTAAATTAAATATTTAGTATTTAAGCGTGAAATGATAATAATTGATGAAATCTAAAATTTAGATTTAATCTGCATAAATATTTTTGTTCAAACGCTGATTTGATATGTTAATAAACATGATTAACTGATAAAATATGTTTATATATCGTCATCTAAAGGCTCTAACGGTCTAACTCCAAAACGTCATATTTTTCAGGAGACGTAAAAAACGATTTAAAACTTAATTATAGCAATTTAGAACTTTAAAACTAGCTTGTTCACAGGTAAAAATGTTTGAAATGTGTTAATGTATTTAAAACTTTTCATTGTTATCTATTTTATATAAATTATTTGAAAATTAAATTTTAACCACAGAATCTAAATTCACTAATGGTCTAACTCGAAGGAAAGATAAAAGAGGATACCTATCGTATTATATCGCGTAATATTATTACAAAAAAATTATATTTTTATATTTAATATATAATATTACTACTAGGTAGGCATAATATATATATATATATATATATATATATATATATATATATATATATATATATATATATATATATATATATACATTATTAATGGCAATAATTATAATTATCATCAAACAGTAAATTAACAAATATTTGAAACGGGATCTCCTGTTGTCGAGAAATAGTGACAGTTCTCATTTAATTGTTTTCTCACAATCATATGATGGAGTTTGGACTTTTAGCGACTTAAAATATTTACATTTTTGCATTTTTGAGGCTGATATTAGTTTAATGCAAGTATGTTGGTAATCAGATAATGAAGCAAATTTGTTAAAAATCTAATTTTTGAAAAATTTGGAGTTAGACAACTAGAGCCTTTAGTGGGCGATATTTAAAAAATAAATACTAAGTGAACACTTTAATAATACAGAAAATAGAAAAAAAGTATTTTAAGATTTAGTTTTAGCGACCTCAAAAGCCCAATTTTCACGAAAACTACCCCCCGCCCCTTAGGGGGTGGAGTTAGAACATACCTGTATGCCAAGCGTGGGTTCGAGTCCCCGCGGTGGAAGAAAAATTATTTAGTTCATGCGATGGGACATTGAGATTTGTGTCCGACTGTACATTATGGCTGCTCTCTTTGTGGCATGGAGAATTGTGGCCGACTATTATGATCTCAGGGTCATTAGCAAAGGAACCCAGGTCTACACAGTATGGCTGCTCTCCTTGTGACATGGAGAATTGTGGCCGACTATACAGTAAGGATGCTCTCTTTGCGGTCTTATCCTGAATTGTTGAATTTGAATCTACTTGCCTTAGATTAAACTAGGTGGCAGAAATAATAGTTTGTTCAATTTCTATAAAAAAGAATTGTTGGACAAAAATTGTATCTATGCCTTACAAACAGTGGTTCGGAAGTCACTATAAGCCGGTGGTCCACAGAAGGTAGTATGCACAATGGGCATTTGGCCTGCGTGCAAGTTATATTATCATGCATTATTGTGGTATTATCCCCCTTCAATGTAACTTTGCCAACTTTTGCATGCCAAATTTAAGGAAGCTAGAGATTTTCTAGCTTCCTTAAGTTATCGTGCTTACAAGATTTCCCGGACAGGCCGACCGATCGACCGACAATTTTTTTTTGCTCTAAATTGATTGATATCCACATAAAACGTCATAAGGCAACGTTCAAGTATTACGTAACGCAAATTACGATCATTTTGGACAATGAATATTCAAGAAATAATTCAAATAAAAATTAGGTATAGGCTAAAAAGGCGTAATGCCCTTTTCCTTGTCAAATTTATTAGGTAGATAGATAGATAGATAGATAGATAGATTCTTTATTGACTTTAAGCTATTATAAAAATAGATAGACTCGTCACATAGGTAGTATATATACTATATATACATATAAATAAATAATACAAAAAAAAGCAGGTAAAAAACATAAATAGAAAAAATACATAAACACTAAAAAAGAAACAAAAACATGAATTAAAAGTAACATAAATAATATAACACGAATAAAAAAATGAATATTTATAACTCAAACAAGGGTAGCTACATGCTCCTCAAATTCACCTAATGAATAAAATGTATTCGAGGTCAGCAATTTTTTTACCTCCATTTTAAACAGGTTTAGTGATTTAGCATCTTTAACATAACTGGGCAATTTGTTATAGTAACTAAGAGCTGCGTAATGAGGTGACTTTTTGTACATACACAACTTGAATCTTTTCAGTCTAAACAGGTGTCGATCACTTGTAGGATAATCATGTAAGTCACCATTAAAAAAGCAGATTTATTTTGAAAGACAAAGACAAATAATTTATACAAATATATTGACGTTACAGTTAAAATACAATTATTTTTAAAAACTTCTCGACAAGAATCCCTAAACCCTAAATTAAAAATTATTCTAATCAGTCTTTTTTGCAGTACAAGTACTCTATCAATATCACAGGATTGTCCCCACACTATAATATTGTAGGATATTATAGAGTGAACATTGGCATAATATACACTTAACAACGTTTTACGGTCCAATGAATTTTTAAGCCTAGTCTAGAACAAATACTGTCTATGTGATGGGACCAAGTGAAATGTTTATCAATGACTATACCAAGGAAATTTGTTTTATTTTGAGGAACAAACACAGTATTGTTTATGCTAAAGCTGGAATTAGAAAACACTTTTCGGTGATGTCCGAACTCAATAAAAACCGTTTTATCATGATTTAAAATCAACTTATTTTTATAACACCAATCATTAAACGCCTTGATAACTAAATTAACTTTTTTAATTAAGTTTTCTTTATTTAAATCTATAATTACAATTGTGGTGTCATCCGCGTACATAAAAATCTTGCCATCTAAAATAAAATAAGGAAGGTCGTTAACAAATAGTAGGAAAAGCAACGGGCCTAAAATACTTCCTTGAGGTGTCCCTTTAGAAGAACCAAATTTTTTGGAAAAAATATTTTTAATCTTAACCCTAAAAGACCTATTTGTTAAAAATGAATACAGCCACCTATTTATTTGTCCACGAATTCCATTGTTGGAAAGCTTAGACTTAAGAAAATTAGGATCAACTGTGTCAAAAGCCCTGCTTAAATCAAAACTAATAACCATAACATAGTTGCCGCTATCAATAGCCTCGTATACGAACTGAACGAGATTAATGGATGCAGTTTCGGTGGAACGACCCTCCCTAAAACCATGCTGACAGGCGTCGAGAATGTTATTAGCTTTAATAAAATCTATTAACTGATTATAAACAATTTTTTCAAAAATTTTAGACATTACACTAAGTAAGGAAATTGGTCTGTAATTAGCAGGATTGGTTGGGTCGTTTTTTTTGTGTATAAGGGTTATAGCACTAGCTTTAAGAGCTTCGGGAAATTCACCTGATCTGACAGACAAGTTAATCAAATCTGCTAAAGGCTGGGCGACCTCATGCATACAAACTTTAATAAGGGTCATTGGTAAGTCATCAACTCCCGTCGATTTTTTGCAGGGAAAAAGTTTTATTACTTTAATAATGTCCTCCCGGCAAACATTTTTAAAAACCATTTCTTTTGAAATTTTAGGAAAAGTCGAACATTTCTTCAAAAGATTTGGACCAAAAGCGTTATTTAATGAGTTATCTACGGCTGAACATAAGTAGTTGCCAAACGAATTTGCGACACTTAGTTCGTCAGTTATTAAACGTTCGTTTTCAATCAAAGAAACGGTTTTTAACTTGGGTTTACCATTTTGCAAAGTTTTTATTATCTTCCAAGATTCCTTTGTTTTATTGTCAGAATTGTTTATTATGTTACAGTAAAATGACTGTTTTTCCAGTGCAATTTTTTTGTTTACACGCTTTTTACATATTTTGTATAACTCATGTGTTTCGCGGCTTGAATCCCTAAGGATATTAAGTCTTAGTCTTATTCTATCATGAAAAATAACCCCAATATTTAGTTATCTAGACAATAATATAATATTTTTTTTTGTGCAGTGTATAAACTACCTAACTACCCTAACAAACCTGGAAAAGCTCTTGTTCATATCGCACCCGTTACAGAATATGTTATGTCCATACGACCTAAGTTTTTATCGCTTTATTTTAATAATTTTTGTTTATTTTCAGACCTAACAATGAACAACTCATCGAACGAAGAAGTAGACACTGAGAGCATAGAATACACAGAAACCATAGTCTGGATATTCATAGACATCCTTCTGATATGTTGCTTCATAGCCCTTTTCGTCAACGTTTTAGTCATAGTCAGCATCCACTGGATACGCCACCCTATGACCCCGGTGCTCAAAATCAGCCTGAGTCTTGCTGTCGCAGATGCGTTTTCTTCTTCTTTATATGCTGCGATTATCCTGGGAAACTACCCCTCACCGTACCTGGAAATGTTGAAACTAGCCGGTATAGTCATCACAGTCGCTCATCTACTAGCTCTTAGCATCAACCATTACATAGGAATACTTAAACCCTTGCACTACAACTCTATAGTAACCAGAAGAAAGGTCACCGTCATTATAGGTTTACTATGGATAGTCCCTTTCTTAATTTTGGTCCTTATCTTCACTATCGAATCCGATTGCACCATCATCACCAGCATTTTTCAACCAGACACCAACATAACTGTCAGTTTCATGAACACGTTCAGATTTAGATTCACCTATTCCAGCCTACTTCTTATTCCTATAATCGTGATGTGTGTTGCATACTCTCATATACTTTTCATTGTGAGAAAACAAAAGAAAGTTTGGAAGCATTTGTCGAGAGTTGGAAGTACAAAATGGCGGGGACGAAGCGTGGGAGAATGCAAAACGAACAGAGTTCAAAATGAACAACGACAGATGGATATCAAAGCACTCTATACCACTCTGATGATTATGGGAAGTTGTTTTATGGGTTGGATGCCCGCCATCTTGGTTTTTACGCTCATGTGTCAATCGGATTGTTATGTGAATGGTAATGATTTGGATAACTTAAACATAAATTATCCTTTTTATATATATAGTCTTCGGTTGATTGAAAATATGCTGATCCTTATGAAGATGATGGCCAATCCTGTTATATATAGTATTAGAATGAAGGAGATTAAGGTAAGTTTATTAATTAATGATCCTTCACTTTTTTACATTACATTACATTTTGTTTAACCTCGTACTATTCTACTTAATTAAGCATCCCCTAAGTCCAAGACTTGTGTGGGCTAGTAGTAGAGGGAACCACCGGCTTTAATTGACTTTCGAACCAATTTATAGGGAGTGTCCGCTTTACTTACGCCTTCGCCAAATTTCAATTATTAATTAACTGAAAAAGGAAAATCGGCGCGCCGGTGAGAATTGAACTCACGCTATTTTGGGTAGTAAACTCGTCAAGTACGAGTCCACTACACAAATCCTCCCATATAAGCATAACCATATAAGTATATCTAAAAGGTCCATATACGGGACATTTAAAGAACAAGTGCGATAAATTTTCGACTTTTTATTGCATAGAATAGTACCTATATTCTGTAACAAGTGTAGAATAATGCATATTCGGAACGAGTGGATGTTTGTCACGCGAGCCACGACTGCGGCAAGGGAGATGCTTCACGAGTGAGGAATAGCCTTTCTACACGTGTTGCAGACTATACTTTTTCTACGACTGAAGTTTTATACATTAATATTTTTATATAAATTATGTAATACCTGAAAGTTTAAATAACAAACGATAATTTATATCCAACAATTTAGTTTTTATCTAATAATTTAATATTTTATAGTAAATTGTGTATTATTTCATTGATTTAGATAAAAATAAAACCCTTACGGTATGTGTCATATACCGTCATCCGCTTACGGAATGTGCTATATACCGTATGAGTTTTTTTGTGAGATTTTACTAATATTTTTAGACAGTCGCAAAAAAAGCAAATTTCTTTCATGTATACTGTATACTTGAATATAAATAAAATTACATCCTTTTAAAGCTTAAACATTCCTCTACAAAATAAAATTAAATTGAAAATTTTGTTTGATATATCGACAGATTAAGTTGATGTTTGGTTGATTTAATTTAATAAAGATATTTAAATTTTGACTATAGTCCGTCCAATTATGCAAGATAGTTTAAAATTCCCGCGATTTTTAAGCTACATCATTGGTTAAAAACTCGTACCTTTTAACATATAAAATATTGTGACATTTTTTGTCTATAACAATGATTGACGATCGTTAAAGCTAATAAAAAAAGAGAAAGTTACATAAAAAAATGGTTATACTTAATGTTATTTTGTATGGTATTGAAAAAGGTATTTTTTTGGTTTATTCTTCATACACTCACACTAAATTAGCATATTCTACATATTGTACAAACGTAAATTATATTGAACCCAAGGAAAACGTCAAATTTTTATGTTACAATTACAACTTACAAGCCTATACAGAAGCTTCCATAACAACCATTACAAGATACATGTCGACACATCATGCCAATCCTGGCATCGCATTCTTATGTACTATGCTTGTTATGCGAGTCTTTGGATAGGCCCTTTCCAGGAAAACAGTACTGACATCTGTTAAATTTTTGATACACTACGATTTATGCATAATTATGCTATTTATGTACTCTGTGGTGTAAAACGGGCCGCGTCCCTTACACGGAAAGAAATTAGTGGGCTCTGCGCTATACATTATAAGATATTTGGTAACAGTGGCAAATTATAGTGATTTAAGCTATAGATTATAAGGGACACAATAACTAATAATGTTAAAAATAAATTGGAAACGATTATATATATTACAGACACGATTATATTTATTACAGACACTATTATAAATTTACAGAAATTTTATTATATTATAAAAATTATTAGCACGGACAATAATTAAATCTATTTAAGCTATAAATGCCATACTATTTGTTATATTTTATTATTCACTAAACAATTAAAGTATTTCATATAAATTTTTACACTGACTGCCATAATTGTAAGAGAAAGCCTTGTATTTATATAATAAGCGATTATAATTTGCTTGGTATGTATGTTATAGCGCTCCTAGCTATAATTTTTTTTTTCCGTGTACTATCTTGCATAACTGTACGGAGTATAGTCATTAGTTGTTTGTCGATATTTGATACTGCATAATATGCATATATGATATTATCCTCTGTGATTATAATTTTGATGCCAAACTTCAACAATTTGATTAATTTTGCTAATCAGGATATATGCATGAAAATTAATCAATTTTATTGAAAATATTTTAAAACAAATTATTAATTTTGGTTGGTTTCAAATTTATCACATAATATTAATTGGGTAATTATTTGTAAGCCTTTGAAAATAAACACAGAAACATGTGTGACGTTGATGAGTCATAACTGAGTTTACGCTGACTACTGGTAATATGACTTGAAAATGACAGAGACGTATCGAATAAGATAAAGAAAAATACAAAATACGCGTGTAAATCGACAAAAATACTAAATCCAAGATGGCGGACAGTTCCCATATAAAATTTATGGGCAAGTCTTCATCTACTCCGCGGGGGTCACTTAACTGCGTCAAGAGTTTTACCTTAAAAATTTTTTTCATGAAAAAATCTAAAATGATTGGGCTATAGGTAGGTACAGGTTCGAACAAAATACGAAAAACGTTTAATTAAAATTGGAGTAATTCCAAAAATATTTCTTTAAACAAATAATATTATTATGCAATTTCATTTGAACTTCAATATAAATTCGTATAAATTCAAAGATTTACCATCTTTTCCTTGACATCTGCTAAAAATAAATATAAATGAAGAGTACTGATTTCATAAAGGGTTAAACACCTATTTTGCTTTTTACTTTTTACTTTTTTTCTTAAATTTCGCTTGTATAACTTTGTCCAAACAAGTGTCAAGTTTTAAATAATCTTTGTCAAAATAATATTTCCTACAGGATGCTTCTTGAAATTTATTTAGGGTTATTTGTGTAAAACACTCGGAAATGAAGCAAATAAAAACTTTATTGCACTACATAATCATCCAACGTTTCGCCTAATATTTAGGCTTCTTCAGGGCTAAAATGATAAAAAATTATAAAACTTTTTAGACATAACTTAGACATTATAATCTGATTTTTTTGGAAAAAAAATGTATATAAACAAAAATAAAATAAATTAATAAATTAAAAACTTACCTAAATTATTAAATATGCATTACAACAACCAAATTAAACAACAACATTACATCAACAAACGAAATACACTGGACATTTTTCAACAGGAGGATATTCACTGTAGAACAATTAATTAGTAAAATTTTTAAAAAAGTATGTATCTATAAATTTGAATACAGTGTTGTTTCAGTGTTTAAAATAATTATATTTTGATATATTAATTATTATTACGTTTGGTTGTCAACTTAGTTAATATTTGGACTTTTTTTTCTCAAAATTAGTGGAGAGCCCTTACACGGTAAAAATAAATTACATTAAATTACATAGTCCGTAAATGGTAATATGTTGCCATAGACCGGAATGGTAAAAATTACATAGTCCGTAATGGTAATGTTTTGCATAGACCGGAACAGTAAAAATTACATAGTCCATAATGGTAATATTTTGCATAGACTGGAACGGTAAAAATTACATAGTCCAGAATGGTAATATTTTGCATAGACCGGAATGCTAAATATTACATAGTCCAGAATGGTAATT
Organism: Brachypterus glaber; assembly: GCA_958510825.1. NCBI lineage: Eukaryota > Metazoa > Arthropoda > Insecta > Coleoptera > Kateretidae > Brachypterus > Brachypterus glaber. Next base: position 1,170,887 of record OY294045.1, on the reverse strand, counting down.
TTTGCATAGACTTTTTATTATAAAAACAAACGTAAAAAAACAATCAGCTTGAACGATTTTTTTTATATTTGCCTACAATACTAATGCTGTGTTTAATAATTAAAAAAAAAATTAACATACAATCATATTAAAAGTGCTTTTAAAACAACTTAATCACTACGATATTTCAAGAACGCTTTGACATAGAGACTTGAAAAAAAATATTTACTACTTAGAAAATGTTTGTTCCAAGTTACAAGTCTCTGTGTCAAAGCTTTTTTGAAATATCGTAGCGTAAAGTTCATTTGGTTTAATAAACCAAACGATTTTCACCCTTAATACGAGTATAAACTGCTTACATCTTTCTTTAAGGATCTATTTGTTGATAAAGATCGTAATTTATAATGAATGTAAATTTTAGGCCACAAATAAAGCATTTAAATATCGTACATAAATAATATTTACCTTTTTTTACACTTTTAACACTTTAACCTAGCAGCATGCGTCGCAATAACAATATTAAACGGTCCGTCTCATTGGTTATTGTCCAAAGCGCACGCGCGTCTTAAAATAACATAGCCCGACATTGTAAAATCATGTAAAAATATGTAAATCAATGTAAATATATTTTTTTACATTATTTTACATTCTTTTACATTCTTTTGCATTATTTTAAATTCTTTTACATTCTTTTACATTATTTTACATTATTTTACATTCTTTTACATTATTTTACATTATTTTACATTATTTTACATTATTTTACATAAATTCATAAATTATGCATAGTCCAGAATAGTAAATTTATTATTCCGTACTATGTAAATTCATGTATTTTTACATTATTTTACATGCAGTTTTTACAGTGTAGCACAAGTTATGTAACTTATTTGGGGCTCTTCATGATTCTGTGTAAATATTCTAATAAATAAATAAATAAATATAAAATATTTTTGTAAAATTATTTATCAGTTTATAATGTCTAAGGGCCACTTGCACCAATTTTATTTTGATCAAGGTTTAATTAATCTACGTTTAAAAAATAATCTCTGGTTAAATATGTTTGCATTGCACCAATGAAAGTTAAACAAAGTTTAGTTAAACCGAGCACACATCTCTAATTTTAGTGTTATTTGAATGTAGCTAACTTCACATTATTTTGACGTTTATATCATTTGGTTTATTATATTTTCAAAAAAAGCTGTTAGTTATTGACAGTAACTTATTGTGTTATGTGTTATTGTGTTCTGTAAGCTAAAAAGTAGCAATGGATATGCCTAAAGAAAAAGATGAAAACAAAAAAAAACGTTCGCCCAATTATACTATAAATGATAAAGCTTTATTAATTAAAATTGTGGCACAATACAATAGTGTTATCGAAAACAAAAAAACGGACGCAATTGGGATATTCCAGTTGTTCTTCAATACGTACAAGAATATTGGCCACTGTTTCTTTATATAACCTAAATTTTTGAAAAAATGTTAGATCATCCATACTTTCAAAATAGTTTTGTCACTCATGATAGGTACGGAAACCATCATCCAATATTTCCAATTCCAACAAGTCTTCATCTAATAAATCGGCTTCTGCCATCATTGCAGGTAATTTCGTAAAATCAAAGAAAAACACTCACGGGTACGAAATGACAGATAAAAACCTAAAGTTAGGTTGTGTTTTGATATAACCCAGGTTTAAGTGACATAAACCATCAAACTCGAACGATTACATTTATTCTGAGATAAAGACAAATAAACTTGGTTTAAAAAATGGTGCAACAGCGAAACGTCAATTAACTCTTAAACCATTAACTTAATCCGAGTTTAAGCTTAAATCATGTTTGGTGCAAGTGGCCCTAAGTTATGTCCAAAAAGTTTTATAATTTTTATGTCTTTTTAGCCCTGAAGAAGCCTAAATATTAGGTGAAACGTTGGCATGATTATGTAATGCAATAAAGTTTTTATTTGCTTCATTTCCGAGTGTTTATCACAAATAACCCTAAAAGAAAAAACTTTATCAAAATTACAATTCCTCAAAAATAAATCAAATTTTTGTTCCTTCCAAAAAAAACGAGTCCATGGCATTTAAAAACGTTTAAAACACTTATGAAGCTTGTGCTCTTGAAATGCAAGATTAGACATATAGAAAACTGCAGCTCCACAAAAGAGCTTCGTCCTTGACAAAAGATTTGGATTGGATTAGATTTTTTCCTTGCAAGTTATTCCTATTTATTCCCAGATAAAATGGATTTTTATACAATAAGGTAAATCCATGGTAACTCACGTTACAAGTGACTCTTTTAAATATTTTATTACATTATTATTAAAGATTTTTTGATGTTTAATATTGTTAAAGATTGTTTTGGAATTTAGTGCTGTGCGTTTTGTAATTAGTGTTCATGACTTTTGGATCGCACTGTTTTCAAATGTTTTTTTTTAATATGATTTCTTTAAAATAAAAGGAATGTTGACAACTTTTTTAAAAAGTGCAACTTATCAACAACTTTTAAGTTGCTTTTAAGCTTAAAAGCTTAAATAAACTGAGAGTTAAGGAACTAGATACACTTTTGGGTCCAATTTTGGGTTGGGAAAAATTTCACTTACACTTCGCTTACTTGATGACCAAAAAAAGAGATCAAGAAAATTTGCCCAAACCAAATGGGAAATCTGGCCCTGAAGTAAGAACTTTGTAAAATAATGTTATTAAAACTGAATCCCCGATATCCGTTCAAATTTCCATAAATCTGCATAAAATCATCACCGGTTCGGTTTGACAGAAAAGAAAAACCCATTTTACTCGTCAAATATTTACACTTTGAATAGGATTTACCCTAATTACCATATATAGCCGTAAATCCTATGCATTAAATGAATTTTTCGTATTTTTTTACCTATGTATACAGGGTACCCCGTTTATTATCAGAGATACAAGATAGGTTAAATTAGAAAAAAACTGCGCATTTTTATACTGATTAATAATCTGAAAGAAAAATACACTGCCCAGTAAAAGAGCTCTCCCATTTTTCACCTCCGCCCGTAAAATGGATTTTTTATTATCAGATTCACTTTCAGCAACCTCAAAAACCCCAATACACCAGTTTTCACGTAAACTACCCCCACCCCTCAGGGGGTGAAATTAGAAAAAAAGTATTATCAGATTCATATTCGTCGACTACAAAAACCCCTATATACCAATTTTTCTAAAAAATATGTATAATTCCCCATTTGCCCCCCTTGCACCCCAATGTTTACCAAAAACAATCCCGAGCGAGAACTGTATACTGCATACCTGTATGCCAAATTTTAAGTCTCTAGCTTAAAGCGTTCTTAAGTTATCGTGCCCACAAGATTTCCCGGACAGACCGACCGACCGACCGATCGACCGACCGAGCGACATTTTTTTTTGCTCGAAATTGATTTGTATCGACATAAAACGTCATAAAGCGCAAAAATACACAAAAAAAATTGAAATTTTTGCAAGAATACAAGGCTTACCGAAATTTTGAAAATTTTCAAAATGGGAAAGCAATTAACCTGTCAGTTTTTGTTTATTATTATTGTCGCAAAAAAATTAAAAATCCTGAGGTTCGTTTTTATTTTTTTGAGCGAAAACCGGCAAAACTAGACGTTTTTAACTGAAACATTGTTAGGGTACTATTTGCAAGGAATTTAAATTTGTTATCAAATTTTCCATGGCATTTTAGATGCAAGATTTACAACATTTAACTTAGTTTTTTCTTTTGGGCATCATTTTGGATTTTTACATTTTTAAATACAGTTTTTTTTTTCTGATTGCGATTATGAATTTTTTTTTTTCGATAATTAAAAAACTAAAAATTACAGGTAAAATTTTCTTTTAGATTATTGATCAGAATAAAAATCGGCATTTTTTTTCTAATTTAACCGATTTTGTATCTCTTAAAATAACCGGGATACCCATGATTGAGTTCGAAAAACGGAATGCTTAATGTAATTTTATAATTTTTAGCGTTATTTTTACTGTAAAAAAAAAAATTCCGGTATACATATGGACAACAAAATAACCTATTATGCGTCCGTAATTTTATATTTCATTCTGAATGTTTATTTATTTTACGAACCAAGAATTTATTGTTTTTTTCCTAATTCTACTGTATGGAACATGTAATTTTATAAAAAAATCGATAATTACATAAAACGTAATTTTATTTTTAAACTTTTACACTTCGAAATGTTCATTTTTTTAGTGTTTTTTACATCTAATTTTGCGTTATGGAATATGTAATTTTATTAACTATCACATGTAAAATTTTGCACTTCAAATTGCTCGTTTTTTCAGTGTAAAAAACGAAATAATACATGATTCAGTTACGAATCAAAAGTTTTATTTAGGAATTTCTCGTGCTTTATTTTAAAAAGATAACTGCCATTAAACACGGTGACTAAGTGCTAAATATTTTAACAAGGGAAATTTTCTTAGGAAATGCAAGAATAATATTTTATGTAGAGAGGAATTTTTAGTCAACTGAAAAATGCTTTTATTCAATTTGAATGAAATAAGCACTTTAAAGAAATCTCTAAATACAAAGAAAAAAAATCATTTGATAATTTTTTTTCTACCTCCAAATTGGGTCTTGGGATCTTACTATACAATTTAAGGGGTCGTCCATAAAATACGTCACACCTTTAGGGGAGGGGGGAGGTTGATATGGGGGTCAGGCGTTTGTGACTAAGTGGGGTAGGGGGGGAGGGGCTGCTCGAGTGTCACACCAAAAATTTTATTGGCCTACTCTAAATGAATCGCTGCGCAACGTGCGATAGAATTTATGTACTCTGTATTATAAACATTAATCGGAATAAATTCAGTTATGACTCATCAACGTTGAAAATAAACACAGAAACATAGGCTTACGGAATAATTTTTCCGAATTATGAGGGAAATTTTTATAATAGTCAGTAAATCGAAACATTTGACGACTAATTTGTTACACACAAGAATATTGAATATACATATTGACTATAAATATGTAAATATATCGGTGTTTTTCGAAGAAAATAAAAATGTAAATATTTAAAACCTCGCGTCAACGATAGAATCGACGCGGAGCCTATGCGAGCACTGGAAATTCGCCGATGACTGATTATAAACGACAAGTCAGATGTTGAAGATGCAATATGTGTAAAAATGTATACTGTACACCTAAGGAACAAAGAAGTCTGTGTATTTGTTTTACTTTTAATACAGGCGTGTGAAGTTTAGCCTTTTTTTTTAATCGGTTTGGAACGAGTATCGTCGTTTAAAAATACATTGTTTTTTTAAACGGGCGGAAAGTAGCAATTTTTTGCACGCATATACACACTCTTATTTAAAAAATAAAAAAATAATAAAAAATATATAGTCGAACAGATAATTTTATTTATTCAATGTCGACAGTGCCAATATCAACTGAAAACTTTATTTTTTAAAATCAGGCTAATGTTATAATTTATTAAATAAGTTAAGAATTGACAGTCTATAAAAATATATACTGCACGTTTGTCGGTTAATAACCGAAAAATATATATAAGAAAGTTATCTATCTGTCGTTAAAATCAAATGGACAGGAAACAGTGAATAGTACCATTTCATCCTTTTTTTGGGAATCATCAGCACTGTGTATCCTGTATGTTGCTAATATTCAAATAAAACGTTAGATAGATATAAAAGCATGGTGCCATCTATTGATGTGGTCACTGTTATCTGTTCACTTGTTCCCAAAAGGCAAATCGCCACAATTTAGGGTGTACAGTAACGTGCATTCAAAATGCCACGGACCTAAACCATTATATGAACCTTTAGCCTTTTGGGAACAAGTGAACAGATAACAGTGACCACATCAATAGATGGCACCATGCTTTTATATCTATCTAACGTTTTATTTGAATATTAGCAACATACAGGATACACAGTGCTGATGATTCCCAAAAAAAGGATGAAATGGTACTATTCACTGTTTCCTGTCCATTTGATTTTAACGACAGATAGATAACTTTCTTTTATAATTTATTGTTCATTTGTTTAAGGACGGTCGCAGACGTATGTTCCTGGCGTTCAACGTGTTATTCTGTCCCTCCCGCCGAGAACGCAGTGACTACACTCTGGCCTGCAGAAGGTCCCCGCTTCAAAACAGCAGCTCCATGCAGATTAGGATCACATCCTTCAAGACGAACAACGGACACAACCACGTCAGTTTGCGACATCCTGACCCAAATACGTTTCTGTAAATATTTTTAGTATTTTTCCTGAATGAATCTGAAGATACCTATTATAAGGTGAGTAAGACCCATAAAAAACTGACAGACAGACTGACTATAAAGTATATTCAACTTCAAGATGGAGTAGAAGTAAATAAAAGAATAGCGCACTCGGCAGCTGACGCGTGGTTTCATTGGTTAACACACTCGAATGTTGCGAGAGTGGGGATGTAGAAAATTAAACAGGTCAGTACGTGAGCACTTGCGATGAAGCGTGCAATGCATTGCAATAGACCGTTATATAGAAATATTTTGTTTTGAGTCCTACCCTGTCACTAAATCCGTTGTTGTCACGTGCCTTTATTTACCCTCCCTGCATTTTGAAGTTGAATATACTATAGATACAGATTTTCATATACAGGATATCCAGTAAATTAGATATACAGGATATCCAGTAATATCAATAATTTTAAGGGGTAATTGTACATAGGAAAATATAAAAAAAAGTTCCTATAAACATACATGTGTCTAAAAATGCGTCGTTCGGTTTTTATTTAATAACTCCTTGAGGTACAGCAACGAGGTTTTGAATGTAAACTAACCTTAATAAGGCCCATCTTCGTATGCTATCTGGGGGGCCTTATTAGTTTTTCTGTCTCAAACTTTTTCTGTGTAACTTTTTTCTAATTTAAAAAAAAAACAATATATAGCAATTTCTATTACAGAATTAATTTTACGAATTCGGTCCGCCATATTGGATCGGCCATTTTGAGTTTAGATAATCAGATTCGTGATCGACTCCAAAAACTTATAATGCAATTGTTTTTATAGAAATGCAGTCATTAGAAAACAGCGTGCTTGTAAGGGTTAATTAAGGTAGGTATCATAAAAAGTCCGGGAGCCACCTCCCAGTAGAATTTTTTTTGTTTCCTCATCGTTGAGACTTTTTATATGTGTTCTTTATGTCCAGTCAAACAACTTCTTACACAAGAAAATTCTCGGTAGCGGTGCGTTTTTTTTGGGACCAACCCTTAACTTCCGACAACGGTATTGCCAGAAATTTTTTGTCGGACAAGGTTACCACTTGATTTTAAATATTTTTATCCAATACATACAGATAATAAGACAATTACCAGCTTTATTTTAAATAGATAAACTCAATAATAACCCCCTCGTGGCTTTTACTTTATTGAGTGGATAATTATTTATTTTACCCAGTCAACTGTCACTTGTCAAATTATTTTCTTGTAAATGTCATTAAAATTTTTAATAAAGATATGAATTCCTAAGCTATTTATTGGATAAAACCTTGTATGGCACTCATGGGTAAACCGATATTGCCCTTTCGAAAATTAACCTGCTTGGCTGACGCCTCGCTAGTTTAATTTTCTCATGGGCAGTATCTTACTTTACCCACTAGTACCATAAATAATTATTATTAAACGAACCTCACAGCTGATTTTTTCAGGATCGTTTAACCTAGTAACCTTGTCCGACAAAAATAGAACGCCCCGCTACCGAGAATTTTCTTATGTAAGAAGTTGTTTGATTGGACATAAAGAACACATATACAAAATAAAAAAATCTACTGGCCGTGGCCACGCGTAGGCTCCCGGACTAAAAGAGATTGACACTAAATTGGGTTAATCCCTTTCTGGAAGAATTTATATTTTGCCTTTTCTCTAATTCGTATTCTGGGTAAAATATAATTTAAGTTTTGATAAAAGCACCTTGGAGGGTTTGTTGTAAAATTACAATCAATATTTAAATAAATTCTAAAACTTTTAATGATTTAAAATATTCGTTTAAAGTATACTATAGGGCTTTTTTGACACCCTTTTATGAATAATGCGTAGTAATAAAATGCGTAAACTTTTAATTACGTTTTAAAACAAAAAAGCTAACATTTTAAAATATAATCAATTATAATAATTATTACAGTCTAAGAGTAGTTGGCCATTTTTATTTCAGTATTTTCTCCTGGCTGTATTTTGTATAGGGAACGTTCAAGTATTACGTAACGCAAATTTTGATCATTTTGGACTGCATGTGTAATGATTAAGATTTATATAGCGTTTTATAGTTAATTTTGGTCGGTAAATTCAAAATTACAAGCAAAACTGTCATATTTTGACTCAAATTGGTGCAAAAACGAAATAACTACCAAAGTTGCTAATTGACATCTGTCACTCAAAATTTTGAATGTTTTATTTTAAATACCGTAATTTCACACAACTATAGTCCGGCCACACAACTATAGTCCAAGGCCCCCAGGGGGCAGAGGATAATTATTTTTAAATGTTTACAATTTCTTATGAAAGTTGGTGTATATGGGATATACAGCAACAGGTTTTCAGTTTTTTTAAATACGCTTTTAAATATGGAATATAGGTGTGAAGCTGGACCATAGTTATGTGAATCTGGACTATTGTTGTGTGAAATTACGGTACATATTCTGCGATAAAAAGTGACCATAAATACCAATTTTTAAAAATATTGAATAAATTATTTGAAAATCACCTGCCTTTCCAGATCTGTCATTATGACATTTCAACTTTTGCTTCAATATTTGTTTTTAACAATTAAAACAAAGTAGAATCACAAATGTACAGTAAATGTCAAAAAATTCATATACAAAAGTGCTGCTATCTAGGACCCAGTATTTTGAATATTAAAATTTTAACTTCAGATTCGTAATCAGCGACCTCAAAAACTCCTAAAAACTCCTAAAAAGATCCCGATTTATGGTCGCAAAAAGCCATTTGGAAACCACTGTGCTTCTCCCATATTTTTAATTGAATTTAAGTATCCAATTTATTTGAAAAATGGGGATTATCAAGTGTATTAGGATAAATAAATGATTTTCTAATTAACTAACATTTCATGCTTTTTATCATAAATACCTACGAATTACCACAAAAGTTGTAAAAATTATGTGAAATGAGAATCATTTATTGGTTTGGTTCATAAAAAAAAATCATTTATAAAATAGAAAAGTTTTTCTTGGTTATTCAAACAACGAACTAATAACTCTTCTTTCTAGAATAAGCATACCGTTAAAATAAAGTATCGCCAACATCTCGGTTTGTTTGTAAACAAATAGTAGGTATATTCAGGCCTGAACAATAACAATTACCAGTAACTGGTATTGTTGTCTTTGTTAGAACAAAGATGTGTGAGTAAGACAGACGAATGTTTATGTTGCCGACGTTTTTGTCAGTTTTAACGAATGAAATGCCTATTCTAGAGAGAAGAGTTATTAGTTCTTTGCATTCAAAACAAGCCACATGCTTCAGTGTAAATCGGACTTGTTGGACTTTTTAGCGGCAAATTTAAAATAACTATACCTTAAAAAAATAAACTTTAGTTTTGGCAAAATACCGGTTTTATCGTATACCGGTTTCGGTATTGCAACACCGAAACTAATATTTTTATAATTTTGATTAATACCGGATTAAAATTAAAAATGTTGTAACTTTTTTTGTTATAAGTAACAATAATAATAATAATAATAATAATAATAATAATAATAATAATAATAATAATTTTTTGTTACAGGTATTTGAATGGACTGAATATATTGTAATTTATAAATAAGTTGCTGTATTTGAAATACCGTTATAGTATTGTAAAATTTTACCTAATATTAATTATTTATTGTGTAAAAATATTCTAAATAAACAAAATTGTTTTTTTATAAATGTTTATTTACAAAAAAAATCCAGCTGAAAAGTTTCAAGCACCTTGTCCAAACATCGGCACTAGGCACTAATTTGAAACTTTATGAAATAAGTTGTGTAAATAGGCAACCATCAATACACCTGCGTGTGACATAATTAAATAAAGTTTGAAAGTCTGTATCTCTAAAACATTATATTCTAGCAAAAACTGTATGTAACATTTTTTTTAGGGCTTAAAAAGAGCTTTCATTTGAAATATAATTTTTTGAAATCGGTTTATATATAAGTGAGTTATGCTAAAAAAAAACATTTTACTGCGTTAAACGTTAATATCCCGAAAATAATGTCTTATATATAACCAAAAAACGCTGAAAATAGGCGTTTTACCCCATTCTTACTCCCTTATCCCCAACCGATTACCCCCAAAATCTAATCAGCTCTTCGAAATATGATAAAAAACAATATTCAAAAAACCGCTTGTCGATATCTTTTTAAAATGGAGTTAGCGAGACAGACAGACAGATAGACAGGCGGACGCAATTTTTTTTACTGATTTAGACTCAGAAAGGTCCAAATTTATACGTTTGGCCATGGTCAAAGATTTTGACTTTTCGGCGAAGATTTCAATACTTCGGCACTCTTAGTAGCACTAAGTTCCGATGTAATTAATACACGTGTACATAAAGAACTTTCACTTTCGGGTTTAGACCGTGTTAATGGATTTTCACTTTCCGAAGTTTCGTCTCTTACTACTAGAGACATCTTCAGGGATTAATCTGAAACTGTTTCAGGGATTAAACTGAAACAGTTTCAGATTAATCCCTGAAGATGTCTCTAGTAGTAAGAGACGAAACGTCGGAAAGTGAAAATCCATTAACACGGTCTAAACCCGAAAGTGAAAGTTCTTTATATCTTAATGGCCGTGAAAGCTTAAAATCTAAAACACGTGTACACCTCAAAAGGAAAGAGTTTTCAGTGAAAACTGTTTTCTTTCAGGATGTATTGAAGATCTTTTGAAAACTTTTCTTTCAATTTATGTTCGGTTCTCTTAAGGTACTATTACCGTCTAGAAGGCCAAAAACAAGCATATATTCAAGATTTTTTTCTCAGCTCCTTTATTACATATACTTACAAAACTTTTTTCAAAACATTATTTAATTTTCGGAGAATATAAATTTGTTTTTTTCAATATTGATTTTTTTTAATTCATAGAAGGCGCCAAAGTTGAGTGCTCCAAAAATCCTTGTCCCATTGCGGACAGTTAATCTCAGGATTGGTAAGTCAGAAACAAAAAAAATAAAAAGTTTCTTTAAGAGAAAGGTTTCGGTTTTTTTCTTTTTTTCGCCAAATTGTGGTAAATTATCCTGCAGGTTAATAAACAAAACGCGCTAAGATTTAATAAAATCGGTTCAGCCAATCCGGAGATTAGGGAAAGTTAAAGTATTACGTAACGCAAATTTTGATCATTTTGGTTTCAAATTTCCCAAATTCGCCAAAAAACGTCCTAGACACAAAATTCTTTAATACGAATGTGTTTCATAAAAAAATAAGAAACTTTGAAAATGTCCGTCTGTCCGTCTATCTATCTGTGCGTATGTCCGTCCATCTGATGTCACGTTTTTTTGTGGGTACGATAACTCAAGAACTAATAATCCCATCGCCTCGAATATTTCAGAAAAAGGTCTATGAGGGACAGATTCCTATTGTTTTTTTTAGAAAAATCTTACCAAAAACGCGATGCCCTGGAAAGAAGATTTAGTTTTACTTTCGAATAACCCAATTTCTTTTTTATAGCATTGTTATATGGTGCTTGGGTATCACTTTTAACAAATTAAACAAAAAATCTATCGGGCCGATCGTTTTTTATTTACGAAAAAAAAATAGGGTGATTCTTAAAATGCGAAAATTTGAAATGTTAACAGGCTTCAGACCAAATTTTGCCGGATTAGGTTTTTTTTATTAAATTAAATGATTTTTTTAGATGTAAAATTGTTTTCTGGATTCAAAAATACAAAAATATACAGGGGTGGTCATTAAAAAAAAAATTAACTTAGTTCCCGGCGAATCCGGAAGTGCAAACATAATTTTGTCAGCCATTTTTAAGCCCATGTGAAGGAATATAAGCTACAAAAAAGAGATAGATAGATAGATAGATAGATTATTTATTGTCTGTTGGCTATTTTACAATAGATAGACCCGTCCACCAATCCCATTTTAGGCGGTGTACATGGATTGAAACACCCGGTATACCATAGATGGAATTCGAAATTTCCTATTTATAAAATAAATTAACACGAATCCACAGCTTAATGTAAGAAGTTCCAGCTTTATTGATGTCTGGTTTTAACACATGAATAATGTAAGATTTGTACCTGACACATACCCGAATTGAAAGCATTTTCTTTTTCGGTTTCCACTTCGGAAAAACTGTTTACAATTTTGAAATACATTCCGTGTAACGTACGTAACATTTTTAAACGTTTTTACCTACTTTACCTACCAAAATACTTATTTAATATTACATTGGATACTTTATAATTCATGAACAAATCATTGTATTTACAGGGTGAGTCACAATGATAAAAAAAATACAGGGTGTTCCAGAACTCGCGTAGAGAAATTTTAGAGGTGATTCTACATAGGAAAAAAAGAAAAAATGTTTGTAGCTGCTATAATAATGTAAATATAAGCCTCCTAAAATGACAGATTTAGATTTTTATAAAATTTTGGAACGATTTTTCTCAAAAACGGAAAAAGATAGAGATTTAATCTAAACAGAATCTAAATCAGCAACAAAAACACTATTGGAATTGTGCAAAAGTATTTTCAGTTTGTTACAGTTGTTTGGCATGCAGTCTGCGGAAGAACTTTTACCACTATTTACGAACTGGCGCTCATTAGGATTTCGTTCTCAGAGGGTTTGAATTGTACAGACCCTTTGCTCACATAATTTATCCTCACCTAAGTTTGCTATTTTTGTTTTAACCTATTAGAATTATCTGAGCGGTTGATATAGCATTGACACTGAGCCAATGATCGTGAGTTCAAACCTCACTTGCGCCGATTGCCTTTTTCAGTTAATTAATAATTGAAATTTGGCGAAGGCGTAATCCCTAGATATATTGATTCGAAAGTCAATTAAAGCCGGTGGTTCCCTCTACTACTAGCCCACACAAGTCCTGGACTTAAGGGATGCTTAATTAAGTAGCATAGTACGAGGTTAAAAACAAACATAAAAACTTGGGGGGACGTGTGCACCTCTGAAAAGAAAAGTAAATTATGACATTATAAATTTGAATAACCACTTTAACACGATATATAAGTAATTAAATCGGTCATAATTTATTAAAAACCTCATAGCATAGTTTTGTTCAGCTAGAAACAGGTCCTGGGCCCACTGTGCGACGCGACGGCAGCTAAAGTCGCCGCTAGATAGAGTAGTCCTACTTTTTGACCCACCTCTTCCACAATTCTGGAAAACTGACATCTTAGGAAATACCTAGTTTTCTCGTTAGTTAAACGACTCAATCACTTAGTAGATTCAACATTCTCAAAGTATTTCCAGGAAATTTAAGATCAGCAGATTTTAAATTAAAATACTTAAAAAAAGGGTACGTGTTAGTTGAGATTCAACTGTTTAGTTATATATTTTTTGCACGACCAAGACTAAAACTTAATTTTACTCTTTTACTTTCGGCACTGCCGTTTTTCTCCCAAGGGAAAAAAATCACGGCAACCTTGATAATATTAATACTACGTGCTTTACTGGTGCAAAAATTAGGTTTGGTGCTGTTTTGTAATAAATTATAATTTATTAGCGATGCAAACGAATTTATTTGATTTTAACAGAGAAAACCTTTAAAAATTAAATTGTTTAAATTACTTAAAATTATCTTCTTCGTCCATTTTTTCGAACTGACGTTTGTGTCAACCATATAAAAAAAACAGTTGAAATCGCGATAGCCGTGAAACTAATGTTTCGCAATTCACAGGCATCTTGATTTAATTACGAAAATAAAACACCCGATTTTAGACGCATGGTTTTTAATTTTATCTACCTACCTAAATTATTTTTGGTCGTGCAAAAAATAGTGTATATACCTCAGGACTAAACGTGGCTGTTTTAGTCCCTTGTGTTTCTGTTTCCCTCCCTCGCTACGCTCGCTCGGTTAAGCTTCAAATTAAAAGCACAGCATCAATCAAATTCATGTGGTACTTTTTAAGTTAACTGAAAAAATGACAACCTTCAGGAAAATCCTGATATCTCCTAAACCAGAAGTAAAAATGTAAAAAAATAAAAAAGAGAATATTCAATAAAACGGCAATGAGAAAGACTAATAATTTGATAAACATTTGCAGTGGCGTACCATACATGTCCTAGAAGATGGGGTAAAAATGTTTAAGGTTTAAAACAAAAAAAAAAGATGACTGATTCTTTTTTTCCATTCATTATTTTCCGAAATATTTTAATTTAAAAAATGTCAAGTTTTTAGGTGTCCGGAATTTAATGTTCGGCAATATATATTGAAATTTTTTTTCAAAAATATTTTTATCTAAAAAAATAAATATTGAAAACAAAATATATAATAAAAAATATATTAAGTTTTTTTTCAAAAATTGTTTTCTTCCGACTGTTATGCAAAAAATTGTAGGTCTTTTGGGCATGACATAAACTTAAGGAAAATAACTTGTAGTTATCTAAAAAAAGTCACATGGGTCACCTCAAATAATTGAAGGAGCCTTCTGGTGCTATCTCACCTTTAAAAGTCCAGCTAACCTAATTTTTTTCATTTTGACATAACCTTGGGTACAATCAATTGTTTTTCTTCAAGCGTACTAAAATGTTCATATTTTTTAACTGAACACACTAGTTAGTTAAAAAAATAAGTTCATTGTTGTACGCCGTAAAAAAAAGTTAGTTAGCAAAACCCCCACTGGCGGCAGCACTCTTTGACTTTGATGACAACCATACTTCAAACTTGTTTGTTTATTATGTAAACAGGTGACTCAAGATTCTGTGCAAAAACCTTGTGTGAAATATATTAAAAATGATTGAAGAAGAATATATGGTTTATACACCTACAAATCTATCCAAAATTGCAAATGCTACATTAGACAAGTTACCATCGAAATCGCGAAAAGTGTACGATTTAGCCTACGAAAAAAAATTAAAATGAGCTAAGGAAGGTTTAGGTTTATTTCGAAAGGATTTTATTGGCCTATTTTAATAAAAAAAATATACTTTATTACTGAATAAATTAAATTCAAAAATTAATATTTAAAAATATATATATATATATATATATATATATATATATATATATATATATATATATATATATATATATATATATAGGATGCTTGAAGAAAAAATAGTATGTTTCACTCAGAGGAAAACAATATACTATGTTTCGCGCTAGCTAAAACAAATCTATACATTGTAATTTTCAATTTGTTGTTTTTTTTTACTGTCGCTATTATTATTTTTATAGATATTATACTGCCGTCCCAAGCAAGAAGGCCCTATCTGACAATTTTAGTTAACAAATTCTTATTATATTGGACCTTACATCATCTCAGCAAGCCTTTGTTTTGGCGCCCCCTATACATTTGGTCCTCTGAAAAAAAAGCTTTACCCCTGGCGGAAATGTTGATGACTAAAAAAAAAGGTTCTCACCTCTAAAAAAAAAGGAATAAAAGCTTTTCCCCTCGTTAGCTTTATCTCTGACGGCTTCTTCAAGCGCCCTGAAGCAGGGGATTTACTCGGCATCGTATAAGCTGCATCAGCTTATACGCTAGGAAAAAAGTCTTATATTACATTTTGACTGGTTTATTTATGCGAAATTTACTCACTTCCTAATAAAAAATAGTAGATTGTTTTACAATTCTACAGACTAGTAAAAAAAAGCACTTTTCCTCTGAGTGAAACATTGTATTTTTTCTTCAAGCATCCTATATATATATTTTAAATATTATATTTTTGAATTTAATTTATTCAGTAATAAAGTATGTTTTTTTATTAAAATAGGCCAATAAAACCCTTTTGAAATAAACTTAAACCTTCCTTAGCTCATTTTAATTTTTTGTCGTAACTTGTCTAATGTAGAATTTGCAATTTCGGAGAGATTTGTAGGTGTATAAACCATATATTCTTCTTCAATCATTTTTAATCGATTTCACACAAGGTTTTTGCACAGAATTTTGAGTCAACCACCTGTTTACATAATAAACAAACAAGTTTAAAGTATGGCTGTCATCAAAGTCAAAGAGTGCTGCCGTCAGTGGTGGGTTTGCTAACTTTTTTTTTACGGCGTACAACAATGAATTCATTGACTGTAAAAAAATAGATCACTTTTAACTAGTGTGTTCAGTTATAAAATATGAAAATTTTAGTACGCTTGTACGCTTGTACTTGTGTATTTTCTCAAAAAAAAAAAACAAAAAAAAAGCGGATAAGACCTTCTTGATTGGCGGGGCAATATATGATGGCCCAATAAAATGCCATGTTTCTCTAGAAACTTATTATTTTTATGTCCTGCAAAATATAAAAAAATCTTTCCACATCGTTTGATCCGCTTCAATATTGTTATTGATTGGAATATATAGAATGATTTTGAAATAGTGTACCAACGAAGTAATAACTCTTTTCTCTAGAATAGGCATTTCATTTGTAAAAACTGACAAAAACGTAGCCAACATAAAGATTCGTCTGTTTTACTCGCACAGCTTTGTTCTAACAGAGACAACAATAACAGTTACTGGTAACTGTTATTGTTCAGGCCTGAATATACCTACTATTTTTTTACAAACAAACCGAGATAATAATAATAATAATCTTTATTTAACAATAGATGCTAGTCATTACAATATACAAAAATATATACAATATATACAGTATTTAAAAATTTAT
The DNA here is from genome assembly GCA_958510825.1 of Brachypterus glaber. Taxonomy (NCBI): domain Eukaryota; kingdom Metazoa; phylum Arthropoda; class Insecta; order Coleoptera; family Kateretidae; genus Brachypterus; species Brachypterus glaber. The sequence goes on along the minus strand of OY294045.1, from coordinate 1,154,108 downwards.
CTGAGCAGAGAGGTAAACTTTTACACTGATTTAAAATATTTTTAAAGAAGAAAACAAAAGCCCACATAAATAAAGGCAAAAAAAATAAAAATGAAAAAAAAAATACCTAAATATTATTATGGCTCGACAATTTTCGAACTTTTTTTTTTAAACCTACCCAAAACATATAACACAAAATAATAACCAGATTTAAATCAGTGAATATTATCAAACTGTCAGACTGTTTCATACATTTAAACAATTTTACTTAAATAATAAGTCTTTAGTTCTATTTTAAATCTTCTAAAGTTTGCGATTTTCTTTAAATTTACTGGCAAATTATTATATAACTTTAAACCTTCATTGAAAAGTGATTTTTTACAAATATTTAAATTACATCTTTCCACACTATAATCATCTCTGTTCCTAGTTAGATATGTATGAAAGTTTGATCGTTTAACTAAATAAGGCTGTAAATAAGTTGGAGTTAAGTTATTTTCGATTTTATGAATTAAAATTAAATTTGACATTTCTATCATTTTATCAATCGAAAGCGAATTTGAGGATTTTAACATATTCTGAATTGAGGTGTATTTGTCACAGTTTAAAATTATGTTGGCGATACATATAAAGTATCGCCAACATAATTTGCGGTATGCGTATTCTAGAGAGAAGAGTTATTAGTTCGTTGGTCTGTACAAAGTCTACTACAACTAGAGTGAGTTCGATTCTCACTGGCGCCGATTTGCCTTTTTCAGTTAATTAATAATTCAAATTTGGCGAAGGCATAAGTGAAGCGGACACTCCCTATAAAAACTGGTTCGAAAGTCAGTATAAGCCGGTGGTTCCCTCTACTACTAGCCCACACAAGTCCTGGACTTAGGGGATGCTTAATTAAGCAGAATAGTACGAGGTTAAACAAACAAACAAACAAACAAACAACACAAACATGTTTTGAGAACCAAAAATTAAACACTAAAATGTTGAAAACTCACATTTCAATAAAGCATAGTGATTCTACATTAAAAGCTAAGAAATAAACTATATACATTAAGCTTTTTTCCACTGCACAAATTAAAAAAAGCATGCAGTGCACCCACCAACAAAGGTTAAACAAAAAGATTTATAGAGTTTCAGGGCTCAAACGCTGTAAAATTAAAAATTGTAAACTTGAGTTGAGAAAAAGTCCAACATTAAACAAGACATTGCGCCGAGGTCAATTTTTTTGCTCAAGCTCAACGCTGTAAAATTAGGTTGATTTGTGTTTTATTAAAACAGATTTTTTTTAATTTTCTTTTAATTTTCTATTTTTCAGTTAATAAATATTCATTATTGTTTTGTACTGCACAAATTCAAATTTCCCACTGCACATTTCAATTTTCCACTGCACATTTTGTGTCCAACTACACGTTAAACTAATCCCTTCTAGATTAAAAAAATTAATTTTGATCACTTCTTAAAATAAGTGTAGCATTTCAAAATCATCCTGTGTTCTAGAACAGTTTTAGGACGTTGTCAATTATTTCAAGGTTTTTTCTTTCATTTTAACAACTGACAGCAGTTTTCCTGAGCTCTGATTTTCTGTAATCCTTATGTTCTTTTCTGACGGGTCCTTTCGGATAAAAAATCTACAAACTTTGTCTTTTCCATGTAGGAAAATAATAAAAAGGTAAAATATGTCCCAACTCTATTTACCCAACGATTTTCTCGAAAACTTAAAGAGATAATCGAATTCTGCGAAAACCGTCTTAAATAAGACAACTTAAACTATCTTTTTATTCGATTGATTCTAAAAGAGACACTTTTTGTTCATATTTTACAGGGGAAAAGTTAAAATTTGTGGCCATAGGGCCAAAAAGTTTTTTTTGGCCGCTAACTAAAACTTGTTATTTTAAAGCTTTTTTAAAGTAGATACTTTACCTTTACTGTAATATTAATAAAGAAATATGACCTTTAGGTCACTTTTGGTCTTGAACTAACCGTTCTTTTTGACCAGATACATTTATTATAATCATTTCATACAAAATAAAAAATTCTTCTATAACATAACTTCAAAATATATGTTTATTCATCCACTAAAATAAATTTTAAACACAAAATTTCAATTGTAAAATCAATTTCAATATTTATGATTCATAGAACGGTTCAGAAGTATTACTATTTTCATAACAGACACATTTTAACAGAAATTAATCACCGAGCTATAGCTTTTTTTAATTTGAAAATGAAACCGCACGCAAAAGAAACGATTCAATTGTTTTTTTAGCGATTTGTTTGGATAACTAAATAAGTAATGAGACACTAAAGAGAAATACTTTTTGCAATTTAAAATTAAGTAACTATATTTTAATAATTTACTATAATTAGTATAATAAATGCATTTGTTTTATTTGGGAAAGTTTGGAAAAAATGATCTAAAAAGTCCAATTGGATTGGTTTGGATTGGATTGCTCAAATTACTAAGATCTGTAAAGTTAGTCCAGGTCTAGTAAAGACTAGTTAGGACAATTTTATTTAAAAAACATTGAAAATTTTCCACATAGGACAAACATCTTAGGCTAATTTTTAGGATTTGGGTTTTAGATAGGACATTTCCGAGGTGTAAAAGTCCAAACCAAAGCACAATTTTGTACTCTTACCGAATTTTACGAAAACATCATCTACATATTTTATTAAATAAAGTCAAAAAGATTTCTTTAAGAAAAACGTAGACAGGTTAGTAACAAACTTTGTTAAAGTCTACAAACCTTCAAGTCTCCTTTACTTGTCTTATTTGTTACTTAATGAATTCCGTTTTCCAACCTAAAATTTATTTCATTGTTTTAAGAAAAATAATTTAATCTAAATCTTTAGTTGCTTCAAATTTACATGACCGACTTTTAAACTTTCTTACACCGAAAAAAATAACAGTGATAGTATATTAAATAACTAGTGTGGAAAGTGACATATTTCACGCGAGTGGGAAGGTTTGCGAACGAGCCGATAAACGAGTGAGTAAACCCCACGAGTATATTTTTTACACTTGCCAACGAGTTATGTACACTATTTTTCCTACGATACCGAAAAAATATAAAGTTTCTTATTTTAAAATTTTCTAATTTTTATTAATTTTTAAGAAAAGCAAAGCACAAAATAATAATAAATAGCATACTAATTTATATATGTATGTCAAACAGGAAATATGATTTTCATTTAGCTTAGTTTTCTTGGTTTTATATTTAATACAATATATAGTACATAGCTGTTTAATGGGTTGCCTATTCCTAAATGAATACACTTGACAGTTTACTTATTAAATTAAATTTCTGTGATTATGCTGCCATATACGCAGAGTTGATACTTTCATTACAATAACAGGGTCGGACAACAGGAATTTTAAATAATTTCTAATTTTTGGTGAGTTTTTTTAGTAAATACCTATACCGAATAAGATTATATGTCTGTATACAGACATAAAAAGAAGGTGAATAAAATTAGTAGAATCTACGAGGTAAATGTCTAAATAGAATTAGGCAAACCTCCATACATAAATATCACACTAGGGTGATTTAAAAATATCAAACTAGTGCGATATAAGGCGTTTTCTGAAAAACAAAAGAGTGTGCTAAATGTCATTTTCCTAAGGAATCGTAGGAAAAAACTCTTATCGTACGACCTAGTGTACACGAAATATAGAAAAATGCATGTTCACTATATATTCTCGTTACGATATTTTTCTATCGCACTACATGGTGCATATTTGAATGAAATGACAACTATACACATTTATTTATCCAAACGATTACATATAGATTTCATTTTGACAAAAGTCATTTGACGTTTATAAAATTTTGAAATGTCAAAATTAAACACAGGTAAGTCTTTAAAATATACATTTTAGAGAGTCTAGACTGTAGATCGAACGAAAAATGTTGTTGCGACTAGTGCACTCGAATGATTTTTTGACTTCGCGTCAAAAAAAAAAAATTCATTCTCGTGCACTAAGAACTAAAGTCGCTTACTCGTTACGAAAACTTCTATTTCACTAGTAAAAAATGCATATATTTGACTTACACTAGCACCTCGAACTCGTTGCGGAATAATAAAGTGAATATGTGACCTGCTATAGATATTTTACTCGTGGTTCGGTGGGGTTTCGGTAGTGAAACCTATCTTTTTAGGGTATATAAAAGATGGTGCCCTATTGAAAATGACGGGTCTGCGCGGTTATAAATATTGCATAGACCGGACTTGAGCGGGTGAATTTCATTTATACCCGCCCAGGCCAATCATTTTCAGCAGGGTGGTGTTAAATAAAAATATTGTTAAACCATAGAAAAAATGTTATCTCTCCAAAATGTAAATATTGTTTGTTAAACAAAAATTACAGCGACAATTGTTTCGACTTTTTTAATAAAAAAATATTGTTCACTTAATTATTTAAAATTGTATCTTCCAAAAGTTTCCCTTTGGAATAGAATGGACGCGATTGTATTAAATGGACTGCATTAAGGGTTGATTCTAAATTAAGGGTGTCGAAAAGTACAAATCATACCTTTGGTTGGTTGTCTGCTTTCTGTGAAGAGTATACATTTTTAATCCAATGTCCAATGGCTGCTAATGAAGGTCCAGACTTGTAGCCTTTTCTTACACGATATAATGTTGTAGGGGTTTATATACAGTGCGATTGTAAAGTGCCGAACAGTTTGAAAAGAAAATACTCTTCGTTTTAAGCCACGCCTCTGTTAGAGTTGTGGTTGCTACGTACAACAGCTCGGTGGCCAGTAAAACGCACACAACTTTCTTGCATTTTACTCATCGCTAATGCCAGTTTTGCATTAAAAAGTGTTCACACTTTATAATCGCACGGTATTATACACATAAAGAAATAAATAGTAGTTTGATTTTATAATTATAAATAAGGACGCACAGGTAGGCCGCGGTTTGTCACACGGTCCGTGGCGAGTTTTATTCGCCAAAAAATGTGTCGTGTGCTCGACTATGGCTAAGTTAGAACTGACCCTTGACACAAGGTTAAATGGTAGGTTGCGCATACTTAGCTTACAAACTAGCGTCTACGTCCCAAATGCAACTCGGTCTTTCGCGCTGTTGCCAAATTGTGCAATTTAATATTATACTTAATGTATATAATTAATGTATATATTTTGCTATGATTTTTGGTTGTTTTGGTGTTTTTTGCAAAAAAAAACACCAAAACAACCAAAAACCAAAGATGTTAAATTGCACAATTTGGCGAATGACCCAGTTGAATGTGGGACGTCAACTAACTAATAACTCTTTTCTCTAGAATAGGCATTTCATTTGTAAAAACTGACAAAAACGTAGCCAACATATACATTTGTCTGTCTTACTCGCACAGCTTTGTTCTAACAGAGACAACAATAACAGTTACTGGTAATTGTTATTGTTCAGGCTTGAATATACCTACTGTTTGTTTACAAATAAACCGAGATGTTGGCGATACTTTATACTAACGGTATGCGTATTCTAGAGAGAAGAGTTGTTAGTTCGCTGTGGGACGTAGACGTTAGTAGCTTACAAGCCCAAGTAAAGCGGACCAAGTAGCGACAAAACAATATTTCAGCAACAAAAATTTTTATTTGAAGTAAATATATAAATTAAACTATGTATCTATGTAGCTAATCAAATATCAATAATTATTAAATAATAATAATTAATATTAATTATAATTATAATAATAATTTAACAACTTTTTCTGGAGGAGGCACATAAGTAGCCATGAAGTTCGTAATATAAGAATATACATATCCAACAAAAGTATAAACTCCCGGAAACTCTGCCCTTGCGCATCCCTCACCCCAACTCACAATTCCTGTTTGCTTGCCATCACACTCCAGCAAACCTCCAGAGTCCCCTTGGCAGGAGTCTTTTCCCTCAACTCCTGCACAAATCATAGATGGGAGTATGGAACCATTGTAAGCATTATTACAGGTGGCTCTATCCACATAGGGGACGTCTGCTACCCTCATAACAGCTGATGTATTTCCTCCTTCGGACGTAGTTCCAAAACCCACCACTTTACAGACAGTGTTATTTGCTGGGTCTGCAGTGCTGCTATATAATACTACTGGTTGTTTTGTAGAGTCAAATACTATTGCTCTGTCTACGCTTACTATGCAGACATCGTTTGATAGAGTTGTGGAGTTATATTCTGGATGAATGTTTAACGTTTCAACGTTATATAACTCTCCACCGGTCTTGTAACTACTTGATCCAAATCGGAGGGTTAATTTGGATGCTGTTGCCCTAAAAAAATAGAAGTTTTATAAAACCAAAAAAATTTAAAAAAATTAATAAAAAATAAAACTTTTGTTTCAACGAACTCTCTAGAATGCGCATACCGTTAATATAAAGTATCGCCAACATCTCGGTTTTTTTGTAAACAAATAGTAGGTATATTCAGGCCTGAACAATAACAATTACCAGTAACTGTTATTGTTGTCTCTGTTAGAACAAAGCTGTGCGAGTAAGACAGACAAATGTATATGTTGGCTACGTTTTTTTCAGTTTTTACAAATGAAATGCCTATTCTAGAGAGAAGAGTTATTAGTTCGATAATTTGTTTAATTAAATTCTTAGAATTTCCATCAAAACGACGCACAGATCTGTTCCTGCCTTCTTGAGCGTCATCAGCACTGCCTATAGGTGGGAGTCCCACCTATAGAGTCCCACCGTGGGACTCTACGAACCCAATCAAACCCCAAAAACTAGTTATAGCTTTATTAGTTTAACTCATCGAGGTAGAGTGGGGAGAGTGCCAGAGCCGTTTAAATTTCTTGTGCCGATTTTGATTCGCGCATCTATCTATCTCTCTCTAAAACTCCGTATTAACCAGGGGGGGCCAGCCTTAAGTAGGTGACCTTGCAACACAGCTAAAAATGGCCGCCATAGCATCGCAATTTACGTGCTAGATGTCGCTAGCGTTATTTTTTGTAATTTTTAACAGATAGGTTTCTTTTATCTTTTCATGTAAAGCTTTACATTTATCCTGATAGATGGCATCGTATTAAAAATAATAATAAATTAAAAAATAGTAAATATTTTAAGATAATATTATTAAGAATGATTCTATATTGCATATTGACCATATTTAAAACAAAATCCCATTGAAAGTATTAGACTTACTTTGTTGTAAAAAAAAATATATATAAAGCGGGGGTTTCCGTGTTTCTAACCTCAAAAAATCTAAATCTTGGATTGGTGTGCGACTAAAAATTTTAATAACTTTGGAAAAGGTAATTATTTGAATAAATATACGTACACAACAATTAAAACTAAATAATAATTATGCTTTCATGTGTTTTTAGTGTTTTTGAAACCAATCAGTGGCGATTAACCAATTGGTTACACTTTTGAAGAGGGTCGAATGTTTCTTTCCGTGAAGCTTTTAAAAGTAAGTAATATACATACGTAACAAATAAAACTAAATATTAATGATCCATTCATGTTTTTAGTGTTTTTGAAACCAATCAGTGGCTATTAACCAACGAGCCACACTCTTAAGGAGGGTCGAAAGTTTATGTCAGCAAAGCTTTTAAAAGTGAGTAATTGATATACAAAACAATTAAATAAAATATTAATTATGCTTTCATGCGTTTTTAGTGTTTTTGAAAACAGTGAGTGGCGATTATTCAATTAGTATTACGAGTATGTACCCCAGTTTTAGTTTTAACTCATGTGGGTAAAAACTCTATTTTTTAAATTTTATAGTCCCATGCCCCCCCCCCCCAGCGAGATATATTAGCATAGAAAATTTCTATTAGAAATACCTTCAAAGTTATATTTTTGGTGAATGCGCAATTTTTTTCCTTATGGATGCCCCTTCTCCCCTTAAAATGAAATAAATCCGCCCCTGCCAATATCCATACAGAGTGATATTTAGTTTACGCACTGTGACGTGCGATTCGTATACGAGAATATATTCTCTTATAAAACGGTGTATAATAATAATAATATAATAATATAATTATTTTTATGTTGTAAAAGCTGAGGGTGATAAAAAAAACAATTTTCGGATTTCGTCCAGTAAAATATATTCATTGATTTGATAAAAAATTATTCTTTATGTATAGGTAATTAAGAATTATTCTTGTATGTACTTTTTTTAAATGAAATAAATTGTTTTATTTTTGTTTTGCATTTTTATTTTATTCTTTTATTACTTTGAATGGAGAATTCAAAGTAATAATTAAAACACGTTGAAGGACAATGACGCTGCCCAGCGGTATGTCTGCAAAAATGCAGTCCAAACCGCTCGATGGCGTCATTGTCCTTCAACGTGTTTTAATTAACAATTTTATTAAGGATTTGAAATTGGCGCCAGCTCTATTACTTAAAATTTCCGCTAGATGTCACTAGGGGTTTTTACAGAAACCGACTATACCGACAATAGTCCGCAATTTACGTGCTAGATGGCGCCAGCAACCTTTTTGTAATCTGTGTTGCCTACGTTTAACACGGAAGCTAAGGTTCTTATATATATTTTCTTTGGTATTAACGGTCTTGAGCACTTCGAAATACACAAAGATAGCCACTCGGTCAGACAGAATTTCTGCTTCCCCCACTCTAATTCCTTGAAAAACACATGTGAACTAAATTTTAGGTTAGTTTAAAAACCAAAGTAGAAGTAACTGCGCAAACCCAAATTTTAAAAACAAAGCTCCCTTGTCGGCAAAGTTTGTTCACGCGCAGCCTGGTCGAATGGCACTGTCCCCTCTCTACCTCAATGGTTTAACTCAATGCAAGAAAGAATCGGTGTGTCGCCCTCTATTGACATTTGTTGGCAGATTGTTACCGAGAAAAGTTGCGTTAGTAAAAAAAGTAAAAAAAATATTGCCTTTTTTTAAGTTTCTCGACGTTGTATATCCAAAAAACATGATTTCCGTAAAAAAATATGTCTGTCGGTCTATCTGTCTGTCGGTCTAAATGTCTGTCTGTCTGGGAAGTTTGTGACCACGATTCTGAACGAGAAGTCGAGAACGCTTTGAGCTGAAGGCTTCAAATTTGGACTTTTTGCTTATCCAAAGTTCTAGGCTGGGATTGTTTTTAATAATCGAGGTGAGATAAGGGGTATTTAAAAAATTTTTTTTTCGAAATGTAAATTTTACTGAAAAATTTTTTTTTGAAATTTTCTTGAATTTTTTTTTAATTTTTTTTATTTCTTACCCATCGCAACAATGTGCAGCTGTCAACGCAAGTCGTTCATTTAAAATGGTACATCCACATCTCAAAGCTGAAGTTGGTTTAGTCCTACTCAACATAGATCCGACACTTGGGTAGATTAAAATTGTAGTTTCATTCCCTCCCACAATTCGGAAGTCACCTAAAATTAAATTTAAATTAAACTATTATTAATAATCATTAATTTAAAATTAATTTCAATAATATAAATAGAAACTAGATGAAACGTTGGAAACTCCTTGAATTTGGGTACAGTTTGCGTTACGTAATACTTGAACGTTCCCTTGTCAATACATCGGCACTATTGGAGAAACTAGCACTGGGCTATTATTAGAAATGTTTACCCCTTACCCACCCCGATTTTGACTTAGATTTAAGCTTAAGCTTATAATTACAAATTTTGATTTTTTTTTAAACAAGTGCATGTTAGTAGGTAAAGTTTTAAAATTGTACATCTTTGCTTTGAATTTTTTCTGTTTTGCGACTTTTATAAGCTGTCAATGTCGCTTTAAAGTTGAATTTTCTACAAAATTTTGTGTTTAGGTTTTTTTTACCATGTTAAAATTGTGGCTTGGTTAATTGCAGTAAAAAAGAGAAGAGATGACTATAAAATAAATCAAAATATAATTTGTTGTTAGAATTTTAAACATGGTGTAAACTGTAATGCCAATCCAAAACAAAAATGCCTAAATCAATTTAAATGTAAGTTTTTTTAAATTTTAGAGCAAAATAGAAAAAATTGTATAAAGCACTCGTTTCATAACACGTTTTTAGCGCACTAGTACTTTAGAAAACTCGCCCCAAGCGGCTCGTTTTCTAAACTTGTACTCGTGCGCTAAAAAAGTATGTTATGAAACTAGTACTTTAATATACTATATTACCTAAGACATATGGAGCTATAAAGCTGAGAACTGTAAAGAGGTATATAATTCTACACATGTTTTTATGATTTGAATACCAAGTAAATTTTTGTTTCATATATATATTATTTTTTATAAATATTTTTAATAACATAAAATATAGAAATTTGTTATTATATTGTTTTTATATTTCTGGAAAAATATTTTTATTATAAATTTCCTAATATCTTCTTTACAAATTACATCGGCACTTAGTGCTACTAAGAGTGCCGATGTATTGAAATCTTCGCCGAAAAGTCAAAATCTTTGACCACGTTTTTTTCACATTTCTCGACGTTTTAAAACATTCTGAGTCGAAATCAGTCAGTCTGTCTGTCTGTCTGTCTATCTGTCTGTCTGTCTGGGTGTAAACTCCATTTCTACATGAGATATCGACTTCCGGTTTTTTGCATATTGTTTCTTATCGTATTTCGAAGAGCTGATTAGATTTTGGGGGTAAACGATTGGGGGTAATGGGGTAAAAATAGGGTAAAACTCCTATTTTTAGCGTTTTTTGTTTATAATTAAGGCAATTATTATTGTTTTGGTTAATTTAGCACTTATTTAAAAGATAATTTCAAATTGGTCAAAAAATGTTATAAAAAACGTTTTCCTAAAACGCATTATTTTCAAGATATTGGCGTTTAAAGCAGTAAAAGGTTTTTTTAGCATATCTCACATATTTATATCCCGATTTCAAAAAATTATATTTTAAATAAAAGCTCTTTTTAAGCCCTATAAAAAATGTTATATGCAGTTTTTTGCTAAAATATAATGTTTTAAAGATACAGAATTTAAAATCAAACAAAACACCTAATTTGAAATTTGAAAACTAAATGGCTCTAGTGTACAATAGTGCCGATGTTTTGACAGGGTGCTTGCAACGTTTCATCTAGTTTTCTAATATGTTTAGAAATAATCTAATTTGTTTATTATAAACAACCTAACTTTTTGAAATAGTTTATTATACCTTAAAACAAATAGTGGGAAAAGGGGGGAAACGATTGTCCCTAAGGGAAAACCTTGATATAATAGGCCATCAAGTGAGTAGGAACTGCCGATGGTCGCGACCATATCTGCCGCAATTTTTCAAAAATCATTTTTAGATTTTAAGAAGCTATTGTTTAGCAATTTTTAATAATCAGTTTAGTACTAGTATACTAAGTATAATAATCGTCATGTCGATCGAAATTAGTAGCTAGTATTGTAGTTGTCAAACTTTCATGACAAATAGAATTACAATTAAAATTAAAAATTATTTTGTTTAAATTATCCACTTGATGACGCACTTCCGTCCGCCATTTTCGGTCTGAAATTTCGTGTATGTTGGTACTCTGTGTAGTGTGTAAACTACCTACCTACCCTAACAAACCTGCCTATCTAGCGCTTTATAAAATACAGCTGGGACACCCCCTAAATTTATAGTTTTAGGGGGTGTCCATGCACTGAAACTCACCCGGTATATAATGTCCAAGTTCGAAAGTTACCGATATTTTTTATAAATCTTCGCAATTACTTAAAAATAAAACAAATATTTCTTTTTATAGTTTTACGCGAGTAGAGAAACAAAACTACTCGTTTCGATTGTCGAGACATGAAATAGTTTGGTTGGTTATGACCATGTTTCGACGTTAAACTTCTTGTTTCGTCTAACTCGCGAGGCTCTTAATTTTTAATGTTGGCTGACCTCAACGAACTAACAACTCTTCTCTCTAGAATACGCATATCGTTAGTATCGCCAACATCTCGGTTTGTTTGTAAACAAATAGTAGGTATATTCAGGCCTGAACAATAACAATTACCAGTAACTGTTATTGTTGTCTCTGTTAGAACAAAGCTGTGCGAGTAAGACAGACAAATGTATATGTTGGCTACGTTTTTTTCAGTCTTTACAAATGAAATGCCTATTCTATAGAGAAGAGTTATTAGTTCGTTGGCTGATCTTGCTTCTTTATTTTTATAAGGGCATATCCACAGCCTCGCATAACACGCATAATACATAAGAATGAGATGCCGTGATTGGCCTGATGTGTGGACATGTATCTTGCCAATCACGGTATCGCATTCTTATGTATTATGCGTGTTATGCGAGGCTGTGGATACGCACTAACTTGAGTGTAGATAACTTATTTAAAATCTTTATAATTACGCAAATTGAATCAAGGGTCGAGTAGTCTTGATTACTGATCAAGAGTCTCGAGTCTCGACAAGTTGATTACCTCCTTATTTTGATTTTTTTTAAATTACCGTCTTGTCTTGATTATTTTATTAAAAGACGTAAGAAGTAAATAAAGCCTTTATTAGAAAGGTACAGTGGGTTAGGCTAAATGTGACACCCAGGGTAATTGTGGGTCGAGTAGTCTTGATTACTGATCAAGAGTCTCGAGTCTCGACAAGTTGATTACCTCCTAATTTTGATTTTTTTTAAATTACCGTCTTGTCTTGATTATTTTATTAAAAGACGTAAGAAGTAAATAAAGCCTTTATTAGAAAGGTACAGTGGGTTAGGCTAAATGTGACACCCAGGGTAATTGTGACATGTCCTGTTATAATTCTTCTACATTAGTTTATATCCAATCCAACCCTGGCATTAGGTTTTTGACAGTATTAAATATTTCGCGTAAAATTTCGATTTGATTTAAAGTTGTTTAGAAGAATTATAACAGGACATGTCACAATTACACTGTAACTTTCAAAGTTAGTGATAAAAAAACTATTTATTGTTATTAGTTTTTAATAATATCAATTCATAAGAAACAGCTAAGATACAAAAATATTAAAAAAGTCATATTTGAATTTGCTAACACGAAGAAAATTATTATTATTATAAAACATTTTACTATTCCTTAAAACGACTTTTGTTTGATTAACGCAGTCGTCCCTCCGAAGTGACTGATCGATTTCGTGCTTTTTAGCACTCTTCAGAGCCACATATCGGTAGTAGGGACAACTACGAAAATCAAATCCTTTCCATATATCTCTATATAGAGTTTAAAAATCGTTGTAAGGAAAAGCAAAAACAGCTAGCGACATCTACTGCTAAAAGCAGAGACTGGATAAACCTATCGATAGTCCAGAAAAGGAAGCAGTTATTGGTTTCAAGAACCTATTGCACGCTGTCGATAGGGGGCAGTCTCTGCTTTTAGCAGTAGATGTCGCTAGCTGTTTTTGCTTTTCCTTACAACGATTTTTAAACTCTATATAGAGATATATAGAAAGGATTTGATTTTCGTAGTTGTCCCTACTACCGATATGTGGCTCTAAAGAGTGCTAAAAAGCACGAAATCGATCAGTCACTTCGGAGGGACGACTGCGTTAATCAAACAAAAGTCGTTTTAAGGAATAGTAAAATGTTTTATATAGATTTTTTAAATTTGTAAATATCAAACAATTTAATTTAGTTTATTATTATTATGTTAACCATTTTTTTCTGAATGTTAATGACTAGCCATGTAACCAACTATCCAATCTCTTATTGCTGGATGAATAAGATTTGAATAAACTCCAGGAAAACCATCTCTTGCACATCCTTCACCCCAACTCACAACTCCCAATTGCTTTCCATCGACCATCATTGGACCTCCCGAGTCCCCTTGGCAGGAATCTTTTCCTTCTTCCCCGGCGCAGATCATAGATGACTCAATGGCACCACTGTAAGCACTATCGCAAGTGGTTCTGTCTACATAAGGCACGTTTGCTACTCTGAGGGTGCTTGATGCTTGACCTCCTTCTGAAGTATGTCCAAAACCTACCACCTGGCACGTGGTTTTGTTTACGGGTTCGGTGGTACCATCATAAAGTACTACTGGTTGTTTTGTAGCGTCGGTTGGAATGTCCTTGTTTACGGTGATTATACATACGTCATTTTCAAATGTAGTGGAATCGTATGCAGGGTGTTTTGTCAAAGTTACAGCTTTGAAAGTGGATCCACCAGAATTGTACTTATTTGAACCAAATCTCAGAGTTACTGCACTTGGCGATATCCTATGAAAATAAGTACGTAATAATAAATTTAATACCGTTTTTAAATCCACTGACATTGAACATAAAAAATTTCATTGTCAATAATGCACTTAAAATAGCTAAGTTTTAAAAATTAGGTGTACCTCAAGGTTCATTGCTGTAGTACTTTTTTATTCCAACTGTACTATTCACAGCGCTAGTAAAATACGGTAGTTTCGAGTTTCTCATTTTTTTTTCAATGTGTTTTTAATTTTTTTTTAACTTCTCGTTTCTTAAAAAAAAAACTAAAAAAAAATATATTTTTTTTAATTTTTTACTTATTTTTTGAAAATATATTTTTTTTATTTGTCCGTCGATCAATTTTTTTTTTAATAACGTATTTTCAATTTTTTATGTTTTTTTTAACAGGATGCGGAAAGAGGTTAACCTAATTGTTTCATATTTCGAAAGGTTTTTTTTTTTATTTAATAAAAAAAAAATTATTAAGGCAAATAAATAATTCGAATGCGCCTGGCATGAATATCAAATCCGCGATCTCGGATTATTGATAAGATTAATAGGCTAAGTTTAAATAATTAATAATTAATTACACTAGGCAACAAATCTCAACTTTTTTTGCCCCGATCGGAAAGTAAATTATTCTTACTAATTCGAGGGCGTAAAAACCGAATCTGTCATTAGAAAAATTTTAGCACCTAAAATTTTTGAGATATAAGCCCAGGAAATAATGACATTTTTTTTTCAAAATCTTAAAAAAAAGAGTAGGTTTTTGAAAATTTTAGGTTATATTAAAAAAAAAAATACGAGGAACTGAAAAATATATATGCCAAGGACCTACTGCCAGAGTAAGTACGCGAAAAAAAATAAAAAGCTTAAAATGAAAGTGCAGAGTTTACTTAATTGCTCTTTTGTATCAAAACTATCAAATCTGTATAAAAATTTATAGGACTTAATTTGTAGATTATAAAATTCTCTACAAAAATATTTATTTAAATATTTTTTTATTTTCCTTAGTTTGTTCGTAAAAAGTAAATAAATGAAAAAGAAACAAAATTAAAGTACACAGTGTAAACTTTTTTCCCGAGCGCAAAAAATATATTTTTCTTATCAATTTAAAGGCGCAGAATCCAAATTTCACCTTAAAAAAAATCCAGCACGTTTTATTTTTTAAATTTAAGTACAGGCAATTATGCCAATTTGTGTATTTTTTGTTTTGTTTTTTTTTTTTTAATGGTTCTACACCATAAAAATGTTACTTAAGAACCATATTACGTAACATTTTTTTAGTTCATTTTTGACCCCC
The DNA here is from genome assembly GCA_958510825.1 of Brachypterus glaber. Classification (NCBI taxonomy): domain Eukaryota; kingdom Metazoa; phylum Arthropoda; class Insecta; order Coleoptera; family Kateretidae; genus Brachypterus; species Brachypterus glaber. The sequence goes on along the minus strand of OY294045.1, from coordinate 1,138,763 downwards.
TAGAAATGATTTTTGGCAATTTTTAGCATGAGTACGTAGCGATAAGCTTGTCCCCTTATGCACCCTTCTCCTTACCCTCCACCCCTACTTAGTTTTGTCATATTATCCATTTTTTTTAATATTTTTTTTTCATAATATGCCTATTTATTCTACCTATGAATTTAAAGTTTCCATGTTTTAAGTTGGGTATTTTTTAACTAATATAGAGTCGCCGAATCTAAATTTGTGTTTGGAATATTTTTATCTACCATGATTTTAAAACAAAAGAGGGATAAAATAATGATTTTTTAACATTTTTATCTCATTTTTCTCAGAAAACTTAGGTAATAGAAATATTCTAAGGGCAGATTCGGTTTCAGCGACCCAAAATTAGTTAAAAAACATATGACTCCAATCTGGGAAGAATCCGTGTTGCCTAGTGATATTAATTACACAGGCCCACAAAAGAAAAAAAGTTGGCTGTGCTGGGGTTGATACCTAACTATTCTTATGTATTTTAGGATGCTGAATACGAATCTGTCATAAAAAAGGCACTTCGTCTGCTTATTTTGTTTCTACACTGAAAAAACTGTCTGGACCCACAAAAAAAAGTGGTCTGTGCTGGGGTTGAGATCCACTTATTCTTATGTATTTTGGGATGCTGAACAAGAATCTGTCATAAAAAATGCACTTTACCGGCTCATTTTTTTTCTACACTGAAAAAACATTATGGGCCCACAAAAAAAAATAGTCGTCTGTGCCGGGGTTGAGACCCACCTTATGTATTTTGGGATGTTGGACACAAATCTGTCATAAAAAAGGCACTTCATAGGCTCATTTTTTTTCTACACTGGAAAAACTGTCTAGGGCCAAAAAAAAGAGTGGTCTGTGCTGAGGTTTAGCCTAACCTATTCGTATGTATTTTGAGATGGTGAACAAGAATCTGTCATAAAAAATTCACTTCAATGGCTCATTTTTTTGTTACACTGAAATAATATGAGTTTTTTCAGTGTAGCAAAGAAATGAGCTCATGAAGTGCCTTTTTTTATGACAGATTCGTGTTCAGCATCCCAAAATACATAAGAATAGGTGGGTCTCAACCCCAGCACAGACCACTTTTTTTATTTTGTGGGCCTGTGTTATTTTACCCTTCACAGCAATGTGCAGCTGTCAATGCTAGTCGTGTTTTTAAAAAGGAAACGCCACATCTCAGACTATGGATTCCAAGAAGAGTAGTTTTTAACATAGATCCGGCAAATTTGTAGTTTTCTATAGGCGTCTCGACGCCTCCAACAATTCGGTTGTCACCTAAAAATATAGAGTAACTATGGATAAAAATTATAGATAAAAATAATTATAATATTGACCAAACGTTTGTATTATTTATTTATATATCTATAGATTAAAATTGTCGACAAAACTTCATCATCATTGTCATCAATCATAGCCAATAATTTTATTTTTACAAACTTTATGCACCCTACACTCTTTATTATTTGTAAGCAGTAATCCATTCTTGGCCCGCTTAATTCTTTTAAGTATCTGTTAACGTAAATAAAATTGTATATTCTATAACTAGTATGGAATAGACAATATTTCGCGCGAGCGAAAAGTTTGTCATACGAGCCGGTAGGCGAGTATGATGGTCCCGCGAGCGCGGAATGACTATTCCATACGTGTTGTAGACTATACTTTTTCTTCGACTGCAAATATGAAACACTGTATGGCTTTAAACTGCGTACAAGGTTAAAAACAATGTTTTTTGTGACTCGACATTGTAAATGCAACAAAACACATATTTTTAAATAAAACAATTAATGTCATTTAATAATTTTATCAAATCAGTACTTAAAAAAGGTTTTTATTTTGGGGGAGGGTGGGTAATGGAAAACGCGATATATTTTTTTTGGTAGAATTATATAAAACGTTTTTATATGAACTAGACACTTGTATACAGCGGTTCTTTTGTTGGCAAAAGAGTTTTACCTAAGACATAAGAAGAAATTAGACTGAAAACTACCACGAGAGATACAATTTTGCACATTTTTCTACGATTCAAATGATTCCAAAAAAATAAAAATTATTTATATATAACCTGTTGTTTTTAAAATATAGATAATTATTATTTTTATTGGTTCATCTATATGTTTTTTCTCTAATCTAATCTATTTATTAAGTTTTTCGTTTCGAAATAGTTTAATAAACTCTGTAACAAACTTTATTAATAATAATAATAATAATAATAATAATAATAATACTGCTTTATTTCGTGAAAAAGGAATACAATATGTTAAAGAATTATCTTTAAAATACCATATCTTTTAAAGAAATGGTGTCAATTTTTATTTAACTAAATCTAAGAAACCTTATAATCTAAGAACTCCTTTATGCTATATGGTTCAGTATTAATTAAGTATTTTTTTAACTTTGTTTTGAATAGTGTTATACCTTTAATTGCCTTAATTTCATTCGGAAGATAATTGAAATATTTAATACCCGCGTAAAAATTACTTTTTTCATATGTGGCAAGCCTATGCTTTGGGTAGTAAAGGTCTTCACATCTTGTAGGATAGTTGTGCGTTTTGCCTAGATTTCTTTGTGTATTGTTTTGAAACATAAAGACTAAAACCTCATATATATAGATTGCTGCTAGTGTAGGAATATTGTTCTGTTTAAATACGCCTCTACATGAATCCTGAATTTTAATACCAAGTAAAGTTTTTATCGACCTTTTTTGTGAAACAAATACTTCGCCAAATAGTGGACATTGACCCCAGAAAATAATTCCAAACCTTAGCAAAGAATTAAAGTTTGCAAAGTAAACAGATTTTAAGGTGTCTATATCCACATATCTCCATGCGTCTGATGCTATATAAAGCCCTATTTAGCTTGGGTAAAAGCGCAGATACATGTCCCTTCCAGTTTAGGTGGGTATCAATTTGAAGACCCAAAAACCTGGTTTGCTCAGATAAGTTAATTGTTTATTGTTAATTTTAATTGTATCTATTTTGTTTCTACTTTGTATCATATTAAAATTCATATAAATAGTTTTATCTTTATTAATGATTAATTTATTTTTCGCACACCAAGTTTCTAGCTCTTCAATTACACTAACTAAATTGTTCACGACTTCTTCCAGTGTTTTACACTAACTTACACTAACACCATTTTGAACTTTGCTGATCATATCACACATCTCATTGGCATAGATAATAAAGAGTATTGGGCCCATAATGCTCCCTTGTGGTATGCCTAGTGTCATTTCAATCAGATGTGAGACATGATCAACTCCATCTTTCTTTAATGAGACTCTTTGACAGCGTCTAGATAAGTATGACTGAAACCAACTAAGTGCTGTGCCTATTAAACAACAGAGAGTAAAAAAACAACTAGTTAATTTTTGCTTTCGAGCGACTTTTTTAAAATCTAGCAAGATATCAATTGTGACTTGGTTAAAAATATAAAAAGATTAATTAATATTGCCTTTTGGTATTAGCAAAAGTTAACATTAAACTATGACAATAATGGTTATTCTTACTAGCCAATGGATTGCTTGGATATTTTTTTAGGATTATAAGTAAGTAAATGTTTGTGCAAATGATACAAGCTGGGAAACAAGTGTTTTAACTCTATTTCTGGATATTTTTCTTTCATTAACTCTGGATCTCTGCCATCTATCAAAGCAGCATCCACCCTCTGTTTTTGGCATCAATGTAGTCTATAATAGTAGTATCACCAACATGAAGACATTCTTCGGACTCTAGCTTCTTTAAATTCGACTCTTTCATAGCTTCGTCAGATCTTTGGGTCAGGTTTTTCAAAAAGCAAATCTTGGCCAAAGTAACTATTTATGATGAGATAATACAGGAATAGTATATTCTATAACTAGTATGGAATAGACAATATTCCGCGCGAGCGGAAAGTTTGTCATACGAGCCTGCAGGCGAGTATGACGGTCCCGCGAGCGTGGAATGACTATTCCATACGTGTTGTAGACTATACTTTTTCTTTGGCTGCAAATATGAAACACTGTGTGGCTTTAAACTGCGGACAAGGGTAACAACAATGTTTTTTGTGACTCCACATTGTAAATGCAACAAAACACATATTTTTAAATAAAGCAATTAATATTATTTAATAATTTTATCAAATCAGTACTTAAAAAAGATTTTTATTTAATTTTAGCACATATTTACAAATTATAATGCAAGAGTTGAATGTTATGTCAGATTGTTGTGACATATATCACGTTTAAATATTTAACACTAGATGGAGCAGTTTTAATTTTTTGAACTAAATTGATAAAAAAAGTGGTCAAATATTAAGAATAGCTAATAAACTTTATGTAATTTTAACCCAAAACTTTAAATTGCATTAAATTATTCAATGTTTCATGATAAAATATATATATATATATTTTTGCTAATTTTGGTACAGTTTTCTTTACTTTTATAAACAAGAGATGGCACTACATATGCTCATTCTAACACTCGATACGGAATATTCATACCGTATCTAGAGCTAGAATTAATTCATTCTGTGTTTAAAAAGTGTGTGTATTTGCTTACAATCTAAAGCGTCGTAGACAAAATTTATTTTTTAAAATTATTTCGAACGCTTTTTTAAAATCTAGCAATTGTGACTTGGTTAAAAATATAAAAAGTAAGATTAATTTATTGCCTTTTGGTATTACCAAAAGTTAACACTAAACTATGACAATAATGGTTATTCTTATTTAAAACACTAGCCAATGGATTGCTTGGATATTTTTTTAGGATTATAAGTAAGTAAATGTTTGTGCAAATGATACAAGCTGGGAAATAAGTGTTTTAACTCTATTTCTGGATATTTTTCTTTCAATAACTCTGGATCTCTGTCATCTATCAAAGCAGCATGCCACCCACTGTTTTTGGCACCAATGTAGTCCAAAATAGTAGTATCACCAACATGAAGACATTCTTCTGACTCTAACTTCTTTAAATTCGACTCTTTCATAGCTTCCTCAAAGATATTTAGTACAGGCTTTTCAAAAAGAAAATCTTGGCCAGAGTAACTATTTATGATAAGATAATATAGGAAATTTAAGTTAAATTAGTTCGAATGCTTTTTTAAAATCTAGCAAGATAGCAATTGTGACTTGGTTAAAAATATAAAAAATAAGATTAATTTATTGCCTTTAGGTAAGTTAATATTAAACTATGACAATAATGGTTATTCTTATTTAAAACACTAGCCAATGGATTGCTTGGATATTTTTTTAGGATTATAAGTTAATAAATGTTTGTGCAAATGATACAAGCTGGGAAACAAGTGTTTTAACTCTATCTCTGGATATTTTTCTTTCATTAACTCCGGATCTCTGTCATCTATCAAAGCAGCATGCCACCCACTGTTTTTGGCACCAATGTAGTCTAAAACAGTAGTATCACCAACATGAAGACATTCTTCTGACTCTAGTTTCTTTAAATTCGACTCTTTCATAGCTTCCTCAAAGATCTTTGGGTCAGGTTTTTCAAAACCAGTTTCGTACGACGTCAAAACGAAATTAAAATAGTGTCTCAACTTCGTATTAGAGAGAACTGAGCCTAATCTAGGGTCATAGTTTGAGATAATTCCCATTTGAATATCCCTGGATCTCAAATAGGAGAGCAGATCTTGAACGCCGTAGCAGTGTTGCCAACATGTCGAAGTTTCGTAGACTTGTATCAAATGGGAGGCTATTGCGTCTAATTTTTTATCATCCAGATTGAATTGGGAGTCTTTAAAAGTTCCTTTTACTATCATTTTCCACCAGTTTTGCCATCCCAAACCTGAAACAATAGGTTAATAAAAATTAACTTAATTCTGTCTTACTTTGGAAGGTGTTTGCCGCGGAAATACCGTTTAGGGGAATCCAACATGACAATTAGATAAATTATGGAGGTAATTATCTCGGGGGATGTCCCCTGGGGATGGGAAAAATGAGTGGCGTAGTTGGGAAATTTGCAAAGACAGGTCCTTTTTAAAATCACATAAAAGGTTAAATAAAATTATACAAAAAATGTAGTTATGTTTTTCCTTTCCTACAAAATGTAAAAAATTATTTCTTGACATAACTTTTTTGGTATTTACAATAGAAGAAATATTTAATAAACACCTGAAATTTCATCATCATGACTAGCGGAGAAAGTATTCTTGCTCATTTAATACGGATTTTTTTCTTATAGATTTATTTTTAGTTAATTTTATCTTTCTTGCTATCAAATGTTAAAATACAGTTGTTACAGAACTGAAACATGAATAATAATAATAACATTGCCTACGTGCAAAACTATTTTTTAAACTGTTTACTTAAAAACACAATCTGTTATAAACATATAAACAAAAATCAAGGCTGGTATTAAAAGATGTATCACAGTAGGAGACTTATTTTTTTTCTGTCAACAGATAAAAACGTCTTGCTGTTGTTAGGATTGTTTTATTTTACTTTCCCTAAAAAAAGTATTGTGAGAGTAAAAATAAGTTAAAAATGTTTACTGCTTTTTTACTTTCTGGACGTTTTAAATCCAAAAAATTTCCGTCGAACAAAATTTTTGTCTTTCTGTGTCCAGGACCACGATAACTCAAGAACCCTAGCCTAAGACTTCAAATTTGGATGTTGAAGATTCTAGACTGGGATATTTTTGGTACAAATCGGGGTAGGGTATGGGGGTAAAATGGGGTAAAAAAAAAAATATTTATCTTTTTAATAAACTTAAAAAAATTTAAAAAATGTAGAATGTAGATTTTTTTTATTATTGTTTTTTAACTTTTTCCGAGAAAACTTTAAGCTAAAGACTTTAAACTTGGACAATGGATTATGGTTTATGGACATAAAAAATGTGCAAGAAAAGCTGGTATAAAACATTGAACGCTGGAATAAAAAAAGAATGGTTTGCGGAATATGAAGCATTCAAAATTTATTGTTAATATAAACACTCCGTGTAATGAAACACCTACAAGGTCCCTAAAGAGTATAAATAAATAAATAAAAATAAATAAAAATAAAAAAAAAATAAATTTTTTAACCAAAGTTCTTAGCAGGGAATTTTGATAAACGTAAGTGTGCAGTAAGGGGTTAAAGGGTGTATACTCAGGTATACCTACTTAAATTAGTCTAATGACAATTTTTTTGTCTATTTTTAACATTTTTTTTGTATTTTAATTTTTTTTTTTTTTTTTTCGAGAAAAATTAAAAAAAAATAATACCTGTTTTCAGGCCAAAATTCGGATGTTCTTGATTCATTTTCCTCCAATGTGCTTTAAAATTGGCACTCAAAACATTGCTGTCGCATAACACTCCGTACATCGCTCCGATTTCTCCATATTGCTGCCCTGGAGCACTTCTAAATTTCAGTAGAGTATCAGTAACGTCAAAAGTAATCAAACGTAATCTTGACAAATTCATTGTTATAGATTTTTTTAAAAAACTAGTGTTTTTAACAATATAACATTTTATTTAACCTTCAGTTGGCAGCACTGTTTTTTATTTATATATATTTTTGTTTGTTTACACTTTGTTTAGTTATTCACTTTATTTAATTAATTAAAAAACACTAAAAACAATTATTATTAATCAGAGATGGGTTTGTATTGTTTTTAGATAACAGTAACTGTAAACTTAGATAAAAACAGGTTACATAACCTCAAAATTTACCTATTTTTAGAAAATTTTACAAAGAAATGACTGTAAATAGGTTTGTTTTGTTTAAAATAGAGTTGTAGCGTATGTGACAATAAACAATTGAATGAATTTGCGAACACACATGCTTGATTACATGTTTAAAGTCTAAATTCTAGTATTGCACACTGGATGTTAATGATTGAAATACATGGGCGTGCGTACAAAAAAATTCAAGGAGTCTATTAATTGAAGCAGCGAGTAGATAAAGGTGTTACGTAGAATTTTTTTTTTAAATTTTATTGATATATAACAGAAAAGTCTCATACCTCCTTTATTTATTGTAAATTTCAATATTAAAAAAATATATAACATGACACCTTCATCCAGTTGCCGCTTCAATTTAATCGTTTTAAATCTAAAAATAAAACTTATTTTTAAATATGTACATTTTCATTTAATTTAATTAAAACTAAAATCATGAAATATTTATAGGATACCTAAAAACGCTAACCAAATTTATTTAAAAAAAAATAAATAATAAATTCTTATATTTTATATTTATGGATGTGTTTTGGGAAGAGGGTAATAATGAATAGGTAAAACATTATTAAGGACGACACAATACTTTGACAATAATTATTATTACACAAACGTATTAGCTGACAGAGAATGAAAGAACATATAAGAAATACACTATAAAAGAAAGTCAAATGATAGAGATAGAAAACTATTGTACCGCCATTAGCCGTTGTTTTTTAAAATTCACTAAATTCACGGTCAACGACAGCCGATAATACAGATAACCTACGGAAGTCGGTAATAAAGATTACTATTGCTTTCCCAAATCAATTTTGTAAAACTTGGGAAAAGCTCTGTATTTTTATTTAAAACTAAGTTTATTCACCAAAAGATAAAACAAATTTTTAAAGTCTAACAAGTGGGTTATCTAACCCGCACATTAATTAAAAATAACAATATATGAATCGAAATTTTAATTAAATGTAAAATTTGTTAAACTTTAAAAATATGAAATTTTATCTTTTGCTAAATAAACCTATATAATTAAAAAAAAACACTTGGCTTTGATTTTTATATATTTTATTTTAAACGTAAATAGGAAATTAAAACAATTATGTCGTACTTTTAACAGTTAACTTTTTATTATAAATAAATATATATGAGGAGTAAACATTTGCCTTCATATATAATTGAGTGTCATACAGAATATACTTCCTAAAGGCAGAGCACATTTGCAAAGTTTTTATAATTAGTATTCCTACATTTAACAGATAAACAATATGAATCAGTTAAACCGATAAGCTTCTCTGGCCAGGGGCTATCCCAGCCCTAAACAGCTGTTTAAGGCTAGCTCAGTCAAACTGATAAGCTCTTTTCGATAGGGGCCATCCCTGCCCTAAACATATCAGTAAAAATGGTAAGAAGCTTTTTAGGGCATTTGTCCCAGCCCTAAACAGCTCAGTCAAATCGATAAGTTTTTTTTGTGTAGGGGCTGTCCCTGCCCTAAATAGCTCAGTCAAAATAATAAGAAGCTTTTCAAGACAGGGTCAGTCCCTGCCTTTAGTCATTTTATTTAACTTGGCACTATTAATGTTTTTGACCCACACATTAAATAAGTTTGCATTACTAGGAAAACGGTGACGTTTACTTAACTGATCCTTGCAAAACGGTACAATACACATTTTGTATTACATCACAATAAAAGTTCGGTATAAAAGCACAATAAATTGCAAATCACGAGTAAAATTTCACGAGTAAAATTTCAATTGTTTTGACAGATATACTACCCCTCACCCCACTCCCACTAAACAATCAAGTTCATATACAGCTGGCGCCATCGCTCAGTCGTACCTAGAAGCCAAAACACAGGTTCGGGTCCTGGATACTTTTCACGGTCACGTATTTGACTTTCTCTTATAGTGTATTTCTTATATGTGAAAGAATCAATGGACTGCCGCCTATTTAGATTAGATAAAGAGAGAAGTTCCTCAGAAAGAGATAGAAATATAATTATTATTCTTTAAAAATAAAATTATGCATATTTTAGGTAAAAATAACATTTTAGATTATATTTTAAATTACATAAAGGTAAAATATTTGTTTTTTTAAGTAAATAACTATTTTTTTTTATTTTTATAACACAGCTATGTGTACAGTAGGTCTAAAGTTTCCTAAGAACTTATGACCTACTCCTTAATTGACAGTCATTGATAATACTACGTTGTGTGTGAAGATTTTGTATTTGTTTTTGTGTTTAATAGGCTGTTTTATGTATTCTTTAATAATTTTGCATATAATGCACATTTTTTGTGGCACTTTGGTAAAATCCAAATATAATATTTTTAGGGAATTTTCTTTTTGGGTTGGTATTGAAGACCTAAATTTTTGTTGCCTCACGTATTTGACTGCTGTCCATTATAATTAATTATTTTAATTTCACCAACATCAATCGTATCACGGGATGCCTACATATTATTTAACGAAAAAGAAGGTCAAAAATCACATCTTTGAAGAGTCACGATTTTATTTTTTTTTTTACTTAATTTTTAACTAATTATAATTTATTATATTTTGTATGTATACGTAATGTGTACCTATTTAAAGTTGGTTTTTGTCTGAGGACAAGGGAAACTACCCTCGAAACGTCACGAGTTTAAAGAAATAATTTGAATATTAATTTAACCCTTTTCCCAAAAAATATCCACAAATATAAAAATAGGGGTAAAAAACACTAAGCTTATATTTTATAAATAATTATTTTTATTGATTTTAATATTCCGGGGATGATAGTGCCCTAGTACGCCTTCGCCAAAATTTTAAATGCAGAAATGATAAAAAAATGCAAGACAGAAAAATCGCATAGAATATATTAAAATTAATTTAAAACAATTAATTAGACTAAAACAAAATGGCGGACGTGCGACGCCATATTGGAAAATTGTAAACATGTTAAGTATCTAATACTTGGGTGCAGTATTAAAAAATTATTTCCATAAACTTTAAAGTTGTAATTGCCCACGAGTGGCCAAGTTTCGCTCAACTTTTTGAAACGTCATCAGAACAGTTTTTTTAAAATATTTTCAAAAATCTTGAATGTATATTTCGATACCCCCAAGCAACAAAGCCGTAACTCATATATTGTCATTTTTCACGACAGCTAAATTTCTAAAATATTTTTTTTTTGTTATTTAAGGGTGGGTAAATGATTGAAGTGGAAAAGCAAGTCATGTGATACATCATTTGAAAGCTTATAAAATTCTCTATTTAACTGTTTAAGTATTTATTGTTTATTTACTGTTTGTTTCTGATAATATTCAAGTTTAGAATTTCTTACTTTAGTGATTTTAAGTAAACTTTTGCTTAAAGTGGACTGTGGAGAAACCTGAGTAGTACCACCATGTGTGTCTTTTTTCAAGGCGTTTACCTATGAGTATAACTCAAAATGGGTCTAACTTGAGTTACATCCTTGTTGCTTGAGAGTGTCGATTTATCAATTCAGCAATTAAATGCATAATATTGATCTACGTATTTAAATTTAATTATTATTAAAATCAACTACTAATTACACACAGAGAAAAGTAAGATCAAGTAATTCAGAAGTTTTTATACACTGTAAAAAGTAAACTAAATAGTTACAAATGGATAGGAAATCGGAAATTAGTACCCTGTACAATTGTACTTTAATTTTTGTTAAAAACACGCAACATTTCATATAAAAAGTCCTTAAATATTATATTAAAGTACATGACTTTAGATTTATAGTGTTTTTAACAAAAATTAAAGCACACTTGTATAGGATCATAACTTCCTATCCCTTTGTAACTTAATGTTCAGTGGATAGGAAGTTATGAACCTATACAAGTGTGCTTTAATTTTTGTTAAAAACACTATAGTTGTCAACGAACTAACAACTCTTTTCTCTAGAATACGCATACCGTTAATATAAAGTATCGCCAACATCTCGGTTTGTTTGTAAACAAATAGTAGGTATATTCAGGCCTGAACAATAACAGTTACCAGTAACTGTTATTGTTGTCTCTGTTAGAACAAAGCTGTGCGAGTAAGACAGACAAATGTATATGTTGGCTACGTTTTTTTCAGTTTTTAAAAATGAAATGCCTATTCTAGAGAGAAGAGGTATTAGTTCGTTGATAATTCTAAAGTCACGTACTTTAATAAAATATTTAAGGACGGACATGAAATGTTGCGTTATTTTTTTTTGTGGGCCTGTGTAATTAATTATAGTTTTATAAATATTTTTTGTTTTATTTTATTTTCTATTATTATAGAGTTACGCTAATGTTGCCATGTTGCCATGTTGCCATGTTGCCATGTTAAATTTATCAAATATTTTTACGAATATCATTTATTTATCTTAGGTGCATGGGTTCTCGCAAATCCAGTCATAACAAAATATTAAAATGTTTAAAAACTGTTATCTAAGGTTAGGTATATCACAACAATAAATATTTATTATTAAATTTAATAATAATAATAATATTATAACGAAGATTACTTTTAACAATAATAGTCTGCTGGCCATTTAAAAAAAAAAAATTAAATTGAGCTAAGGAAAGTTTAAGTTTATTTCGAAGGGGTTTTATTGGCCTACTTTAATAAAAAAAAAACATACTATATTGGACATTTCTTGAGCAAGACAATTAGTCAAGATTCTGTATCCAGACTTGGGCAAGACTTTAGCAAGATTCTGGAAGCAGAGCGTTTAGCAATACTTTGTCAAGTCTGTAGTAAGCAATTTGACAAGCAATTTGACAAGATTCTTGGTCAAGAATCTTGACCTACTCTAACAAGTACGATTTGATCATGATAGAGATCGCTTTTCGATTTCTTGTCAATTTTGCTTGTCCAAGAATCTTGACGAATTATCTGTAGCAATTCTTTAGCAAGCACCTGTGGACAGTAGCCAGGATTGTCAAAATTTGGATGCAGTTCCTTGACAAGAATCTTAAGCCAGACTTGCTCAAGACTTGACAAAAATTGTTACTAGGGTAGCAATTTGACTGTACTTTTAAACATACAGAGCGGTCCAAAAGTCACCCTCCCCCCTTTTAACTTTTGAACCAGTTGAGATATCAATTTCAAATTTGGAGCTTTTAAATAAGACAACTTAAACTATCTTTTAGCATATATTTAATACTTTCAGCTCTTAAAATGTGGACAGGGGGGCAGGGGAGCACATTTTTTTAAATAGAAAGGGGGGTCGTGTAATACATCATTTTAAAGCTTATAAAATTCTCCATTCAACTCCATATTTTTAAATTAAAAAAAAAAATTTTGGGTTTAAAATCAGGCTGAAAATGGGTATTAATGTCAAAATTCCTCTAAAAAAAAACTATAATTTTTTAAAAATGTCTAATTTCATCATAAAAAAATGTTAATTATACTTTTAAACTAATTTTAGTTGACATAAATAAAAATTTATAAAAAAAAAACTTAAAAATTCGAATGTTTTAGCACAAAAAAATTGAAAAATCAAAACCTTAAAAAACATTTTTAAAAAATTTAAAAATGTTAGTTTAAATAGAGAATTTTATAAGCTTTAAAATGATGTATCACACGACCCCCCTTTCCATTTAAAAAAATGTCCCCCCATGCCCCCCTGCCCACATTTTAAGAGCTGAAAATATCAAATATATGCTGAAAGATAGTTTAAGTTGTCTTATTTAAGAGTTCTAAATTTGAAGTCGATATCTCAACTCGTTCAAAAGTTAAAAGGGGGGGGGGGTGACTTTTGGACCGCACTGTATATAAAATATAGTTGGGAAGAAATAATGAAAAAAACAGGTCACCAGTTCTCCAACTATAAGTAAAAATCTTATTTTTTATTTTTATTTGTTATTTAAGTATTTTAAAATTATCAGGGAAAGTGTTTTTTTGTTGGCAGAAGTATTTTAGAAATAAATATCGCTACATAGTGTATTAAATTCAATAGTCAAACTAGTAGCTCCCTCTGTAGATATTTGTAAGACATACTATTCGATAAAAGCAGATAGCAGGAATATTTTAAGTAGGCTTCCTGCGGCTGCAGGAGTAATATTTCAAATAAAATATACAGGTCTCTTAGAAACACTTAATTTATCAGCGGTTTTGTTGCAACCACCTTTACATAGAGGGACTTTAAAAGTAAAGGCTTTCAAAAAATACTGCTGCCAACAAAATAATATTTTAGCCTTAAAGCCAAAGTTTATTAAAAGAAAAAAAGAATAGGAAAAGGAAAAATTAAATAAAAAATAAAATTTTCAAGTTTCTTTTTAAAAAAAAAGAAAAAAAATTGAAAAAAAAAAAATGTTTAAAAAAATTGTTTTTATCCCATTTTACTCCACCCCGATTTTTACCAAAAACAATCCAAGCCTAGAACACTGAATTAGCAACCTATGGTCCAAATTTGAATTCTTTATAAAGAACTTTCACTTTCGGGTTTAGACCGTGTTAATGGATTTTCACTTTCCGACGTTTCGTCTCTTACTACTAGAGACATCTTCAGGGATTAATCTGAAACTAAGTTTCGAATCAACTTGTGTCACTATTTATGACGAGTTGTGGTTATTCACCTGTGACGAGGTTTTTCCTATCAAAGACTTCCATATTGCAGGTAAGTGGTAACCAGTGTCCCGATTGATATTGTTAGGATGCTTGATGATTTCTATCGATTCCCGTATCTTCCTTGGCATTTTTCTGTTTTCTGTTAATATTTGTTTTGTTTCAGACAAATTGATTTTATGACCTGTTTCATGTACATGTTCGGCTACTGCCGATACAAATACAGAAATGCCAGACCCAAACAACAGGACAATAGTGACAATGACAGACAGACACAAGTTATACCCTATGTAAGCGGTATCACGGATAAAATAGGTAAACTTTTGAAAAAGTCAAATATTAAGCCTATATTTCGGTCCAACCAAAAATTAGGTCAATGTTTGACTTCAACAAAAGACAAAATACCCCTGAGTTCAGAAGGCGTATATAAAATACCCTGCTCCTGTGGTACGGTTTACATAGGTGAAACTAAGAGAAAAATTTCTACAAGACTTCAAGAGCATGAGCGCAATATAAGAAAGAAACAAATTTCCTTATCGGCAGTAGCCGAACATGTACATGAAACAGGTCATAAAATCAATTTGTCTGAAACAAAACAAATATTAACAGAAAACAGAAAAATGCCAAGGAAGATACGGGAATCGATAGAAATCATCAAGCATCCTAACAATATCAATCGGGACACTGGTTACCACTTACCTGCAATATGGAAGTCTTTGATAGGAAAAACCTCGTCACGGGTGAATAACCACAACTCGTCATAAATAGTGACACAAGTTGATTCGAAACTTAGTTTCAGATTAATCCCTGAAGATGTCTCTAGTAGTAAGAGACGAAACGTCGGAAAGTGAAAATCCATTAACACGGTCTAAACCCGAAAGTGAAAGTTCTTTATATCTTAATGGCCGTGAAAGCTTAAAATCTAAAATTGAATTCTTTAGCTCAAAGCGTTCTTGAGTTATCACGGTCCCAAATTTCCCGGATAGAGACAGACAGACAGACAGATTTTTTTTTACGGAAATAATATTTTTTTGGATACAGGGTTATTCTTTTAAATGGTACACCCCCGTAACTTTTGAACGAAATGAGATATAAACTTTAAATTTAGAATATGTAAAACACACAATACAAATTATCATTTTCCATATTTTTCAATTTTTTATTCGGTAGGATGACGCCAGGGGGCTAGGGGGGACAATATTTCAAATGGCACCCTAGGTCTTGTGATTCGTCATGTTAAAGAGCTAGCTTAACATTCTCTATTTCACTATGTAACTATTATTTTTTTAATATTGTTTAGTTTTCGTCCTGTATATCGTCGGCTTACAAGTAAAAGGCACTAAGTCACTTTTTTGCAAAAAGGGGATTTTTATGGTACTGTAATTAATTTTTGATGATCTATGTACAGGTAAACCGAACTAACTTCTAGGTGGACTGCCAAGAGAGTTACCCACTATACAAAACGCACCAATTTGATTTTAATTAAAACTTTATCTGGCAATAGGCAACGTACATTTTTGTAACAATTATTACAAAAATTAAAAAACAACAGTGAAAGTTAAATTTGTCAATATCTCAAAACCATGTTTTTGGACTTAGTGCTCTTTACTTGTAAGCCGACGATATAGTAGATTTTTATAAGTCCCTTATGCGGACAAATATAAGGTTTCCTGAGCATGACGTACTACCTGACGTTGCTGGCGTCAGGCGATATTTTAGTGTAGTTTCAAGAGTTAGTAAAACAGCACGGTACGGACAATACGTTAAATTCGTCAGGGGCGCGATACTCACGCCACTATCGCTTCCAAAGAACAAAATAACAATAAGTATTCGTAATGAATCACGCTATGGAAAATACATCTAATAAATAACTATTCGCGTAGAACGAGTGCAAATAGGGCTAACGCCATTTCTCCGAGGAAACATCATCTTGGGCCCAACTACGAGAAGACACTTGGAACATTACAAGTAAGTCCCCTTTGCCTCACGTCACAAAAACCCCAGCGGTTAACAAATATTTTTTTGAAGATTTCGGTGTATAATACTTATTGCTAAGTTTTAAATGAAGAATCACCCTGCAGCAACTTTTCTTGATGCTCTTATTTGTTCCCCATTCAATATGTCATCTTCGAAGAGCCCCCTGATAACACACTTCATCCTAAGAAGGTTTTTTAATCGTTCCCTTGAAAAGGTTCTTAGCATAATGCTGTAAACATGCTAAGCATGTTCTTAAAAGGTGCACTGCTGTAGTAGCATAAGTGCTTCTACTCTAAACATTCTTAGCACGATTAGAGTATTTTGCTAAGGATATTCCCAAAACATATTCTTAAAATATTCTAATGGGAATATTTTGAGAATAATGCTATAGTGCACATACTAAGCATGATTAGAGTATTTTGCTAAGAATATTTCCAAATACATATTCTTAAAATATTCTAATGGGAATGTTTTTAGAATAGTAATATGGCGTCTATATTATTTTAATTTTGTTAGGTTAGAATTACAAATATTCTTAAAATTACTGTTAATAACATACGTTTTACCCTTAAGTAGTAGAAATGGATGTATTTTTAGACATAAAGTGATTTTATATAGTTTTAGACAAAAAATTAAAATTATTATTTTTTGAAATGATAATTATTTGCTATTTTTTTTCTCTAAACATTGGATTTTTGTGTGGCGCATGATTTTTATGGCTGGTAGAAAGTTTGCTTTCACAGTAAAACTGCATATCGTATATGAGTCTTACCTGATGGATGCTATATCTAAAGATTTTTATATGCTTTAATTATTAGGTTTATCACAAAGACGTAAAAAATTTCGCCATGTCCAAATTTATGATATCCATAAAAAGGATCGAATATCATAAAATATATTTGAAAGAAAGAGAAAAACTAGATTAATGTAGAAATCTGAAATGCCTACCTACTTTGTTTGCGCATGCCCAATATTCAATATTATTACTTAAATGCATCAAATAAGAATATTTTAAGAAGCATGCTAAGAATATTCTTAAAAGTAAATTTACCTACTTCTAAGAACATTCTTAACATGCTTCTTAAAACATTCTTATTTGATACAGCGGCTTACAAGAAGCTTCTTAGGAACTCCCAGCATGATTAAAACGGTATCCTTTGCATTTCTTTAATCGTTCTTAGAATATCTTGAGCAAAATAGATATGCTTCTTAGAAGGCTTTTGTGCTATCAGGGCCGTAGCTCATTTCCGGACCACCCAATATAAAAACTTTTTTTCATATTTTTGGATGTAGAATCACGTCTTAAATTTTGGCATGGCAGTTACTGATCACCCTGTATGCATATATTTCCATATCTTCTTAAATGACCACACTATCTAAACTGAAGAAAAAGAGAAAATCCAACGTTTGGACTTTTATACTTTCACCTGCAACTAGATTTTGTCTGACTGTTTTTTGATCAAAGACAAAATCGTTAAAGTGTCGTGCCAAACCTTCGATTAATAATTCAAAAACTTTTCATCGTTTGTTTTAATCGTATTTTAATTTTGTTTCGTTTGAAGAAAAATGGAGGTTAAAAATGTGCTGTCTTTAGAAAACCCGAGTTTTTGTTGGTATTTGATATGTTCTTGTTTGTTGGTGTTAAAAATGCAGTTTGTTGTTCTTTTGACTGTTTTTCATAGAATGAGATCTAAGGTGAGATTTTTTTTTATTTTTTAAGTATCTATTTAGAGTTGATTCTATGTTTGTTCTAGAACAATGTTGTACAGTGCATGTCTAAGGCAAGGGCCTAGATAAGGGGGTAATGGGGGTAATTACCCCCCCCCCCCCTAGGGTTGGCGCCAATTTTTTTTGCAGGGGCTGCCAGAGCACTTTTTCTTGTGGATATTTTTTGGACGCCAATTCTTTTTTTTGTAGGGGTGCCAAGTTTGGTAGAAACCGTCAGGGACAAAGCTTTTTTTCTTTAGGGTATATTTCTTTTGCTAAGGCGCCAAATTTAAGCTTGCTTCAGGGCTCCGAAAGGCCGGCCCTGGGTACTACCCACCCCCATGGAATAATAACATTTACGCCCTTGGTCTCAGGTCCGCCAATTTTTTTTGTACTGGCGCCAAGTTTTGGTTGAAACTGTCAGAGACAAAGCTTTTTTATGGTGTTTTTTCTTTTGCTAGGGCGCCAAATTTAAGGCTTGCTTCAGGGCGCAGAAAGGCCGGCCCTGGGTACTACCAAGTTTTTGTTTATAATTGAATTATCTACAGCTTTGGCATCTGTTTAAGACCAAATTTAAAAAAATCTAGACATGCGTTTTTGAGAAAAATTATTTTCATTTGTTTTAACAAAAAAAAATTACATATAAAAATTATTTTAGATATTAATTTTTTTTATGAACGTTGCGTTAAATGGATTTTAAGGGGAGCTAAAGTACGTTTAAGGGGCATTTTAGGAATATTAATCACTTCAAAACTCAGGAACGGTTTAACTTATTGACTTGAAATTTTTACTGTAGTATGCAACCAATAAACATTATCATTTTATGACATAAAGAAATTAAATGTTTAACCAGGGGCGGACTTACAGTTTTACATATAAATTAAGAGGCACCCATTATCTACGCCCCTGGTCAAAAAGTTAATTTTAATAAAATGTCAAATGTTTACATTTATTAGTTCTATACTACAGTAAAAATTTCATGTCAGTAAATTAAACCGTTTAAGATATAGGGTGATAAATATTCTAAAAATGCCCTTTAAAAGTACGCTAGCTCCCTTAAAAAACGATTTAGCTCAAACGTCCAAGAAAACTTTTTCTCACTTTTTGACGTAAAACCTGAATATCTAAATTAATTTTTGAATATGTCATATTTTTTTTGTTAAAACAAATGAAAATCGTTTTGTCTTTCTCAAAAACGCATCAATAGATTTTTTTTAATTTGGTCTTAAAAAGATGCCAAAGCTCTAAATAATTAAATTATAAAAAAAAACTTGGGTTATATGAAAGTTGAGCTAAAAATTGTTTCCAGACCGGTGTGCGGTGGCTTCCACCGTGCAAAAAATCTTCTTGCAGACTTGTGTAATAAATACGTGTGTATCTCTGTTTTAGGTTTTTATCAGTAGCGAAGATGCAGCTTGGAGAAATGGGGATATGGATAAAACAGATGAAAATGTTGACAGAGTCAGAAGGTAAGACCAAGCAATTTTAATCTAACCCACCTGGGTATCTATTCTCGGGCTCGAGAGAACGTGAACAATTTTCGTAGGAAGGGAACTGATCACATCATATCAAAGTTCCCCAAAGTTAAAAAATGCTATTCTTAAAGAGAGGGAGCGTGATGGGATCTCTGCAGCGTTGCCAAGTATTTTGGTGGATTTTAACCAATCAGATTATGCGCACGAGTTTGCGTGTACAAGCAGCTTGTGACAAGCTGTCATTAATTTACTTTTTTTGTAAACAAGTGCTGAGGTTTAAATATTTTTTTAATTAATATATAGAAGTATATTATATTATTAGTAAGAAATTACTGAAAATAAAACCAGAAAAATATCTGCGCCAACTAGCAGTCAGCAAAAAAAATCCTTCTAAATTTTATTAATCTCCCAAAAGGGCAACAGCCCCCACAATTTCCAAATCATCCATCGTTATATTATTATTATCATAATATGTATAATAATTTATAAATATAAAAAATCTTTTATTAATTACGATTAACTATTATACAAGAAAACGGTATTCAAATTAAAAACACAAAACCAAAGCAAAAATAGGGTTTGGATGGGCGCGACTAACTTATATGTCAAAATTTCCGTGAACGACAGCTTCTCACGATCCCGAGTAGTAGAAGTAAAGTTCCTTAATTTTCGTGCAAAGTGAAGTTCAAGAATAAGTAGTTTTGCGTTTCGAGAGAAAGAATATGCAACCCACACTACCTTTCTCCCGGGAATGCGTTCTCTCGAGCCCGAGAATACATACCCTGAACAGTTGCAAGCACCTTATCAAAACATCGACAATAGGCACTAATTTGAAATATGATAAGGAATGTTATGTGATCACGTGAATAGGCAACCATTAATACACCTACATAATTTATTAAAGTTTGAAAGTCTGTATCTCCAACACGTTATATTCTAGCAAAAATCTGTCTATCGCATTTTTTATAGGGCTTAAAAACAGCTTTTATTTAAAATGTAATTTTTTGAAATCGGGTTATAAAAAGGTGAGATATGCTAAAAAAACGTTGTACTACTTTAAACGCCAATATCTCGAAAACAATGCATTTTAGGAAAAAATTGTTTCTAACATTGATTAACGAATTTAAAATTATCTTTCAAATATGTGCTAAATTAATAAAATACAATTATACTTGCCTTAATTATAACAAAAAAACGCTAAAAATAGGAGTTTTATACTGATAATAACTAATACCAGTACTCGGCGAATTTCCAGTACTTGCATAGGGGCCGCGTCGACTCTAGCGTTGACACGAGGTTTTAAATATTTACATTTTTATTTCTTTTTATCTTGATTTTTTTAATGATTCCATTTAAAAGAGTAAGGTGGGAAAAAACTTATCGATAAATAAAAATTAAAGACTTTCGTATTCTTAAAAGATAAAAACCGAATTTCGTTTTTTTCTTTGAAAAATACCGGTATATATACATATGTATAGTTAATGTGTATAGTCAAAATTTTTGTGTGTAACAAATTAGTCGTCAACTGTTTCGATTTAGTGACCTTTATAAAAATTTTCCTGATAATTCGGCAAAATTATTCCGTAAGCCTATGTTTATGTGTTTATTTTCAACGTTAATGAGTCATAACTGAGTTTACGCCGACTAATGCTTATTACTCTCTCTACTTTTTAAGTCGCCTATGATTAACGTGTTATTGAAAAAGCCCACCATCCTGGTTAAGATTTTTGCCGGAAGTAATCGTTTTGTCTGAACAGTAACCCGACATAAACAGTAAACAAATTGCTATCAAAACAACATTTTATTATTCATTTATTAAATTTTGCATTGCACATTAAACTGGGTCAAAAATAGTATATTAAAAAGCGTACAGAATACAATACAATACAATATAAGTGGGGTTGTGAGGCAAGGGAACGTTCAAGTATTACGTAACGCAAATTTTGATCATTTTGAACCCGACCCCCCCCTCACCTGTAACGCTATTTTCCTGTACCATTAATATGGGCGTAACACTCCAAAATGACATGTACCGCCATAATTGAAATCTAAAAAAAAATATCCAGCTTATTGCACAGTAAACAGTGACGGTTCCAAACCGGGGTTAGGGGAAAATTCTCCGGTGGAAACTATTAGCATATGTTGATAATTGTAGGAAAACTCTAATCGCACAGTGCATATTTTCAAAACAGACTCGAATATTGGATGTGCGAATATACTGCGTAGTTTATTTTATAAAACATAACTATATTCTATGCGATTTTTAATTTTCTATCTTGCTTGAACAGACCATAGTTCAAGTTTTTAGCGTAACATCCTTGATTTAGTGTCCCTACCGGGTGTCACAGATCCAATATATACCCCCTTTAACTTCTGTATTTGAAAAGATAACATTTTGAAATTTGGTACCTATAATGTACTTAAGGAACCTCAACTTTCCGCTTTCGGTTTTACCGAAAGTGCTGACCATTTTCACATTTTACAATACAATACAATATAAGTGGGGTTGTGAGGCATGGTACTGCCTTTCAAATCACTGCGACCAATGAGATCTATTGTGAATCCCCGTTTGCAATTTAGTCCACATCAAACTTTAGGCTTTCAAAGAAGCCTAAGAGTTTTTTGGGGGCCACTTAGGATATATCTGCAGGTCTTAGGTATACATGTTCTAGATATTGTAGCCTTTTGCGAGCAATGGCTTCGCAGAAGCACATAATGTGTTCGGCCGCTTCTGGTGCCTCTGAGCATAGACGGCAAATGTCGATTTCAGATTTTCCCATTTTTTTAAGATGATATCTTAACGTTTCACATTTTAAGTGTAACATCTAAATGCCTTACATTTTTGGAATTTGTACACTTTTCTGAAAACAATAATACCACATAAGTGACATTTCAAATGTCAATTTTTATTTTTATTTTGTCTCAACTGTTTTAACTAGGTGCGCCATGACATTTTTAATAAACTCTAATGGACACCAGAAATGCTAAAAAACAAAAATTGCTCTTAACTTGTATAATTTTTTAATTAGGAGGTTTTAAGCGATTTTTGAATAAGTACCCATGTACACCCATGGTACCATCGTACCATTTAAAAGTGCAAGAATTTTGAAAACGATCCATAGTTAAATAAGTATAAAAAACAAGTCAAATAATTCCAATTTTAATTTTTAACTAGATGAAACGTTGCAAGCACCCTGTCAAAACATCGGCACTATTGGGAAAACTAATAACATGCCATTCGAACATAATTACAATTTTACTACTACTCCTCACTGCACAAACTAACTTGTATAATATTCATATTAAACTTTAGCTTTTCTTGTACACTTAATATATAATTAAAATTAATAATAAAAATATGTTTTTACTTGGATGCAAGTTGTACTTATTAATTACAATTTTTGATTGATTTCAAAAACAAATGAATGGAAGCTTAAAATTTGTACACTAGAGCCATCTAGTTTGCAAATTTCAAACTAGGTGTTTTGTTTGATTTTAAATTCTGTATCTTTAAAACATTATATTCTAGCAAAAAACTGTATATAACATTTTTTATTTGGCTTAAAAAGAGCTTTTATTTAAAATATAATTTTTTGAAATCGGGTTATAAATATGTGAGATATGCTAAAAAAACCTTTTACTGCTTTAAACGCCAATATCTCGAAAACAATGCGTTTTACGAAAACGTTGTTTGTAACATTTTTTGACCAATTTAAAATTATCTTTTATATAAGTGCTAAATTGACCAAATACAATAATAATTGCCTTAATTATAAACAAAAAACGCTGAAAATAGGAGTTTTACCCTATTTTTACCCCCTTACCCCCAATCGTTTACCCCCAAAATCTAATCAGCTCTTCGGAATACGATACGAAACAATATGCAAAAAACCGCGGTACTCTTAGTAGCACTAAGTGCCGATGTAATAAAAAATTAAAATTGTAGTCAAAACGAAAAAAAAAGGTAATTATTCCACTTGTAAGGCCGGTAAGTCAATTACTGCCATGTTCCTAATATTGCCACCCCTCTTAAACTTGTTAGTTCGTCCTCTGTATCATAGATGGTACTGCCAGTATATCTGTTATATCATAAAGATGCATGTAAATATGATGTATCTGAATCTAGTTGGTAATGGCGTACACAAAAACGCAGTTCATGTTCATGTTCCACTATTAAAATATTGTAAAATAGTGCTGACTGTCGCAAGCTGGGTAGCATCAATCATTGCAGGGCAAGAACGTTATAAAGTAGGCACAAACACGCGCCATCTTAGCCCATATTGTGTCAAAGATTTTGACTTTTCGGCGAAGATTTCAATACATCGGCCCTCTTAGTAGCACTAAGTGCCGATGTAATTCATTTTCAGTGACAAAAAATACCTAATAGTAATTTGCATTTTTAAACTTTTTTAGGTACCTTTGACTAAATATACTTAATCTGAATTTTTCTAGGGCCCATCTCAACGATATGGAAAACATCCTCCCATTTCTGGTCATCTCCTTGGGATACCTGTTCGTGAATGCTCCTGATTGGTTAACCATCCTCCTGCTTATTCTCTTCTTAGTAGCCCGTGTCCTTCACACTATAGTCTACGCAGTGTACGTGGTTAGGCAACCCACCAGGGCGATTTGTTTCGTGATTGGATTTAGTATAATGGCCTACATGTCAGTACATGTTGCAATTTATGCGTTTAAGGAAGTTGTAACTAAATAAATTTAAATTGAAAGTTTTAGTCCGATTTGTATAATTTAGCTTTTTGATTTTTGAGGAATAGGGCTTTGGATCTGACTAAAATTGTTATCTAATTTTGCAGTGACGTTTCGACGATGGATTTTCGTTGTTTTCGAACCTTTATTGGACTTTTTGGAAATAAAGGTTCGAAAACAACGAAAATCCATCGTCGAAACGTCACAGCAAAATTAGATAACAATTTTAGTCAGATACAAAGCCCTATTCCCCAAAAATCAAAAAGCCCTATTCCCCAAAAATCAAAAAGCTAAATAAATTTAATATTGAAAGTGGAACTACTCGACTAGATTGACTTGAAAATAAATAGGACACTGTAAAAAAAATAGGGGTAAAATTTAGGGATGTAAATAATAAAAAACCGTTTTTTTTTTTTTGTTTTAAAAAAAGTTTTTTTCTGTTTTAAAACAACGACCTGTTTTTTTTTGTTTTTTTTTATGCATATACAGTTGTGGCATTAAATATCGGGACAACCTCAAAAAAATTCGTGTCATTTTTATATTTTTTTCATGGATTAACATGGGATTATTTTAAAAATTAAAAACTAGGTTACTTCGTTTTGACATAACTGAATTATTTAGTTGAAGTTTACTGTCAAAAAATATTAAATTAATAAATTAATGTTTATTGATAAATATATATTCATTAAATTTTACACAAATGTTGTTATATTTGAATAATAATAAAATTGATAATCTTTGGATCAAAATTGTACTATATGGGTAAAGAATATGTGTTTAATATTCATTAAAAAAACACACACCTAATTTTACTCTTCAGTACAGCTAAAAACTCACAAGGTTTTATAAATTTTCTGCTGCAAATGTATTTGAGTTTAAGAGTTCATTACTGAAGAGCCGCACTGAGGTAAGCGAAAAAAATCCTAGTATACGGCAACTTCACCTTATTTTTCTCGGTTTTTTTTAGATAATTAAAAATTGCTTAACCATCCATTGTAGCTTTTGACCACCGATGATCCTTTTTCGGTTTGATATAAGAACCTAATGTTTTTTCAATAAAACATTTCTTAAAACAGATCTATTTCTTGAACTGTTTTCACTAAAATTGAACCTCATCCATATCTCTAAGGACGACTGAGCATTTTTTCTCTTAAATTTACACGATAAGTAAACTCATTTTAAATTAAAATAAAGATAAAAAATACTTTTTTTACAAACTACTTGTATAGCAGCAAACATACATTTGACATATTTTCACGTTTTTTAGTAAATGACACAAGACCCACACTAATCTATGAAAAATTGTTTGTTACGATATTTAATGCCACCACTGTACTTTATGATAAAGTACAACAAGAAGTAAGTAACAACAGTTCTATTCAAATACAACTATGAACAGACAGTTCTTTAGTGTTGTAACCACATAAACTTCAAAAGTATTATGGCGCCATCTAGTCACTTAATTTTTAATTAAGTATAAATTTATTTGTTACGTTTTGTCGGATCATTCCGCGGTTTGAATGGTTTGGACGGAATGCACAAAGCGACAAAACGCCAAGGAAAATATATTATTTTTCTTTTCCAAACAAAGAAAAATAATATAGATTGTCTGAAAAGCCAGGGGTACACGCCGCAAGCGGCTCGTTTTCTAAACTAGTACTCGTGTGCTAAAAACGGGTGTTAATAAACTAGTACTCTAATATACTATTTTCTATTTTGCGACTCTTATAAGCTCATAATCACACGCATTTTGCATGTTCTTATAGGCCCATAAGAGGTCTCTACTTTTTTTTCTGTTGGGTTGGCAACATACAAAAGCCTATCTATTGACGTTTTTCGTGCAAATGTCAATGTCGATTTAAAGTTTAATTTTTTACAAAATTTTGTGTTTGGGTTATTTTTTACCGTGTTAAAATTGTGGACTGGTTAATTGCAGTGAAAAAAGAAGAGATGACTGTAAAATATATCAAAATATCATTTGTTCTTAGAATTTTAAACATAGTGTAAACTGTAATGCCAACCCAAAACAGAAATCCCTAAATCAGTCATCAATTTAAATGTAAGTTTTTTAAGTATTAGAGCAAAATGGAAAAAATTGTATAAAGCACTCTTTTCATAACACGTTTTTAGAGCACTAGTACTTTAGAAAACTCGCCGCAAACGGCTCATTTTCTAAACTTGTACTCGTGCGATAAAAACGGGTGTTATTAAACTAGTACTTTAATATACTATATTTTAACCCAATCTAAAAAACACCTTCATATTTGTAAATATTTATTTGTGATGCAGATGATTCATCTTCATCAATAAATAAAAAAATTAAAAAAACATAAATTGTGGTGAAAATAAGAGCAGGTAGAAATTTTTGCCACAAATTCATGAAAAAAATTAAATGAACATACAAAAATGAGAAACTTTATTTAACATTAATATTATTAACAACACTCGTTAAATTTTTCATATAATCATTAATAAAATTCAATTTTTCTTGGTGCTTTCTTATGATTTTTTCATACAGCTCTCTTCTTCTTGTCTCTTCTCTCTCCTCCTGATCAGAATCAGACTTCAGCAATAAATTAGTAATTTGTTCCATCTTCAACATTTTGTTATCGTCAATAATGATTATTTTACCTTCTTCTTTTGCAATAAAGAAAATTTCGTTAGTATCTGTTTTCTTTTTATGAAGATTGTAAAGAAGATTGTTTATTAGGGTTACATCATTATCAATTAAATGGTATTTTGTTCGTTGGTTTTTAATATTTTTTAATATGCATTGAGAAATTAGATTCATTGCTATTAATTTTCTAGTAGGTAAAGTTAAGCAGTCTGCATATCTGCGATGGTCATGTTTTGGGCTCACAGGTTTAGCAACTTCAAAAGTTTCTTCTTCTTCAGTTCCTCCCCTTTGTCTAGATTTTTTAAAAAGTCTATATTTGTAATAATAAAAAATATAGCCGAACTTATCTTTTAAATAGTTCTGAACGGAATATTTCATTGGTTTCTGGGAATAATATAGCAAGGCTTCGTAATAAGAAATAATAATAACTGCAACATACAAGGTTATTATTAGCAGACTTATTAACATCCATCCAACGTAGTAAAAATAGTGCAAAGAGTTTGTCAGTATTGCAATATCAAAATTTTCATCGTCGAATCCCATAGACATAATTATCAGGGTTACCACTGTGCTGGAAACAGTTCTAAAACCATTCGATTTCGTTCCAAGCATAACATTACCAGAAAAGGCAAAAGCAAACAGGATAACAATTTGACAAAGAAATAATGCAAGGATCGGTATAGCAGCTATTGTGAATGTTTTTTCGACTACTTTAAAGATCAGCATAAACCTCAGCAGCTTCCATAATCTGACAGTTGATACGCAGATTAAAACAGCTCCCAGAAGCGTCATGGACGTCTCAGCTTCGAAAAGATAGAAATAGTTTATGAATTCGTTGTGTTTTGATTTTTCAAGTTGCTTCAAAAAGTTTCCAACTTGCCGCATTCTGTTAACGTAGAGCACTATGGAAACTATGCTCATAATGATTATTACTATATCCACTACAAGCCAGAAATCAAATTTTTTGCAACGTCTTTTGCCAGTTTGGATGATTCTTGCAAAGGATTTAAGGAAGAATATTACCAATATTACCATGAAGGATAGAAATATTACTGTGTGCATTGTATCTGTCTCTTCATTTAGAAAAAGGAGTTTTGCTGAGTCTACCTACAAAAAAAAAGATATAATCACCGCCCGATGACGTGACCTTAAAACCAATATTTATAGTATAGTTTTTGGACAATGCCAAATATACACTGCCGCACATTACCTAAAAAATTGAATTTTTTTAAATTCAAATATTTCGAAAACTAATTAATGGATTTAACTGATTCTTTTTTTGTTTTGAAGTTTAAACATTCTCTACTTTTTTTTGTTTTAAAAATGATTAAATTTTGTTTTTTTTCGTATTAACAGCAACAAATAATTTACAACTATGTTTCTTACCCCATCTTCTAGGACTTGCATGGTACGTCACTGCAACTGTTTATCAAATTATTAAAGTCTTTCTTATTGCTGCAGTTTTAATAAATATTTTCTTTTTTATTTTTTTACATTTTTACTTCTGGTTTAGGAGATATCAGGATTTTCCTGAAAGTTGTCATTTTTTCAGTTAACTTAAAAAGTACTACATGAATTTGATTGATGCTGTGCTTTAATTTTGAAGCTTAACCGAGTTACGTTTTTCTTCTAATCAAGTTTATCAAAAACATAAATTGGTTTTGAAAAACTTGAGTAGAAGAAAAAATAGGATCACTCCGTCCGGCGGCAGTTCTGCGAAATCAACGTTAAGCCTCCGTCAGACGGCAACAAAAAGTTGCCCCGGGATGAAGAAACTGTAGAAAAAGAAGTAAAAGACATGAGCGTAGAAGAAGAAGTAAAAGACATGAGCTTCAAACAAAAAACTCTGCTGATTTAGTATTTTTTGAGTTGACTGAAAAAATGACAACTTTCAGGAAAACCCTGATATGTCCTAAACCAGAAATAAAAAAGTAAAAAAATAAAAAAGAAAATATTTATTAAAACTGAGGCAATAAGAAAGACTTTAATAATTTGATAAACAGTTGCAGTGGCGTACCATGCAAGTCCTAGAAGATGGGGTAAGAAACATAGTTGTACATTATTTGTTGCTGTTAATACGAAAAAAAATTTTAATCATTCTTAAAACAAACAAAAGTAGAGAATGATTAAGCTTTAAAACTAAAAAAGAATTAGTCAAATCCATTAATTAGTTTTCGAAATATTTGAATTTAAAAATTCAATTTTTTAGGTGTCCGGAATTTAATGTGCGGCAGTGTAGTTATTTTATTTTGTTTTTATTTCAATACCAGGTTTTATAATTGGGTTTGAATCAACACCAAATACACCAATAGCCAGATTTTTGCAATAAGTACTATTGCTAACCTATAAATCAAATAGCACAGGTTTATACAATGGATATTCCCAGAATATCCGTTTTGGGATTTCCCACATCCCCAGGATATACAATTTCGTCTATACATATCCGTAGGACATCCTCAGGATATACTTCGTTACTTAACGGGAAGCCGAGCGACTTCCAAACCGTATACCCCCAGGATATCCCGGAGGGTTGTCCTGAGGATATACTGTACGTCTGCCACAAAGATAGCTACTAATTATGTACAAGTGTCCCCGACAAAAGTGGCTATCAAATAGTATTGCTTTTATTATTTTTTTTTGTCAAATATTGGTAATAATAATTGGGTAATAATAGTAATAAAATTTAAAATTATTAAAATCTTACTATAACATCTTTAGCAATATATCCTGTTGCACTAATTTCCACAACAATCTTAACATCATGAAATATATTAGCATGCACATTGTAAGCCAAAAACTCCAAGAACAGACATCTTGTTGTTTCATCAATCCACTTATTGTAGAAAACATATTTCATGTTTGCCTTTGTATTATTTAAAGTTCTGCCCATTGGTGCTATATATCCTCCATCTCCATACCTAGGGATGTAAAAACCTTTTATTACAGTACATTATTACATAATAATTACGTAAAAAGGTCTTTATTTTAACACTTCCACTGCTATATAATCTGGTTGCATAGCCAGGTGCGACGGGTCTATTGCTAATTAAACATTCAAAATGGCGGGTCCAATATGGCCTCTATAATAGTTAAATTTATAAATGACGTATTACTTTAAGTGGAACATTACTTCTTTTTTGGGTTGTTTAAATATAATTTTACAATTAGAAAAAAATATTCAAAATGGCGTCAACAATGCTTACATTTGAAACAGTGACTTTTTGAATTTTTTGGTCATGAAACTATTTTTGCTTTCCCATTTTGAAAATTTTCAAAATTTCGGAAAGCCTTGTATTCGTGCAAAAATTTTCAAATTTTTTTTTGTGTATTTTTGCGTTTTATGACGTTTAATGTCAATATAAATCATTTCGAGCAAAAAAAAAATTGTCTAACCGGTCGGTCGGTCGATCGGTCTGTCCGGGAAATCTTGTGGGAACGATAACTTAAGAACGATTTAAGCTAGAGACTTGAAATTTGGCATACAGGTATTTTAGCAAAAGTTCTCGCTCGGGATTGTTTTTGGTAAACATTGGGGTGCGGCAAGGGGGGCAAATGGGGAAAATACATTTTTTTTAGAAAATTTTTGAAAATTACTATATATGGGTTTTTGAGGTTGCTGAAATTGAATCTGAAAATTATTTTTTTTTTAATTCACCCCCACGGGGGTCGGAGGGTAAATATTTTTAAATATTTTCAATATTTTCGTGAAGATTGGTATATAGGGGTTTTTGTGGTCGACGAATATAAATCTGATAATATTTTTTTCCTAATTTCACCCCTGAGGGGTGGGGTGAAAACTGGTGTATTGGGGTTTTTAAGGATGCTGAAAGTGAATCTGATAATAAAAATATTCTAAATCCACCCCCTGATGGGTAGTTTTCGTGAAAATTGGTATATTGGGGTTTTTAAGGTTGTTGAAAGGGAATCTGATTATAACAAAATTCTAACTTCACCCCCAAAGGGGAAGAGGGCAGTTTTCGTGAAAATTGGTATACTAAGGTTTTTATGGTTGCTGAAAGTGAATCTGATAATAAAAAAATCCACTTTTTCGCGCGGAGGTGAAAAACGGGAAAGCTCTTTTACTGGGCAGTGCATTTTGATTACGGCTTTATTACATTTTATTATTTTATCGATTTTTAATTGTTACTAAGTCGAATTAATGCCAAAAATGAGGGCTTCCCAGACCATAGTGCATTTCAATGGTCCCAGGTGTTGAGGCCTATAAACGCGCACTGAACTAACTAAATGGCGATTTCTCCCATTAGATTAGGCAGGAACTAAAGTTCTACCCAAAAAGGATAGAAGACATACATACACTCCCACTTCCACCCAACCAAACAAATTCTGTATTTGTTCTTTGTTGAACAAATACAATATTTACTTGGCAGGGCGAAAAGTGTAACTATGTTATTTTTATTAAAGAAATTACTGGCGCCATCTAAATTTTAGTAAAATTATCTTATTCTACAGATTCACATTAGCTATGTTCGTTCTGAGCGGCACTCAGTGCTACAAAAATAAATACTGTATTTGTTGTATGAAAAACAAATACAGTATTTATTTGGTTGGCTGGAAAGTGTAGCATAAATTTTGGCCCCCCTTCTGTACAACCTCTTTACGGCAGATATTCCAAAAACACAGGGCACTGAACTAGCCCTGTTCGCCGATGACACCGGCATCCTAGCAAAAGCCAGAAACCCCCAGCGCATCCATATCGCCCTCCAGCGCCAAATGGATGCCCTAATCAAATGGTTCTCCAAATGGAAAATCAAAGTAAACGCCAATAAAACCAAAGGCATCCTAATCTCTAGGATTAGAAGAGACCCACCCCAACCCATTCAGATAAATGGCCACCCCATTAACTGGGAAAACCATGCCAAATACCTCGGCATTACAATCTCCAAAAACTTGACGTGGGATCAGCACGTCAAAAACACCCTCCAAATAGCAAATTGCCGCCTCTCCAAACTCTATCCCTTAATAGGCAGAAAGAGTCCCCTATCCATTAAAAACAAACTTCTTCTCTACAACCAAACCCTAAAGCCGGTACTTCTTTACGGAGCCCCAGCCTGGAATAAAATCACCCTTAACAAAACGCTCTCAGCAAAACTTCAGGCCTTCCAAAACAAGGCACTCAGAATATGCCTCGATGCCCCCTGGTTCATGAGGAACAACCAGATACACAGAGATCTCGAAATGCCCCTCCTAAAAACGGAAATCATCCGCTACAGCACGTCTTTTATACAAGACAATTTAGATCACCCAAACCCCCTCATTTCAAACTTTCTAGATTACGATCATGAAATACACAACACTCACAAAAAGATCAAGAACGTCCTCAACCAGTAATGGTACCCACTAATACAGGACAGATGCATTCCCAGCATCAGTGAGATAGTCTCACTCCTCCCGCACATCCCTCCTCTCCCTATCACATCCCTCCCCATCCCCCTCCCACCCACTCCACAGCGCCAAATTATGACAGATGCAACTCGCATCAGTGAGCAGAGACTCACTCCCCCCAAATTATGACAGATGCAACTCGCATCAGTGAGCATAGACTCACTGCCCCAACTTTCAATTCAGATTAAATATTTTTTTAGATAAATGAGCCATAGGCTGCGCCTGTCTCTTAAAGACCCAAACAAACTATTGATGATGTGTAGCATAAATGAGATAGAGATAGGGTAGACGTCTTTTGTTTCATAATTCTAGTTGTAGAGAGCTCCATTAAAATTAAAATATAATTGTACTACCATCCTAGCGTTCCAATATGTGGTATACTCCCCGTTTTATTATAGTTCCAAATATGTTTCAATCTGGCGTATTTGTTGATTTTCTTGGTCCAAGCTTCTCCGAAATTTTTATTTTCAATGGTAACTCTATATTCAGGATTGCAAGTGATATTGAGAAATTTCAGTTCTTCTGGTAAAGTGCATGAGTTTTTTACAACTCTTTTTTGCCTCAACCGGGCAATTCCAATGTAGGAATTTTGTTGGTCTATCATGAGACCAGGGGCGTTGGAGTAATAAGATTTGTACCATTTGTTCGTCTGGATGGAGTCTACCATGAGGTTTTCTATAAATGTTTGAAGGCTGAAATTAAATAATATTTATTTAAAAAATATTTATTATCTTAGAGAGTTTGAATATGGTCGGTGGCCAATTTCTTTCATTGTTTTCTCCCGGCTGTATTTTATATTATGTAAGTACTAATATACAGAGCGGTCCAAAAGTCACCCCCCCCCCCCTCTTAACTTTTGAACCAGTTGAGATATCGACTTCAAATTTGGACTTTTAAATAAGACAACTTAAACTATCTTTTAGCATATATTTAATACTTTCAGCTCTTAAAATGTGGGCAGGGGGCATGGGGGCACTTTTTTTTAAATGGAAAGGGGTGTCGTGTAATACATAATTTTAAAGCTTATAAAATTCTCCATTTAACTCCATATTTTTAAATTAAAAAAAAACTGGGTTTAAAATGGGGTTGAAAATGGGTATTAATGTCAAAATTCCTCTAAAAAAAAGCAAATATTTTTTTAAAAATGCCTAATTTCGTCATAAAAAAATGTTAATTATACTTTTAAACTAATTTTAGTTGACATAAATAAAAATTTATAAAAAAAAACTTAAAAAATCAAATGTTTTAGCACAAAAAATTGAAAAATCAAAACCTTAAAAAACATTTTTAAAAAATTTAAAAATGTTAGTTTTAATAGAAAATTTTATAAGCTTTAGAATGATGTATCACACGACCCCCCTTTCCATTTAAAAAAATGTCCCCCCATGCCCCCCTGCCCACATTTTAAGAGCTAATAATATGAAATATATGCTAAAAGATAGTTTAAGTTGTCTTATTTAAGAGTTCTAAATTTGAAGTCGATATCTCAACTCGTTCAAAAGTTAAAAGGGGGGGTGACTTTTGGACCGCACTGTATATGTATACTTACTTTTTTAGCATGATAAAGTCTAGTTTATTTCATATTTAACTTAGTAACAACAAGAAATGCCAAAAAACTTATTGAACAACCCATTTTAATAAAACGCAATTGTTAAAATTAGCCTAAAATACGCTCTACCTCTTGGCCCCTAAAGGGTTAAGCCAGGAGAAAATTGTAATCCGAAAATGTACACCAGTTCTTAGTAGGGACACTAGATCTAGGTCTTAAGTTAGCAAGGCGGCAGTTGTCTGTCGCCTTGCTAACTTAAGACCTAGATCTAGTGTCCCTAGTTCTTAGACTATATATTCATAAATATTCATTTTATTTTTTGTAAAATACCTGTAAACTGAGTCTATCCTTTCAAAATCTATTTGTCGACTTTGTACTCCGTAGATAATCTCCCGAATTTGTATATTATTATACACTGTCAAAAAATCTCTATTGACAAGAATAACCAAGTAAAGAATTATAATGTATATCAAAAATATGATCAAATCTTCGACTACCTCTAATATCTGGACCTTCATCTCGGCCATTTCTTTTCGAGCCTTAGAATGTAACAAACCGTTAGATAGAGAATTAAAAATCATTTATTGTAGTTAAAAAGTGAAAATAGTTATTTTCTTAGAGTGTGCGAAAAGTATTACTTTTCAGAACGCGACTGAATGACGCGAAACGTAATTCAGTCAAAGAGTTAAGATACTTTCTGCAAGCGGTAGTAATAATTTTTTTTTTCTAAAAGCTTGCCGAATCATGTATACAACAATAAAATATTAAAAAATTTACAGAAAAGTGGAACTTCATACTTCCGACTATGTGTACAGTAGGGTGGGCCGAAAAATTGAAATCTGGAATTTAAAAACGCAATACCCGACAAAAAATGCCTTCTTATATGCCTAATGTGTGTGCAAAAGCAGTATCAGATTAGAGGTCATCCATCCATCTGGAGTTAACTTACTTTAACGTCGTAAGGAGTTAATATTTCGTACAATAACTTCAAATGAGGTCTCAGTCCAAACTGCCCAAACTTTTTATAAATACTAGCTCGCTGAAATTCTGCATAATCCACCAATGTTTTCATATTTTGGTAAATTTTTTCAGCTTTTTGATCAACATATTTTATCGGCGTCCAAAAAATTTTGGCAATATTTTCAAAAATAAGAACGTAAACCAAAATACTGCCGAATACTGCTGTAAGCCATAAATGACAGGTGACCAGCGGAACCCAAAAGCCAAACGTTAGGATTATAATCATACAAAGGGTTATATATGTTATTAAAAATATCCTAAAAATAGTAGTAATAATATTAAATTTTCTTTACCTGTTTTATTTTATATTTAACCCCTTTCGGTTAATCTATAATTTGAGCAATAAATTTAATAACCATTATTATTATTATTATTTGGAGGGGGTCAATCTGCCCCCTTGTCCCCATTGGGACCGTCTTTGATATAACAGTACCACAGAATAGTACATAATATGTGTAAATTATTAAGTGTAGGTTATTATTTATTTACCAGCAGACAATGATGTATTTGTTATAACGTTTATCGGCCATTTTGTCATCTTCCAGTCGCATTTTTGATAAATTAAAGTATCTAAAAAAATCTGTTTTGGGTTACTTTTGGCAAATTTTAATCGTCACTTTTCAGTACTTAACTAAAAATTACGGCTAGCTGCACAATATGAAATTATAAATAATAATTTTTTTGATCTGTTTGGATCAAGTAAGTTACGTATTCAACTTCAGTAAAGCAAAAAATTTGGTTTAAGTAACGTGCTTGAGGATATACAAACTTCTGAGCCACTTGAACTAAGTAATACGTACTTGTTTTTAGTAATAATTTCTCTGTATGTGGTGTTTTACCTTAAAAGTACCACGATGGGACAATTAATAACAAAAGCGATAAAGGAACTTAAAAATATAACAATAAAAAGCTCCGAGTTTAATTTGTATTGACTTTCAAAAGCAATAGAGTCTTTTTTCTGGAAAACTGGAAGTCCATATAATACCATTGCCATTAAAAATATCGTTAATATTATGGAATAGATTATTGTAACTTTGCAAACATTTTTGACTAAATGACCTTCGTTTCTAAAACAGAACAGTTTAATTAGTTTCTCCATGGATAGTTTTGCGTTGAAAACAAAATTGAAAAATTTTTACTTAATTTTACCAACTGGACTTGAGCACCCCCTGTGGGGGGCTTAATTCGCCAGGGGATGCTCAAAATTATGCCAGGGGGTGCTGAACACCCAATTTTTTTTTCGTATTAACAGCAACAAATAATGTACAACTATGTTTCTTACCCCATCTTTTAGGACTTTCATGGTACGCCACTGCAACTGTTTATCAAATTATTATTATTGAAAAACTTGAGTAGAAGAAAAAATAGGGTCACTCCGTCCGGTGGCAGTTCTGCGAAATCACCGTTAACGCTCCGTCAGACGGCAATAAAAAGTTTCCCCGGGATGAAGAAACTGTAGAAGAAGAAGTAAAAGACATGAGCGTAGAAGAAGAAGTAAAAGACATGACCTTCAACTAAAAAACTCTGCTGATTTAGTAGTTTCTGAGTTGACTGAAAAAATGACAACATTCAGGAAAATCCTGATATCTCCTAAACCAGAAGTAAAAAAGTAAAAAAATAAAAATATTAATTAAAACTGCGGAAATAAGAAAGACTTTAATAATTTGATAAACAGTTGCAGTGGCGTACCATGCAAGTCCTAGAAGATGGGGTAAGAAACATAGTTGTACATTATTTGTTGCTGTTAATACGAAAAAAAAATTAATCATTCTTAAAACAAACAAAAGTAGAGAATGTTTAAGCTTCAAAACAAAAAAAGAATCAGTCAAATCCATTAATTAGTTTTCGAAATATTTGAATTTAAAAAATGTTAATATTTTAGGTGTCGGAATTTAATACGCGGCAGTGTATTTTAAAATAGTTACCTTCCAAAGATCCAGAAATGTGGCCTATGCAATATCTGAATACTTTCCATAAAACACCTTTTTACTTTCTTGACTTTCTTCCACTTTTCACCATCGTCCTTTTGAGCAGGCATGTCACTAACTGGCTCAAATACCTTACTCGTCGAATCATCAATATTGAAATTAAACTCAATATTAAAATTCCAAAAACTTTTTTTCTGCATATCGTAGATCTCTACTTTTTTGCAATACCAGCCTGGTCGAACCCCTATGTAATCTAGCCAAATGGTTATACTGGTTAGTTCTCCGAGATGGTTTTCGGTGGCAAATATGAACCAGTCTTCGTTGGATCTTTGAAGGAGAACGTTTTCTGGGTCCGGGTAGTTTAGAGCATGTGCCTTGAACAAAAGGGAATACCTATTTTTACCAACGAACTAATAACTCTTCTCTCTAGAATACGCATACCGTTAATATATAGTATCGCCAACATCTCGGTTTGTTTGTAAACAAATACTAGGTATATTCAGGCCTGAACAATAACATTTACCAGTAACTGTTATTGTTGTCTTTGTTAGAACAAAGCTGTGCGAGTAAGACAGACAAATGTATATGTTGGCTACGTTTTTGTCAGTTTTTACAAATGAAATGCCTATTCTAGAGAGAAGAGTTATTAGTTCGTTGATTTTTACAGCCGTCTCGAATGAGCGAGAATACTTTCTCATAGAAAAAGTTATGCCCAGAAAAAAAATCTAAAAAAAAGATGATAACATTTTTTGTTTAGTTTTATTTAACGTTTTATGTGATTTTTAATTTTTTTCTATTGTAAATAATAAAACGCCTCAATCCATTTGGAATAAAAACGTTTTATGAAACGAGTGCTTTATACTATTTTTTCTATTTAGCTCTAAAATATTAAAAAACTTACATTTAAATTGATGACCGATTTAGGGATTTTTGTTTTGGTTTGAAATTCAAAGAACAAACAATATGTTTTTGATATCTTTTATAGTCAGCTATTCTCTTTTTCACTGCAAGTTACCAAGCCACAATTTTAACACGGTAAAAATTAACTTAAAAACACAATTTCGTAAAAAACTAAACTTAAAAGCGTTGTTGACATTTGCACGGAAGACATCAAGCGATATTTATTTGTCTGTTGCCAACCCAAAAGAAAAAAAAAGTGCTAACCTTTTATGTCCTATAAGAACACGCAAAATGCGTGTGATTATGAGCTTATAATAGTCGCAGAATAGAAAAAGAATCTTACTTTTTTGGCATAATTTCAAAGAACTTTTACCTCAAGAATGAACATGATGAAATCTACCGTATGCTTTGTTTGAACCAACTACGGTGAGGGGCTGGTGGGGAGTGACTATTGTTTACACTTAGTACGCGTAAAGAGAGAGAAAGGATGTGTAAACTCACAGTCTAATGTCGTAAACTTTGTCAAGCAATACATAACCTCAATTTTATTCATAAATAATATGTACAGAATATGTTTTTATTAAAGTGCTAATAAATAAATACTAATGGAAATATGGTTTGTTTAAACAACCAGTAAAATTAATAAATCAACATCGCAACATCGCTCTGGTCACCAGAAGGTCAAAACTAGCGGTACTTATGTTTACACCAGAAGCAGTATCGCATACGTTTATGTAAACAAACAAACAAAAAGATGACACCTTCATAAACATTGGTCTGAAATAACTTCTTGAGGAAAAAGTTCTTTGGATTATGAGCTTATAATAGTCGCAAAATAGAAAAAGAATCTTACTTTTTTGGCATTATTTATTTTGTATAAAAATGATTACCTTGCTTTCGGACTTCGAGCCAACTAATTTAAACATAACGTTGGATGTAGTACCATCTCTATACTTTTCCCCAGTCTGGATAATGATCAGATATGCGTAGTTACAGTAATGGGGGACATCCAGTAAGAAACTTATGTTATTGTCTAGAAACTTTAAAAAATGTTTTAATAAAAAACAATAAATATTGACCTCATTTTTCTGGGGACCATAGTGAAAAAATAATTGAAATTTCCTTTAAAACGCTGTCACACTTCAAATTTGATTTGACAGCGTTATGCTATAGGTGGCGCCACATGTTATTTCCTACCACTAACAAAACTTTTTAAATTAATAAAGTCATTCTTAAAATACTAGTATTAAAATACAGCTGTCTCTATAAGGATATTCTACTAGTAACTTACTAGTCAGCTAATTCGATACACATCGGATTGGTATGGTAATCCATAGATATCTGGAGGCTTTAGCCTAGAGGAACTAGTGCCTCTAGTCATCTGGGGGAACATTCCCACTGGGAACATCCCCACTTCCGGTTTCCTCATTTCCGGTTTGCTCACTTCCGGTGTCCTCAAGTTTTAGAAGATGGAATTATGTGGGGATGTATGTCCAGGGGGGTCGATTTTTTCGTTATTTTTTCGTTATCTCTTAGCGGTTTCAAGATAAAAGCAAAAATGTTTGTGTGATCCATACACGAATGAACGTTTTTCTGACGCATCTTAGACATTAAATAGAACTTTCATTTAACGTCTAAAAGACGTCAGAAAATAAGGTTATTTACTAACGTTTACGGTTCTATGCACTTTCATAGGAGGTTAGTCCAACTTTTTTACCAACGTTACAAAGTTTTTATTTACTTTCATGCAACGTTCATAGGAAGTTATTTTTCTCAGCGGGTTGCAAATTAACCTAACCTTGTGCAAATTGTCAGTTGAAAATATTTCATTCTTACATTTTAGGGAATTTTAATTCTTATCGGCAACACCGTTCATGTGAGGCTTGCCAACAGCGGAAAAGCGCGCTTTTCTTTTTAAATTGGACTTTTTTGTTAGCGTCAGTACTTAGTGTAGAATTATTTAGCTAGAATCTTACGTATTTCTTTTCTTTTATACTGAAGTAGATCAATAATATCAGATAGATGATAAACGTGATTAATAACGTTACGAAGATAACAAAATGAGCTTCCATTTCAAGTTCAAAATCAGCTTCAAAAAATTCGTCAATTTCTGTCGGATTATTAATAACTCCTCCAATCATGGCATTTTCGGACTCTTCACACTCACATGTTACATGTTTTTCTTCGGGAATTTTCGTGACCTATAAAATACTTTTTCTACGAGATGTCTCTTTCCGCACTGATATGCTTGCGGAAAGAGGGACTTTTCCGCGACCATCATTATTTCATAAAAAATCAGGTAACTTAATTGCGTAGTGTTTATTCATAAAATTTTAAAAATATTAAAAGTGTTTTCTTATCGAAAATATTATAAAAATAAAATTTATATGTACTGGGTGATCCAAAATGTTTTTTTTATTTGGTTGCGCTATAGAAAATTTGGTAGGAGAAGTAGAAAGGTGGGGTCGGTCTTAAACGACAGTTTGGTTCGGGGAAATTTAGTCACCATGCAGCGCTAGTTTTGTGTGCGCAAATATTACCGCAACAACAAATCCGCCACTATTTCGCGCCGTAGATTTCGACAGCATTTTGTTTTCATTTATATATTTTTTTTTTTTGATTTGCAAGATGTTCAGCATTGTCCAAGCCTTCCATAGATTAAGCGCTCCTCACCCGTGTAGCGCTGTATGGTGACTAAATTTCCCTGAACCAAACTATCGTTTAAGACCTACCCCACCTTTCTACCCCTCCTATCAAATTTTCTACAGCGCAACCAAATAAAAAAAAACTTTTTGGACCACCCAGTATAATAAAGTATCAAAACATATATATTTTATTTTTAACTCCGCTCGAAGAAAAAATAGCTATTTTAAAAAAAAATGGTTTGTAGCACTGAATATAAAATTTTAAAGTAATGCCCTTAGAACAAGTTGAATTACTAAAAATTTGTTTTGGTATACCATATGCCAATATAGGCATATCAAAATTATTTTGCTTGAAAATTTCCTTAAAGCAAAAAAAAATGATTTTGAGTTAAAAGTAAAAATAAACCAACTAGCTTTTGTATGTAAATAATGATTATGGGGTGATTCTGTGCCAAATAGGACCCAAGGAAAACTTTGACTTCTTTGATTTGCCCTATTTTTGCTCAAGTGTGCTATGTTTGTCCAAAAATAACCTGATTTTTATTCAGATTTTTTTGACATTTATTTTTGGAATTATGGCCTTTTAAAGATGACAAAAATGCCTAATTTTTCTAAAACGTATAATTTTTAAACGGCTGTATCTCTATAACGGTAAGATTGTTGAATTTAAAAAAGCTAAAAAAACTAGAACTGGTAAAACTAATACATGGTGTAATGTACAATAACTTGAAGACAAACCAATCCTTAACAATAGTGTCAACGATACATCAATATGAGACCAGAAAAAAACAGAATATTAGAAATCCATTTAGAATGACAAAGAAGAACCAATGCTCGCCCGTTTATGCTGGAACAGTGATTTTTAACAGTATTCCCGATCAACTAAAGACTGTCACAAATATAAAACGCTTTAATTTTCTAGTCAAAAGAAACTTATTAAATACTTAATTACCTAGTCAAAAAATATTTATTATATCTAGTCTAAGATTTATTTTCACTACATACTTTTCTACAAAAATTGTAAAAAATAAGTAATATTTGTAAAATAAGAGATTTATTGTTATAATAATTTAGGCCTTGTCATCAGTGTTGTCACTGCTTAAGGGTCATTAATAAATAAATTAAATAAATATAGAGACTTCAGACAAAGTGTATTTTAAAGTTTGTAAGTTGGAAGTTTGATAATAAAGTAAATTTAAGTTTGATGACTGAATATGATGAATAAAATTATCTAATAATTATAATTCAAGTCGTACGAAGGATATTTTGTTGTTCTATTTTTAAAATGGTATAACAGGGTGTGTAATGTAATTTGTATTTGTAAAATAGTCTTTTTTTGTAAAAACTTACCTTACAAGTTTCAGCCCAATCAATGTTTTCTTTTTTGTACACAAAACAACTGTAACCCAGCACACTGAACTCTAAATTGGAACCAGCCTAAAATAAAATATAAAAATAAAAACGATTAAATAACAATTTAGGTTTAATTAATTTTTTGGTTTTTGGTCCGCTTTTAAAGCAATTTATCCACTTTTACAAAACGACCCATTTTTAGCAAAGAAAGAAAAAAAAGAAGTATGTACAAGAAAGTGTATACCAAGTGAGCAATTGCCTTACGACCCGTGTATACTGTGTGAGCAAATGTTACTTTTGCAACATATTCTAAAAGACCCATATTGACATTTATTTTGGAATCTTCCATGAATACCAAGTGACAATTTATTAGCTTTTACCTTGTATCCATTTGGATATATAAAAAAAAAGGTTTCCCAGGTAAACTATTCAAGATTGAATATAAAATTACAGCCGCGTACGCGTAGATGCAGCAATGCTGCTCTTTGGTGTACTGTGAACTAACCTTATTTAAAACACTTAAATAATGCCAACTATCATACGATTTTGTATAAGATTTAAATATTACATGATTTAATTTTGTAATCTTTTGACCTTTTTTCTCCAAATCTTCTTTCGGAAGCTTTTCAAAATCTGTCAAAAGAACCTGCAAAAAATAACCTCGTTTTTTAAAAAAATCGATTTTCAGTTACACTAACCACTTCTGTACATGATAAGTCATCATTGATGACAATCATATTATCCGTGCCTGAAATATACTGCAATGAGTCATTTGCAAAAGTGTGCTAAAAAGCGAGGATCATACCGATTCGCGTGCGGTTCGCACGACACGGAGAAATAATTTATTGGTATTTGTATAAGTTACCTAGGTATAACTGGTAACTACCAGTTATCCTGTACAGGATATATTTGTGGTAAGAACGGAAAAAATATTTTTTGGAGTTACCGGGTTAAAAAATTAACATGACGTTGAGAAAAAACTGAGATACAGGGTGACTCAGAACTCGCGTCCATCCTTGAAGAGACACAATATATAAAAAAATATAAAAAAAGGTCATATAAACATAGGGCTGCAAATCGGTCCTAATG
This sequence comes from Brachypterus glaber, assembly GCA_958510825.1. Classification (NCBI taxonomy): domain Eukaryota; kingdom Metazoa; phylum Arthropoda; class Insecta; order Coleoptera; family Kateretidae; genus Brachypterus; species Brachypterus glaber. Next base: position 1,096,193 of record OY294045.1, on the reverse strand, counting down.
GACTTACGGCCTATAGTGGATAGATCTCTTAAATAGGGCCCAAAAAAAGCGCTAATAAAATAAGTTAACATTGCAGGAAGAATTCACATTAAAAACTAGGAAAAAAAGTTTTTTATACCCTGGCCCAAAAATAAATATTAAGTGAGTTATGGGACTTTTTAAATAGTAACACTTTTCAGGGGCCTGTCCTGCAATTTTTTTTATTGATTTTTCTCCGAAACGGTTGCTTTTACGGTATTACACTAAGAGTTTTTTTTCATGTATTTTTACTCAAAGAATCTATAATTTTAAAAAAGGATGCGAAAAATTTGCACTGAAAAAAGTTTTGGGCAAAAATGTGGTAAGTTACAGACATTTCGCACGCCTAGGCGCGCCTCCTCTAAAATTTACGAACTAAAATATCTCAAAATAGTTGACCTTAATAATACTAAATCACAAGCTAAATCTCGTCCTTCCAACTCAAAGGGCTCCAGAGATATTAAATAAAAACCCCATTTTTGGTATCCCCTAGAATGGGCCATAACTCCCTTAGGAGTGATTTGCCGGTCTACATTTATATAAACTTTTTTTAATATTTTTTGATATAGTATTTGTACCTTTAAGGATGGACGCGAGTTCTGGGACACCCTGTATTAGCACTGTAAATTTCAAAAAATTATCTCTTATAGTGACACTCGGTACCGGGTACCTAAAGCGCTGAAATCAAGACTCCAAAATTTGATTAAGCTCAAGAAATTGAAGATGAAGGAAAATTAACCAATAATATTTTAAGAATTTCAAAATAAAAAAATTGAATCGAAGGCTTATAGTTCTCCGCATGAAAGAAAGTCTCCGACGAATGGGGGAGGAATTATTCGCGCTCTCTTCTTTCCGTCAAAAGCGTTATAAGGCGTGCGTGCCTACAACGGGCCTCACACACATTCCAAACATATTTCCCGTAGTCACAGATCCGTGAGTCAAACTATACCTGATATTCCTCACCATCCCTAATATTATAAAACTGAATGTAATATGAGAATTCCGCAAAAACATTAATTCTATGGACAGTCACATCTTCAAAACTGGCTTCTTGATCAATCGCTTTTATTTTTTTAATATTTTCTTCTTTTTTTAGAATAAAGGATATGGTGTAAGGTGTTTTTGATAAACTTTTCTGGTTATTATCCCTAAATTTCAAGAAAATTATGGACGTTTGGACTTCCGTTTCGTTGTTCCACCAAAATATGTTATGCTCCACTGTACACATCTATAAAGATTAGTTATTATTACTATTATTACAATATTCACAGCGCCTGCGCTAGAATAATATTATACGGTAGTTTCGAATTTTCAAAAATCGTCCTGGACACAAAATTCTTGGATATAAATTTGTTATGTCATGAGAAAATAACAACGAACTTAACTTAACTTCTCTCTAGAATAGGCATTTTATTTGTAAAAAGTGACAAAAATGTAGCCAACATACACATTTGTCTGTCTTACTCGCAAATTATTGTTCTACACGGAAAGAAATTAGTGGACTCTGCGCTATACATTATAAGATATTTGGTAACAGTGGCAAATTATAGTGATTTAAGGGCCACTTGCACCAATGATTGTTTAACTTTAAACTTGGATTAAGTTGACGGCCGACCAATCAGAACGCAGCATTTTTAACTTAAACTCGGTTTAGCTGAGATAATCCCGTACCAAAAGTTGGTGCAAGTGGCCCTAAGCTATAGATTATAAGGGACACAATAACTAATAATGTTAAAAATAAATTGGAAACGATTATATATATTACAGACACGATTATATTTATTACAGGCACTATTATAAATTTACAGAAATTTTATTATATTATAAAAATTATTAGCACGGACAATAATTAAATCTATTTAAGCTATAAATGCCATACTATTTGTTATATTTTATTATTCACTAAACAATTAAAGTATTTCATATAAATTTTTACACTGACTGCCATAATTGTAAGAGAAAGCCTTGTATTTATATAATAAGCGATTATAATTTGCTTGGTATGTGTGTTATAGCGCTCCTAGCTATAATTTTTTTTTTCCGTGTAACAGAGACAACAATATAAGTTACTGGTAATTGTTATTGTTTAGGCCTGAATATACCTACTATTTGTTTACAAACAAACCGAGATGTTGGCGATAGAATAGGCATTTCATTTGTAAAAAGTGTCAAAAATGTAGCCAACATATACATTTGTCTGTCTTACTCGCACAGCTTTGCTCTAACAGAGACAACAATAACAGTTACTGGTAATTGTTATTGTTCAGGCCTAAATATACCTACTATTTGTTTACAAATAAACCGAGATGTTGGCGATACTTTATATTAACGGTATGCGTATTCTAGAGAGAAGAGTTGTTAGTTCGTTGGAAAATAAACAACTTTTTTTTAAATATCTGTCCGTCTAGGGTTTCCAGTCCCGACATTCGGGATCCCCAAATATCGGGATATGCCGAAGATTTTTGAATCCCGAAAAATACCGAATTTTTTTTAACGAAATTATTTATTAAATTCGATGTGTAATTGTGATTTGCGCGTAATATTTTATGTTTACGGTAGTGAATAGGCACCCCTGGAGACTCCAGGTTGGGGTCATAGTCCAAACGAATTTATTCTAATTGTATAAAAAAATTCTTGCTTTTATTTATTATGACTCATAAACGTTGAAAATAAACACAGAAACATAGGCTTACGGGATAATTTTTCCGAATTATGAGGGAAATTTTTATAAATCGAAACATTTGACAACTAATTTGTTACCTACAACAATATTAACTATACATATTAACTATACATTAGTATATATATCGGTGTTTTTCAAAGAAAAAAACGAGATTCGATTTTTTCTTTTAAGAATACGAAAGTTTTTAATTTTTATTTGTCGATAACTTTTTTTCCCACCTTACTCGTTTAAATGGAATCATTAAAAAAATCAAGATTAAAAGAAATAAAAATGTAAATATTTAAAACCTCGCGTCAACGCTAGAATCGACGCGGCGCCTATGCGATTACTGGAAATTCTCCGACTACTGTTTATTAGAGTTTATTCTATTTTTATATTTCTTTTTCTGAGGAAAGTTTTGCATCAATAAAAACATTCTGAAAAAAATGTATTGCTTTTTTAATGTTACTCGACGTTTTAGATCCAAAAAAGATGATTTCCGTCCAAAACAAATCCTGTAAAAAGTCCAAACGAAAATTTGTGACCACGATAACTTGAGAACGCTTTGAGCCAAAGTTTTCAAATTTGGACTATAAGCTGTTTATCCCAAGTACTAGGCTAGGATTAAAAAACTAAATTAAATTGTTTGATATTTACAAATTTAAAAAATCTATATAAAACATTTTACTATTCCTTAAAACGACTTTTGTTTGATTAACGCAGTCGTCCCTCCGAAGTGACTGATCGATTTCGTGCTTTTTAGCACTCTTCAGAGCCACATATCGGTAGTAGGGACAACTACGAAAATCAAATCCTTTCCATATATCTCTATATAGAGTTTAAAAATCGTTGTAAGGAAAAGAAAAAACAGCTAGCGACAGTTATTAATTAATTTAGTTTATTAATTCAGATACCACTGTAAAAGGTGACCTCCTAGCGTTTAGGATTCAATTGGCGGCAATGTCCACCGTGGCATTGATTAATCTGCCCCCTATCGACAGCGTGCAATAGGTTCTTGAAACCAATAACTGCTTCCTTTTTTGGACTGTCGATAGGTTTATCCAGTCTCTGCTTTTAGCAGTAGATGTCGCTAGCTGTTTTTTCTTTTCCTTACAACGATTTTTAAACTCTATATAGAGATATATGGAAAGGATTTGATTTTCGTAGTTGTCCCTACTACCGATATGTGGCTCTGAAGAGTGCTAAAAAGCACGAAATCGATCAGTCACTTCGGAGGGACGACTGCGTTAATCAAACAAAAGTCGTTTTAAGGAATAGTAAAATGTTTTATATAGGCTAGGATTGTTTTTGGTAAAAATCGGCGTGGCGTTAGGGAGTAAAATGGAGTAAATACAATTTTTTTCAAAAAAAAAAATTTTTAACTTATTTTTGTTTTACGAAAAAAGTAACTTGAAAGAAAAGTATTAAATACCAATGGTGGCGATATAAATAAAAAATATGTATTAACAAATAACATTCAGTATTAAAAATACAACGAAATTTTCTGTGGAGGTCACCATTCCCCCCTTTCACCTACTAACCGTTAAAGTCATAATTTCATTTGTTTTTTCTTTGGGTTTCCCCGTGACAAATATTCCATGCGATGTAATAGTGTTTTTCTCAAATATTTTTTGATACTGTTTATAAACTGTCAGGTTGATTTCGTCTTTGAGGAGATGGAATTCTTCGTCAATTTCCGGATTTAAATAATAACTGATGACTGCACCATTTGAAAAGCATATTTCTTTCATATTCATAATGGTGTGATCAAACTACAAGGATAAAAATAAATGGTATCAATACAACAACATACCGAGACTTGCCTGTGTGAAAACCTCGTAAATCGTTTGTGCAGAATAGACAATTTTTTCATTTCCATAACACATACAAAAAAAAAGTTATTTAAAAAATAGATTTATAATCAAAAACTAGATGAAAAGTTGCAAGCACCCTGTCAAAACATCGGCACTATTGTACACTAGAGCCATCTAGTTTGCAAATTTCAAACTAGGTGTTTTGTTTGATTTTAAATTCTGTATCTTTAAAACATTATATTCTAGCAAAAAACTGTATATAACATTTTTTATAGGGCTTAAAAAGAGCTTTTATTTAAAATATAATTTTTTGAAATCGGGTTATAAATATGTGAGATATGCTAAAAAAACCTTTTACTGCTTTAAACGCCAATATCTCGAAAACAATGCGTTTTAGGAAAACTTGGTTGATAACATTTTTTGACCAATTTAAAATTATCTTTTATATAAGTGCTAAATTAACCAAATACAATAATAATTGCCTTATTTATAATCCAAAAACGCTAAAAATAGGAGTTTTAACCTATTTTTACCCCCTTACCCCCAATCTTTTACCCCCAAAATCTAATCAGCTCCTCGGAATACGATAAGAAACAATATGCAAAAAACCGCAAGTCGATATTTCATGTAGAAATGGAGTTAGAGAGTTTACACCCAGACAGACGGACGCAAACATTTTTTTTACTGATTTCGACTCAGAATGGTCTAAAACGTCGAAAAATGTGAAAAAAAAAACGTGGTCAAAGATTTTGACTTTTCGGCGAAGATTTTAATACATCGGCACTCTTAGTAGCACTAAGTGCCGCACTAAGAGCCGCAGGTCAAATTTTAATAATATTTTTTTTTATTTTTTTTTTCACTTTCACTAATATCTGGCGCCACCTATAATTTTTCTAAATTTTATTTTGACAAAAATTAGTTTTTAAGCAAGCAGGCCAAACTCCCAAAGCAGTTTTTCTTAATTCTAAAAAAAGGTAATTTTGTGGTATTGTCAAGTCGATCCGGGGACACACTGTATGTTAGTATTGCGTATAAAAATTAGAGTCGTACCTTTACATATAAAATTTTTATCAAAATATATCGAAAAAATGTAAAAAAAAATCTCATTTTTTGAATTTAGAAGCCTATAAAAAACAAACGAACGAAGATATTTTAAATCCGCTTTTTTGGTTTAGAGCCCCATTAACCTTATTTTTTTTCACTACAACTATAGGCAAAAAAACACTGTGCGCTTTACCTCAAAAAAACGAGCTGATCGAGAGAAACGAAAAAAGGTTCTAAAATCAGCGCGTCAAACTCAATAATAACCCCCGCGTGGCTTTTACTTTATTGAGTGGATAATTATTTATTTTACCCACTCAACTGTCACTTGTCAAATTATTTTCTTGTAAATGTCATTAAAATTTTTAATAAAAATATGAATTCCTAAGCTATTTATTGGATAAAACCTTGTATGGCACTCATGGGTAAACCGATATTGCCCTCTCGAAAATTAACCTGCTTGGCTGACGCTTCGCAGGTTAATTTTCTCATGGCCAATATCTTACTTTACCCACTAGTACCATAAATAACTATTTTTGTAGAGCAGTATTATTAATAAATATTTATTAATTTGGCTTGCCCTTAATTTTATGTTGCTCTCCACTGGGTCATCAGGGTAATCTGGGTAAAATTCCTTTACAATACTCTCCTGGATTGGATAAGGAACCTCTTCGGTAACAGATGGCACTGCAGTAGTTACAGTTGAAGCTTTTTCACTGGTTGAAGTTGTTTGATTAGTTGAGGTTGTTTGATTAGTTGATGTTATTTGATTGGTTGATGTTTGTGAAGTTGATTGATTTTCTTGTTTTGGAAAAATATTACTACTACATCCACTTAAAATCCTAGAATAATAATCGATTAATCATAATATGGTCGGTCTAAAACCAAAGTGAACTAAGCGCCATTTTTTTACAATTGGTAGTACATGGTGCAGATTTTGATATCCTACAGTCTGCAATAAAAAATAAATTTTTTGAAAATGTGGAGCTTAGTCCTCTTTGGCTTTAGACCGATCATATAGCAAGACGTTCTCTATTTCTACAGTGCCCTCCAAAAGCAAACCCCTCCCTTAACTTTTGAACGAGTTAAGACATTAACTTCAATATTGGAACAAGTAAATAAGACAACTTATACTATCTTTTGGCATACATTTGCTGAAGGCTTAAATATTCTTTAATAGAACGATGACTTACTGTCAATGAGATCTGTAACATATCTGGATATAACCCTAGGCTGATTTTAAGTTATAGGTTATGTGCCCCGTTCTTAAGATAAAATCGATAAAAATCGTCTTATAAGACAAAAAGTGGTTATTATTTAAATTTTTGATTTTCCTACCCTATATTTTCTTTCGTTTCCTGCATATTTTCCACTTTGCCTTTTCCTTTAACCAATTCAAAATGTCCTTTGGCAGCTTTTTTACAGACATCTGTAACAGCTTCAGATATTTTAGGATCTGGTTTATCGTAAGATTTTGAGATAGAATTTGCTAGACCAGATACTTGTTTAATTGTTACATCATTTTTCATTTCTATCTAAAATATTAATAAAGAAAAATTAAATAATGTAAATAATTTTTTACATTTTAAGTCCCCTCCCGCTAAAAAATTTAAATATTTTTTTTGTGTATTATTATTACCTTTTAGGTGGTTTTTAAACTTTTCTTCTATTGTGAATACTAAAATTATGTCCAGAAACAATTTTTTCTACGACTGGTTTAGAATGTAAGCAAATACACACACTTTTCAAAGACAGAATGAATCCATTCTAGCTCTAGATACGGTATGAATATTCCGTATCAAGTGTTAGAATAAGCACATGTAGTGACATCTCTTGTTTATAAAAGTAAAGAAAACTGTAGCAAAATTAGCATAAAAATTTATATATTTTACCATGAAATATTGAATAATTTAATGCAATTGAAAGTTTTGTGTTAAAATTACATAAAGTTTATTAGTTTTTCTTAATATTTGACTAGTTTTTTATCAATTTAGTTCAAAAAATTAAAACTGCTCCATCTATTGTTAAATATTTAAACCTGATATCTGTCACAACAATCTGACATAACCTTCAATTTTTGCATTATAATTTGTAAATATGTGCTAAAATTAAATAAAAATCTTTTATAAGTACTGATTTGATAAAATTATTAAATAACATTAATTGCTTTATTTAAAAATATGTGCATTTACAATGTCGAGTCACAAAAAACATGGTTTTTAACCTTGTCCGCAGTTTAAAACCATACAGTGTTTCATATTTGCAGTCGAAGAAAAAGTATAGTCTACACCACTTATGGAATAGACAATATTCCGCGCGAGCGGAAAGTTTGTCATACGAGCCGGTAGGCGAGTATGACGGTCCCGCGAGTGCGGAATGACTAGTTATAGAATATACTATTTTACGTTAAATTTTCTGTGTAATTTTCATTTAACTTTTAGGTGGTTTTTAAATTTTTGTCCATTTGTAAATAATAAAAAAGTTAAGCCAAAACAAAAATTTAACTCCCTTAATTGATTTTGCTTAAATACAAACTAGTCCAAGGTAATATAAAAATACATCTGCATACCAGATTTCAAGTGTATAGCTTAAAGCGTTCGTAAGTTATCGCGGATACAGACAGAGAGACCGATATACTGATAGAACGACAGACCGACAGACATAATTTATTTTTGCTTATTTTGATTTTTGTCGACCTTTCACGAAAATATAAGAGGATTTAGGAAAAAAAATTGATGAAGAAGTAACAATAAGTAGCATGAGAAACCTCTCAAAAACATGCACATGTACCTTGGAGGGAAAGCAAAAAAAATATTTTTTTCAACTTTTAGATGGTGCCCCATGACGGTAGAATGTTATGACCTCACTCGTGTGACTAAAATAAAAAAAAAACAAAAATCGACCTGTCCGAAGAAAGTTTCTAAAAAATATTATATATAGTTTGACGCACGGATCTGTGGCTACGGAAAATATGTTTGGAATCTGTGTGCAGGTGGGAGGTCCGTTGTAAGCACGCACGCCTTATAACGCTCTTGACGGAAAAAAGAGAGCGCGATGATTCCTCCCCCTTCCGTCGGAGACTTTCTTTCATGCGGATAACTATAGTAAAAATTTCAAAGAACTTTTACCTCAAGAAGTAATTTCAAACCAATGTTTATAAAGGTGTCATCTTTTTGTTTGTTTATTTACTAACAGAAACGCGATACAGCTTTGTGGTGTAAAATGTAGATGTCGCTAGTCGACTTTCAGGCTACCTAGTAGCGATGTTGCGTAGTTTCCACCTTATCATGAATTCAAATCATTATACTTAAATTAAAAATGTAAAAAACTTTATTGTGTATACTATAATTATATTTAAAAATCGGAAAAACGACGCGACCCCTTGATTTAAGATGCGGCGAGCACATAAAAAGGCCTACAAAATCTGTTTTTGGACACCATATAAAATTCAACAACCATAATTTTAATCCACACGAAAATTCCGAAATCCTTCATCTACGTTACACCCATAAATATGACCTAAAATTATCTCTTTTGGAAGATCTTGAAATCACCCGCGCCCTTAAACATCAAAAAGACCTTTGTATCAATAACCAGGTAAAGCTTAACAATAATTTCAAACCTCTTTTTAAAAATTTAATTTAATTAAACTGCGCTCTTGATACCTTGTTTTTAACCGCTGCTCACTGCTTCTCACAATAATTTTTATCAGTCAGTATTTGTTTACACATCGATCGCGCCTTATTTTAATTTTAATTTAGTTCTTTTCTATTGTGTAATTTTTATAATTTATGTTTTATTTGTTTTAATTTATTATGTGTACAATTAGTTTTTATGCAATTTTGTCCAGGCACTGACAAGTAAGTAGAAAAACTTTTTTAAAATTTTTTAAAAACTTTTTAAAAAACTTTTTAAAACCCAACCCCTAAAATTAATAACCCCATTTTCACCGTATTTATGCCCCCTTTTTCTTACTTTTCAGTGCCAGCCCTGATGATGAATCGATAACGATTTGAAAGGCCTTGGCAGATTTTTTAATGAAATTATACCGTCAAATACAAAAATCTTCGTCTTCATAATTATATTTAATAATATAGTATATTTAAAACTATTAAAATTAAACTACTAGTTCATATAAAACTCATACAGAACTAATGTTTCTTAAAATTTACAATAAAATATCCAAAGTATATGTTTCCAATCGGTAACACTGTACCCCTGTCAGTCATTTTACGACATTAGACTGTGAGTTTACACATTCTTTTTCTCTCTTTACGCGTACTAAGTGTAAACATTAGTTACTCCCCACCAGCCCCTTATCGTAGTTGGTTCACGCTTCACGTTCATTCATCTACCGTAGATTTCATCATGTTCTTTCTTGAGGTAAAAGTTCTTTGAAAAATTTTCACTATAGGCGAGTGCGCTCTCAACTTTTAAGCTTCATAAGGCAGGATGCGTGCAAGTGAGAGGCACAATAGCCTATAGTAATTTCGACGGCTATAGTTACCGAATTTATTCATTTTAAAATTTTTAAACTGTATATTAATAAACAACTAATTTTAAGTGTTATATGTTATTACCTCATCTAATTTTTGAATTATATCCAAATCAAGTTGTTTTTTGATATCCAGAAAATCGGATTTTTTTTCTGTTAATTTTTGCATTTCTTCAAAAAGCACATTCATTGTATCAATTGCCTTTGCATAATTGCCGTTTTTTATCAGATTTGCAACTGAGTTTTTATTTTTTGGATCGTTCATTTCCTTGAACATCTTTTCTTTCAATTTTTTTGACTTCTGTTCTGTGAGGAAGCTACTAACGATTACGTCTATGACTTTAGACGATGAAAACTTATTTTCGTCGATGAGCACCACTTTGACTTTTGCTTTTTGCGGTAGTTGGAATTGAAATTTTTCGTTAGTGTGGCCTTTTCTTAGAAAAGTCTCTACAAAAAATGTAAAAAAATAAAAAAAGGACGGCGTTAGCCACTCTTTAAATGTACAATAAAAAAAACATCTTAATGTATTTAATTTTAACTGAGAATTTTAGGCTCAAAATGTAGTTTGCAAAGGCGATATATGTGAGTCATAATATAACATACAGAGCGGTCAAAAAGTCACCCCCCCCCCCCTCTTAACTTTAAACGAGTTGAGATATCGACTTCAAATTTAAAACTCTTAAATAAGACAACTTAAACTATCTTTTAGCATATATTTGATACTTTCAGCTCTTAAAATGTGGGCAGGGGGCATGGGGGGACATTTTCTTAACTGGAAAGGAGGGTCGTGTGATACATGATGATGTATACATGATGATGTAGCACACGACCCCCCTTTCCAGTTAAAAAAATGTCCCTCCAAGCCCCCCTGCCCACATTTTAAGAACTGAAAGTATCAAATATACGCTAAAACATAGTTGTCTTATTTAAGAGTTCCAAATTTGAAGTCGATATCTCAACTCGTTCAAAAGTTAAGACTTTTGGACCGCTCTGTATAATATACCTATGATATATAATATATATATATAATGTTTTTATTCGAATGGACCCTTAAAATTCCATCAATGTGAAGTTAGCAGCCAAAACTGGCAGCCAATTTTCCGAAGATGCCCGAATGATCATAGACGTCGTTATTTATTTTCCGCAGGGTTTTATTGTACCAATTTATTGAAATTAAATATTTAAAACAAAAACTATATAAAACCAAACACAAACAATAAAACACACAAAAAAAAACATTATTTTGAAAAAAGTCCAAACATAAATCTTAAAAAAAATAAAAATATATTTTCTTAAAATTTTTTTTATAGAAATTAAAAAAAGTTCTTGAAATATCAAATGTTTAATTGTTTTTAGGAAATTAGGGGTCGGTAGATTAGAAGGGGTCAGCAGCCAGCCCTAAATATTAAAAAAATTCATATTTTCAAAACTAAAACTTGTAACGCTCTGAAATTTTGTACAAATATTCTTTGCACACATACACGTTAGCCTACACACACAGAATTGGCTTAGAAAGGGGACTAGGGGTCAGCAGCCAGCCCTAAATATTAAAAAAATTCATATTTTCAAAACTAAAACTTGTAACGCTCTGAAATTTTGTACAAATATTCTTGGCACACATACACGTTAGCCTACATACACAGAATTGGCTTAGAAAGGGGACTAGGGGTCAGCAGCCAGCCTTAAATATTAAAAAAATTCATATTTTCGAAACTAAAACTTGTAACGCTCTGAAATTTTGTACAAATATTCTTGGCACACATACACGTTAGCCTACATACACAGAATTGGCTTAGAAAGGGGACTAGGGGTCAGCAGCCAGCCTTAAATATTAAAAAAATTCATATTTTCGAAACTAAAACTTGTAACGCTCTGAAATTTTGTACAAATATTCTTGGCACACATACACGTTAGCCTACATACACAGAATTGGCTTAGAAAGGGGACTAGGGGTCAGCAGCCAGCCTTAAATATTAAAAAAATTCATATTTTCGAAACTAAAACTTGTAACGCTCTGAAATTTTGTACAAATATTCTTGGCACACATACACGTTAGCCTACATACACAGAATTGGCTTAGAAAGGGGACTAGGGGTCAGCAGCCAGCCTTAAATATTAAAAAAAATCATATTTTCGAAACTAAAACTTGTAACGCTCTGAAATTTTGTACAAATATTCTTGGCACACATATACGTTAGCCTACATACACAGAATTGGCTTAGAAAGGGGACTAGGGGTCAGCAGCCAGCCTTAAATATTAAAAAAATTCATATTTTCGAAACTAAAACTTGTAACGCTCTGAAATTTTGTACAAATATTCTTGGCACACATACACGTTAGCCTACATACACAGAATTGGCTTAGAAAGGGGACTAGGGGTCAGCAGCCAGCCTTAAATATTAAAAAATTCATATTTTCGAAACTAAAACATGTAACGCTCTGAAATTTAGTACAAATATTCTTGGCACACATACACGTTAGCCTACATACACAGAATTGGCTTAGAAAGGGGACTAGGGGTCAGCAGCCAGCCTTAAATATTAAAAAAATTCATATTTTCGAAACTAAAACTTGTAACGCTCTGAAATTTTGTACAAATATTCCTTGGCATACATACACGTAAGCCTACATACACAGAATTGGCTTAGAAAGGGGGACTAGGGGTCAGCAACCAGCCTTAAATATTAAAAAAATTCATATTTTCGAAACTAAAACTTGTAACGCTCTGAAATTT
>OY294045.1:1008523-1083226 GCA_958510825.1 Brachypterus glaber | reverse complement strand
TTTAGGGCTGGCTGCTGCCCCCTAGTCCCCTTTCTAAGCCAATTCTGTATATGTAAGCTAACGTGTATGTGTGTAAAGAATATTTGTACAAAATTTCAGAGCGTTACAAGTTTTAGTTTTGAAAATATGAATTTTTTTAATATTTAGGGCTCGCTGCCGACCCCTAGTCCAGTTTCTAAGCCAATTCTGTATATGTAAGCTAACGTGTATGTGTGCAAAGAATATTTGTACAAAATTTCAGAGCGTTACAAGTTTTAGTTTTGAAAATATGAACTTTTTTAATATTTAGGGCTGGCTGCTGACCCCTAGTCCCCTTTCTAAGCCAATTCTGTATATGTAAGCTAACGTGTATGTGTGCAAAGAATATTTGTACAAAATTTCAGAGCGTTATAAGTTTTAGTTTTGAAAATATGATTTTTTTTAATATCTAGGGCTGGCTGCTGACCCCTAGTCCCCTTTCTAAGCCAATGCTGTGTATGTAGGCTAACGTGTATGTGTGCAAAGAATATTTGTACAAAATTTCAGAGTGTTACAAGTTTTGGTTTTGAAAATATGAATTTTTTTAATATTTAAGGCTGGCTGCTGACCCCTAGTCCCCTTTCTAAGCCAATTCTGTATATGTAGGCTAACGTGTATGTGTGCCAAGAATATTTGTACAAAGTTTCAGAGCGTTACAAGTTTTAGTTTTAAAAATATGAATTTTTTTAATATTTAAGGCTGGCTGCTGACCCCTAGTCCCCTTTCTAAGCCAATTCTGTATATGTAGGCTAACGTGTATGTGTGCCAAGAATATTTGTACAAAGTTTCAGAGCGTTACAAGTTTTAGTTTTAAAAATATGAATTTTTTAAATATTTAGGGCTGGCTGCTGACCCCTAGTCCCCTTTCTAAGCCAATTCTGTGTATGTAGGGTAACATGTATGTGTATAAAGAATATTTGTACAAAATTTCAGAGCGTTACAAGTTTTAGTTTTGAAAATATGAGTTTTTTTAATATTTAAGGCTGGCTGCTGACCCCTAGTCCCCTTTCTAAGCCAATTCTGTGTATGTAGGCTAACGTGTATGTGTGCCAAGAATATTTCTACAAAATTTCAGAGCGTTACAAGTTTTAGTTTCGAAAATATGAATTTTTTTAATATTTAAGGCTGGCTGCTGACCCCTAGTCCCCTTTCGAAGCCAATTCTGTATATGTAGGCTAACGTGTATGTGTGCCAAGAATATTTGTACAAAATTTCAGAGCGTTACAAGTTTTAGTTTCGAAAATATGAATTTTTTTAATATTTAAGGCTGGCTGCTGACCCCTAGTCCCCTTTCTAAGCCAATTCTGTGTATGTAGGCTAACGTGTATGTGTGCCAAGAATATTTGTACAAAATTTCAGAGCGTTACAAGTTTTAGTTTCGAAAATATGAATTTTTTTAATATTTAAGGCTGGCTGCTGACCCCTAGTCTCCTTTCTAAGCCAATTCTGTGTATGTAGGCTAACGTGTATGTGTGCCAAGAATATTTCTACAAAATTTCAGAGCGTTACAAGTTTTAGTTTCGAAAATATGAATTTTTTTAATATTTAAGGCTGGCTGCTGACCCCTAGTCCCCTTTCTAAGCCAATTCTGTGTATGTAGGCTAACGTGTATGTGTGCCAAGAATATTTGTACAAAATTTCAGAGCGTTACAAGTTTTAGTTTCGAAAATATGAATTTTTTTAATATTTAAGGCTGGCTGCTGACCCCTAGTCCCCTTTCTAAGCCAATTCTGTATATGTAGGCTAACGTGTATGTGTGCCAAGAATATTTCTACAAAATTTCAGAGCGTTACAAGTTTTAGTTTCGAAAATATGAATTTTTATAATATTTAAGGCTGGCTGCTGACCCCTAGTCCCCTTTCTAAGCCAATTCTGTATATGTAGGCTAACGTGTATGTGTGCCAAGAATATTTGTACAAAATTTCAGAGCGTTACAAGTTTTAGTTTCGAAAATATGAATTTTTTCAATATTTAAGGCTGGCTGCTGACCCCTTGTCCCCTTTCTAAGCCAATTCTGTGTATGTAGGCTAACGTGTATGTGTGCCAAGAATATTTGTACAAAATTTCAGAGCGTTACAAGTTTTAGTTTCGAAAATATGAATTTTTTTAATATTTAAGGCTGGCTGCTGACCCCTAGTCCCCTTTCTAAGCCAATTCTGTGTATGTAGGCTAACGTGTATGGGTGCCAAGAATATTTGTACAAAATTTCAGAGCGTTACAAGTTTTAGTTTCGAAAATATGAATTTTTTTAATATTTAAGGCTGGCTGCTGACCCCTAATCCCCTTGTGCCAAGAATATTTGTACAAAATTTCAGAGCGTTACAAGTTTTAGTTTCGAAAATATGAATTTTTTTAATATTTAAGGCTGGCTGCTGACCCCTAATCCCCTTTCTAAGCCAATTCTGTGTATATAGGCTAACGTGTATGTGTGCCAAGAATATTTGTACAAAATTTCAGAGCGTTACAAGTTTTAGTTTCGAAAATATGATTTTTTTTAATATTTAAGGCTGGCTGCTGACCCCTAGTCCCCTTTCTAAGCCAATTCTGTGTATGTAGGCTAACGTGTATGTGTGCCAAGAATATTTGTACAAAATTTCAGAGCGTTACAAGTTTTAGTTTCGAAAATATGAATTTTTTTAATATTTAAGGCTGGCTGCTGACCCCTAGTCCCCTTTCTAAGCCAATTCTGTGTATGTAGGCTAACGTGTATGTGTGCAAAGAATATTTGTACAAAATTTCAGAGTGTTACAAGTTTTGGTTTTGAAAATATGAATTTTTTTAATATTTAAGGCTGGCTGCTGACCCCTAGTCCCCTTTCTAAGCCAATTCTGTGTATGTAGGCTAACGTGTATGTGTGCCAAGAATATTTGTACAAAATTTCAGAGCGTTACAAGTTTTAGTTTCGAAAATATGAATTTTTTTAATATTTAAGGCTGGCTGCTGACCCCTAGTCCCCTTTCTAAGCCAATTCTGTGTATGTAGGCTAACGTGTATGTGTGCAAAAAATATTTGTACAAAATTTCAGAGTGTTACAAGTTTTGGTTTTGAAAATATGAATTTTTTTAATATTTAAGGCTGGCTGCTGACCCCTAGTCCCCTTTCTAAGCCAATTCTGTGTATGTAGGCTAACGTGTATGTGTGCCAAGAATATTTGTACAAAATTTCAGAGCGTTACAAGTTTTAGTTTCGAAAATATGAATTTTTTTAATATTTAAGGCTGGCTGCTGACCCCTAGTCCCCTTTCTAAGCCAATTCTGTGTATGTAGGCTAACGTGTATGTGTGCCAAGAATATTTGTACAAAATTTCAGAGTGTTACAAGTTTTAGTTTTGAAAATATGAATTTTTTTAATATTTAGGGCTGGCTGCTGACCCCTTCTAATCTACCGACCCCTAATTTCCTAAAAACAATCAAACATTTGATATTTCAAGAACTTTTTTTAATTTCTATAAAAAAAAATTTAAGAAAATATATTTTTATTTTTTTTAAGATTTATGTTTGGACTTTTTTCAAAATAATGTTTTTTTTGTGTGTTTTATTGTTTGTGTTTGGTTTTATATAGTTTTTTGTTTTAAATATTTAATTTCAATAAATTGGTACATTAAAACCCTGCGGAAAATAAAAACGACGTCTATGATCATTCGGGCATCTTCGGAAAATTGGCTGCCAGTTTTGGCTGCTAACTTCACATGCCTTAAAATTCCTACATGTTATGTAATTACTATTAAATTATAATAACACAGGTTTACAAAAAAAAAAGTCAGGACTATTTGACCGGACAATGGTATTCCTAGGTATTTTGGCGCCCTGAATCAGATCCCGGGGTCAGTTTTGCCCCATCACGTCAGGAAAACGAGATTTCAAGGTCATTTGGAGGTCAAAATGGTGATTTTTTGGGAGCGGCCCGGGACAACATCTCAACGTTCAGAAAGTATTCAAGACCTACACAGTTACCCGTGAAGTTAACAGGTCGCTTCCAAAAAATCACCATTTTGACCTCAAATGACCTTGAAATCTCGTTTTCCTGACGTGATGGGGCAAAACTGACCCCCGGATCTGATTCAAGGCGCCAAAATACCTAGGAATACCATAGTCCGGTCAAATAGTCCTGACTTTTTTTTTGTAAACCTGTGTTATTAACCTACCTCTATCATTGACAACACTATATACTTTAAATTTGTAATTTCCTGCATTTTTGGGCTGACATTTTAAAGTAAAAAGAGTTGATAAGGCCACGCCATCTGCCGGAACAATTTCACACGGACCAAATTCCGGTTTTTGGTTTATGTTTATTTTAACAGAAGTCGGTGCACCTAAAATATAATAAAAGATAGTCAACAGTATCTAATATTCATAGTGCAACTTGATTTTGGTATATCAATAAAGGGCCGTAACCAGAAAAAATTTAGGGGGGGCTCAGCCCCCCAGGGTGGCACTCTCAAAAAAAAAAAAGCTTTGTCGCTGACGGTTTCAACCAAAACTTACTTTTAAGAAAATAGCTTTATTTCTACCAAACTTGGCATCTCTGCAAAAAAAAATGGCGCCCAAAGGTGGGTGTCTTAAAACATACCAGGGGGGCTCAGCGAAAACCCCAGGCCCTGTATCAATAGGGAGTAAACTGGTTGTTTTACTCCCGCCGCATTGATGTTAGGTGTTAAAACACAGTTTACTCCTGAGGTATATACATTATTTTTTGCACGACCTACTCCTAACCTAATCCATTTTTTCAATTTCTTTTAAAATTAAATCAAGATATCCATGAATCGCGAAATGAAATGTTTGAGTTTTCTATTGTTTTTTACAATATGGCCGTAGTATTTTAAATTTGACACGCTGTTAGAACATATATTACAAAGTTTTCAAGAAAAAGTGATAAAAAATATGGATAAATAATGATGCAGCCTATCCAAACTTTCCCTATGGTGGTTATAGAGAAACAAGCAGGATAGGCTAGGAGACCTTTACAAGGTTATTTAGTGTTTCGGAGAGTTATGTTAAGATCATAAAAAAAAGAATAATGGTTAAGATTGAAGAAAAAATAAATGGGGGAGGAAAGGGCGTGCAGACTCGGAAAGAAAGAAGATATCAAATGAAATACAGGATGAAAATTTACTTAATTATTTGAGAGAATACCATTTACAAGAAGCGGTGCATGCTATAAAAAATACAAATTTTCCTGGGTTAAAAACCATCGCCCGTCGCCGCATCGATAGTTCCAAGATTAAAAAAGCGAAAAAAAACCTCCGGAAAAAACTTTTTTTTAAACGAAAATCATAATTTTCATAAATTATATGTTTGGTTAGTAGAGTACAAAATTTTATTTTTTATAAGATTTACTAAATATTGTGTTTTAATTTTTGATTTGATTAAATATTCTAAATGTTTTTTCAGTTTATTATTTATTATTATTATTTTTTTAATTATTCGACATTATTCGCATGCATTTTCTGTAATAAACTTTGAAAAAACTGATAATTAATTGTCAAATTAACCTAACCTATTTCTTAAAATCTTACTTAAACTATAAAATAATTAGTAAAATTGACATTTTAACACATTTAAATCTTGGGTTTTTGTGGGTCCAACTGTACCTGCATATTTAGATGTAACCGTATATGTCTTTCCATTTTCCAACGAATTCGGTTTTATAATAATTATACTTAGACGATCGTTAAACGAATATTTTGAATTATCGATTGGCGGATCTAGACTCAAAGTATATTGTTTTGGATCAATATCGTCACAGTCTTCCAAACATTTTACTTTTATGATGATTTTGTCCCTGTTGTCTGCTATTTTTGAAGCTGGCGGGCAGTTTTTCATACACCTAAAAATATTAAAATTTTAGGAGAATAAGAGAACAAGCCCATTCAAGTACTGGGCGATGAACCGTCAGCATCGTGCTAAGCCATCTTTTATGATGTGCCTCGTGTATTTTTGTTTTGTCATCTTTTATGATGTGCCTCGAGTATTTTTATGTTAATGTTTTATGTACAAGTAAAAGTGAACCATATATATGGTTATTAATCGTGCGAACTGTTGAATTTTAAGTGAATAATAATGGACGTTTGAAGATAATTTTTTTGTGTGTTTTTAATGATAACTTTTTATATTAGCGTGGAAATTACTACAGTAGTAATTTATCAGTGATAGTGCGCAAGTCAGGATACATATCCGATTAGTACTTGCGCACTGGAAACCTCATGATTATATAGAGAAACCCTGGTTAATTATTCGGAAGAAAAAGACCAAATAAATAGAGAGAGAAGAGACAAGCCGGCAGATATGTAATGCTACGCATTCCATTATATACTATTTACAGTAAATGGTATATTGCATTTTCAAAAAAACTTGCGTATATAAAAAATGTTGAAAAAAAACAAAAAAAAGTCCAAGCGAAAAAAACTTTTTTCAAAAAAAAAATAAAAAATTTAAAAATTTTTTTTTTAATTCTTTTTGAATGAAAATGAAAAAAAAATAAAAAAAAATAGGCACAACTTGGGCAACTATTATTACAGTCGGTCATAGAGTTTAGGCTCTAAACGGGATAAAAACAAACATACTAACACACAAAATATAATTTTTCATAAAAATATGGCTTAAATTACGTTAACTGGTGAACTTTGTTTCCTTTGACATGTATTATTTGAGTGGTCTGAGCTTCTTGTCCTTCATCTGATCTAACCTTTAATTTGACTGTATATTTGTAACCACTCCCTAAATATTGAGCAGGAATATTTATTATTTTACTATCTAAAAATCAATGATATAGTTAAAATTTTGCTTAAAAATACAATAATAATCTTAAACACATAATGAAAACTTACAATGGTGCCTTTATGTTATTTAGATATAGTAGTGGTAATAGTAAGGGTGGGGAGGCTACAAGCCAGGCAACTAGGCCATTATGGCCCTTTTTGCCAGCCCCGAGCTGTCCCAGCCACATATCTTCCCTACTCCCTGCCTAAACATACCGGACCTCCTTATAAAGGTCGCGATATCTGTCCAGGCAAGGGTACGCAACTCCTCTCTTCGGAGCGTTATCACTCCGAAGATCTCCTGTCGTATTCTGCCGAACCGATCGCATTGTCCTAGGAAATGGAAAGACGATTCTTCGTCTATCCCGCAACCCGAACAGACGGGGTCGTTAACGACCTTCATCTTGAACAGGTGCCTAGTGTTCTGTGGGTGCCTTCCTAGTCCACAGTAACCCGTGAGGATCCCTGTGAGTTGGCTGATCGTGGCTCGGCTTCTTCCTAGTAGCAACGCGGTTTTTGACTTGCTTGGACCGGAAAGGAAGTCCTTTGCCTGCTTGCAGTTTGTGACCGTTGACCAGATTTCTCTTAATTTTTCTCCAGCCCACGTGTTGAGGGCTGATGTGACTTGTTTCCTTGTAATACCAAGCATGGGTCCCATGCACGGAGTCTCGGCTCCGAGCCTGGCAAGTTCGTCTGTCTTCTCGTTGCCTGGTATCCAGATATTTTTTTATGATTGTAATAAAAAAAAACTGTTTTTATGCTGCGCTTTTTGATAGATCGTTTAGCTAGATAAGATCTTAAGACACAATGAAAAACTATACAAAACAAATTTCTTTACGGATTTAGCAAAAAATCAACTTAAACTAGGTGAAACGTTGCAAGCACCCTGTCAAAACATCGGCACTATTGTACACTAGAGCCATCTAGTTTGCAAATTTCAAACTAGGTGTTTTGTTTGATTTTAAATTCTGTATCTTTAAAACATTATATTCTAGCAAAAAACTGTATATAACATTTTTATAGGGCTTAAAAAGAGCTTTTATTTAAAATATAATGTTTTGAAATTGGGTTATAAATATGTGAGATATGCTAAAAAAACCTTTTACTGCTTTAAACGCCAATATCTCGAAAACAATGCGTTTTAGGAAAAGGTTTATAAATTTTTTTGACCAATTTAAAATTATCTTTTATATAAGTGCTAAATTAACCAAATACAATAATAATTGCCTTAATTATAAACAAAAAACGCTAAAAATAGGAGTTTTACCCTATTTTTACCCCCAAAATCTAATCAGCTCTTCGGAATACGAAAAGAAACAATAAGCAAAAAACCGCAAGTCGATATCTCATATAGAAATGGAGTTAGTGAGTTTACACCCAGACAGACAGACAGACAGACGGACGCAAAATTTTTTTTTACTGATTTCGACTCAGAATGGTCTAAAACGTCGAGAAATGTGAAAAAAACGTGGTCAAAGATTTTGACTTTTCGGCGAAGATTTCAATACATCGGCACTCTTAGTAGCACTAAGTGCCGATGTAAAACGGCATGATTTATTTAATTCCAAAGTAGCAGTAAAATTCGTAAAGAAACTTGTCATGGCAACTGATGCGACTTTGTTTCGTATCGTTTCCTGTTGTATCTTGCCTTGCTAACTTAAGACCTAGATCTAGTGTCCTCAACGTTTTCGTGTTACCTTTGGGAAAATTTGTTTTGCAAAAATTTTCTTTTACATTTTTTGCTTCAAGTTTACAAGCCCAATTAAAGAAGAGTTTTTCGTTTCCTGTAGGGTAGTTATTGTTTTTGGATTTACTGCCGTCCACTTTTATAGCCACATTAACAGAAACAGTTTTTTCGGGGCCGCCTTCGATAACTGCTGTTGGTTCTTCCGACTTTATCGTAAATGAACACTGGAAGCCATAAAAATAAAGATTAGATTATAAAACTAGTCAGAGTGTTATAATAATAATAATAATAATTAATTTATTCCACCACAATGGCCATATACTACAAAATAATATAAAATGATTAAAAAATAAAATAAAAATAAAACAAAACAAAATAATTATAAATACAATAAAATGATTAGGTCACTTGTAAGAAAGGCGTCGTCAAGTGGTGATTTGTGTAGAAACCCAAAAGCAGTCCGAAGATACAAACGATTTGTGGAAAACATTAGGACTAGAGAGTAAAACAGGCTTGCGTCTCAGAGCATCCAGGGTATCTATTCGGGCAGAGGCAAACATTTCCGAGGCACTACTATAGCGCGGTAGTCTATGAATAATGCGATATGCATCATTATAGCATACGGGAAGAGTTCGCCACCAGACCACCGTATGACGAAGCCAAATTTCACCACAGTATGCGTTAGAACAAAATGTCCTGAAAAGAGAGTTCTTAACCTCCACAGAGTAAGTCCAAATTCTCTAATTTTCTAGCTAGGATGTTAGCGCGGACACAAGGCTTTTCTTGTGCCGCTGAATGTCCGAGTTGTCACTTAGCATATCATTGACAACGTGACCTAGGTACTTGATTTCGAACACGCGTTCAACAACAGAGTTATTTAAATAATCGGGAGGAACACAGAGGTCTTTATAATTTGTAGACTTGAACACTAAAACTTTACATTTATCACTGTGAATGTGAATGTGATTTGGCAAAGTCTTCACATATTGACCAGAAGGTCAAAACTAGCGATACTTATGTTTACACCAGAAGAAGTATCGCATACGTTCATGTAAACAAACAAACAAAAAGATGACACCTTCATAAACATTGGTCTGAAATAACTTCTTGAGGTAAAAGTTCTTTGGAAAAAAGCTTAAAATAACTTCTGGTGTGCACCGGCAACTTTTCTTTTTTAAAAGGATTTTGTTTACTGAACAGTAAACAGTATCAAAATTTGATGGATAAACTTAAATCTAGCGTTAGGGACTTATTAAAATGGTTTGTGAAAAACAAACTTATTTTAAACAAAGAAAAAACAAATATAATGTTTTTTAAAACGGATAGGTCAAATTTTGAAACACCACATCAGGTACCATTCGATGATGTAAGAAATACCAAATTTTTAGGTTTGGTACTAGATGAAAAACTCAGTTGGAATAATCATGTGGAGGAACTTTGTAGGAAACTAAATACTGCCCTGTATTCACTTAGAGTGCTTAAACCATACGTTACTATAGATACCTTAAAAATTGTCTACTACTCAAATTTTCAGTCAGTCTTAAAGTATGGCATAATTTTCTGGGGTCAGTGTATAAAAATCGATGAAATTTTTGCAGTTCAGAAACGCACTGTAAGAACTATGCTAGGACTTAAATATAGTCAATCGTGTAGAGGATATTTTAAAAGAAACAATATCTTGACAGTGACAGGGGTATACATCTATGAACTTTTGCTTTTTGTTTTTAAAAATAGCCACCTATTTCAACAAATGAGAGGTTCAAGTACAAGAAACCTAAATTACAACTTTCCTAGACACACACAATATTTGAAAAAGGGTGTTATTATGCGGGTATATCGGTGTTTAATAAGTTACCCGAAGATTTTAAATTAACATGTAATGTAAAAAAATTTAAAAGTCTTGTATTGTCCTTATTAATTAGTTTAGAACCTTACTCTTTTAAGGAATTTATGGAAATAAACTTAAATGTATTTTAAATGTAAATATGTACTGTGAAATTTATTTATTTGCGACGTTTTTTCGTATTTGAGATTGTTTGTGCTGTTGTTGTTGATGTAAACTCAATTTTAATTAATGAAAATAAAGTTTATTATTATTATTATTATAAACATTTAAAAAAAAAATCTTACCTCTGCTGCCAATTCTGGATTTGGACGTGGAGATTTGGTCATATATACTACCTTGCAACTTATTGTGTGAGTTCCTTTACCAAATGAATAGGGCCGCAGAGGGTAACTAATTTTTCTTGTTGAAAATATTTTATTATTTACATCTACAGACCCTGAAAGATAATTACAAAAATTAAATACACTGAAAAAACTAGTTTTTCCAGCTATAAATTCCAGAAAACCAGATTAGCTCAAAACTAGTGCACTAAGTAAGTGCAAGGCTTTATATTCGTCTAGTATATTCTATAACTAGTATGGAATAGACAATATTCCGCGCGAGCGGAAAGTTTGTCATACGAGCCGGCAGGCGAGTATGACGGTCCCGCGAGCGCGGAATGACTATTCCATACGTGTTGTAGTCTATACTTTTTCTTAGACTGCAAATATGAAACACTGTATGGCTTTAAACTGCGGACAAGATTAAAAACAATGTTTCTTGTGACTCGACATTGTAAATACAACAGAACACATATTTTTAAATAAAGCAATTAATGTTATTTAATAGTTTTATCAAATCAGTACTTAAAGAAGATTTTTATTTAATGTTAGCACATATTTACAAATTATATTGCAAAAATTGAAGGTTATGTCAGATTGTTGTGACAGATATCAGGTTTAAATATTTAACAATAGATGGAGCAGTTTTAATTTTTTAAACTAAATTTATAAAAAACTGGTCAAATATTAAGAAAAACTAATAAACTTTATGTAATTTCAAAGCAAAACTTTAAATTGCATTAAATTATTCAATATTTCATGGTAAAATATATATATATAATTTTGTTACAGTTTTTTTTACTTTTATAAACAAGAAATGGCACTACATGTGCTCATTCTAACACTTGATACGGAATATTCATACCGTATCTAGAGCTAGAATGGATTCATTCTGTGTTTGAAAAGTGTGTGTATTTGCTTACATTCTAAAGCAGTCGTAGACAAACATTCTTTTTCTATTTTGCGACTCATATAAGGTCATAATCACACGCATTTTGCGTGCTCTTATAGGCCCATAAGAGGTCTGTACTTTTTGTTCTTTTGGGTTGGCAACAGATCGCTTGACGTTTTCCGTGCAAATGTTAATGTCGCTTTAAAGTTGAATTTTCTACAAAATTTTGTGTTTAGGTTATTTTTACCATGTTAAAATTGTGGCTTGGTTAATTGCAGTAAAAAAGAGAAGAGATGACTATAAAATATATCAAAATATTATTTGTTCTTAGAATTTTAAACATGGTGTTATCTGTAATGCCAACCCAAAACAAAAATCCCTAAATCAGTCATCAATTTAAATGTAAGCTTTTTTTAATTTTAGAGCAAAATAGAAAAAATTGTACAAAGCACTCGTTTCATAACACGTTTTTAGCGCACGAGTACAAGTTTAGAAAACGAGCCGCTTAACTGTAATAATTAAAGCAAATTCACCATGTCAGAATGTGAATTTACATTATTTATTAAATTAACCTCAATATTACTGGGTTTAGTAAAATCTCAGGTCTTTTCCTGTCGGTACAATAATTTTGCATTAAAATTCATGCATGTGGTCCAAAAACCCGGCACTTTTACAATATTGGTTGAAAATTACCATAATTATAGCTGACATTCTACAAAAGAGCAGTAAAATTACCAAAATAAAAATTCACTTTTTTACAGATAACATTGAATTTACAGTACTGATTTAAATTTACCACTTTCTTTGCTGGTAACATATGACCTACTTTATTTGCTGTGAAATTACCATATGTTTATTTACAGTGCGGTACAATAATGGTGCATTAAAATTCATGCATGTGGTCCAAAAAGCCGGCACTTTTACAGATAGTCCCGAAAATTACAAGAGCCCGTAATACTGCTTGAAATACTCATTAAATTCGCTGCTTAAATTACTGTGAAATCACAGGTAAAAAATCACATTTTTACAGAAAACAGTGAATTTACAGTACTGATTTAAATTTACCACTTGTTTTGCTGGTAACATATGACCTACTTTATTTGCTGTGAAATTACCATATTTTCATTTACAGTGCGGTACAATAATGGTGCATTAAAATTCATGCATGTGGTCCAAAAAGCCGGCACTTTTACAGATAGTCCCGAAAATTACAAGAGCCCGTAATACTGCTTGAAATACTCATTAAATTCGCTGCTTAAATTACTGTGAAATCACAGGTAAAAAATCACATTTTTACAGAAAACAGTGAATTTACAGTACTGATTTAAATTTACCACTTGTTTTGCTGGTAACATATGACCTACTTTATTTGCTGTGAAATTACCATATTTTCATTTACAGTGCGGTACAATAATGGTGCATTAAAATTCATGCATGTGGTCCAAAAAGCCGGCACTTTTACAGATAGTCCCGAAAATTACAAGAGCCCGTAATACTGCTTGAAATACTCATTAAATTCGCTGCTTAAATTACTGTGAAATCACAGGTAAAAAATCACATTTTTACAGAAAACAGTGAATTTACAGTACTGATTTAAATTTACCACTTGTTTTGCTGGTAACATATGACCTACTTTATTTGCTGTGAAATTACCATATTTTCATTTACAGTGTACAATTGTAATCAAAATTTGGTATACCAAATGTAAATTTACATTTTCTTACCGTTGGAAAATTTCGTTTTACATTCTAGTTGCCTTACATCATAAGAACAACCTCCTAATACAACTTCATATTGTATTTTATGTATGACCTTCCTTGATATTACTGCAGAAGGACTAAAAATTATAAGAAAAAATATATGGAAAAATCCGTATCTGTATCTGTCGATTTGTTTACCCAGAATAATTTGTAACCACAATAACTCAAGAACGCCTTGAGCTAAAAACTTCAGTAGGGTAAAAACTATGTTTCCATTTTGACCAACAAGTACAAATCTTTTATGAAAAAGAAATTGAATATTATTGTTTATTGTTTATTTTTACATCGGCACTTAGTGCTACTAAGAGTGCCGATGTATTGAAATCTTCGCCGAAAAGTCAAAATCTTTGACCACGTTTTTTTCACATTTCTCGACGTTTTAGACCATTCTGAGTCGAAATCAGTAAAAAAAATATTGCGTCCGTCTGTCTGTCAGTCTGGGTGTAAACTCTCTAACTCCATTTTTACATGAGATATCGACTTGCGGTTTTTTGAATATTATTTCTTATTCGTATTCCGAAGAGCTGATTAGATTTTGGGGGTAAACGATTGGGGGTAAGGGGGTAAAAATAGGGTAAAACTCCTATTTTTAGCGTTTTTTTGTTTATAATTAAGGCAATTATTATTGCATTTGGTTAATTTAGCACTTATATAAAAGATAATTTTAAATTGGTCAAAAAATGTTATAAACAACGTTTTCCTAAAACGCATTGTTTTCGAGATATTGGAGTTTAAAGCAGTAAAAGGTTTTTTTAGCATATCTCACATATTTATAAGCCGATTTCAAAAAATTATATTTTAAATAAAAGCTCTTTTTAAGCCTTATAAAAAATGTTATATACAGTTTTTTGCTAGAATATAATGTGTTAAAGATATAGAATTTAAAATCAAACAAAACACCTAGTTTGAAATTTGCAAACTAGATGGCTCTAGTGTACAAGAGTGCCGATGTTTTGACAGGGTGCTTGCAACGTTTCATCTAGTTATAGTTAAACGAAGCGAAAAGTTTCTAATTTTTTTTGCAACTGTTTTATTATTTTTTCTTATTTTATTATTTTTTTATTTTGATAAAATAACTATAGAGAAAACCGAGGGGTTTATTTATTGAAAAAAAGTGTACAAGAATTGTGAGGATCAAAGGATTGTGAAAGATTGTCAAAGATGGTCAAAAAGATTGTGAAAGATTGTATAAAATTTTAATGAAGATTTTTAAAGATTGTGGAAAGATTTCAGATGATTGTGGAAGATTGTAGATGATTGTGGAGGATTCTGGAGGATTGTAGATGATTGTGGAATAAGGAATTGTCAAGGATTGTAAAAGATTGTTGTATAGGTGTACAAGGATTGTCCAATAAATAAACCCCTCGGGGAAAAATATTATTTTGTTGGCAGCAGTATCTTTTTACTGTGACTAACCGAATTTAATCTACATTATCACAAAACTACCACCAGGTGTTAGGTACTCATCAGTGCTTGCGTACGATTTACCTGGACAAAGTGTTTTGTGTTACGTAGGTACAGGTGGAAATGCCACATTTGGTGACTATTGTTCATATTTTATCTAACAATTAGTAATATTTTTCGATAGATGCATACACGGAAAAAACAAGCCGAACATGCTCCGAATTCTATAGCATACTCCTGGCAGTTGAACCTATCTTTTTCCATTAGATCATATATACATAGATGCGCCTTAAGTGCACGCAAAGAACTTTTACCTCAAGAAGTAATTTCAGACCAATGTTTATAAAGGTGTCATGTTTTTGTTTGTTTATTTACTAACAGAAACGCGATATAGCTTTGTGGTGTGAAATGTAGATGTCGCTAGTCGACTTTCAGGCTACCTAGTAGCGATGTTGCGTAGTTTCCACCTTATCATAAATGCAAATCATTATACTTGAATTAAAAATGTAAAAAACTTTATTGTGTATACTATAATTATGTTTAATAATATAGTATATTTAAATCTATTAAAATTAAAGTACTACTTCATATAAAACTCATACAGAACTAATGTTTCTTAAAATTTACAATAAAATATCGAAAGTATATGTTTCCAATCGGCAACACTGTACCCCTCTCAGTCATTTTACGACATTAGACTGTGAGTTTACACATTCTTTCTCTATCTTTACGCGTACTAAGTGTAAACAATCCCCACCAGCCCCTCACCGTAGTTGGTTCACGCTTCAAACAAAGCATACGGTAGATTTCATCATGTTCCTTCTTGAGGTAAAAGTTCTTTGAGTGCACGTCAAACCGAAATGTTTTCATTGCTATATCCAGGTAGATTTCACCTTCCCGCTTCTGGTCACCACCCACCGCTATAGTGGTTTGTTGACAAATATGTTATACTCCACCTACTCGCAACCTCACGCTATAGTGGTTTGTTTACAATTGGCTTTGTATATGTTCTACATAAAACAAATCAACATTAATGCCATATCTATGTATATAGGATCTATTTTTTTTTCCTGGTGAAGAAGTTTGTGTTGTGTTTGTTTTGTGTTTGTGTTTGTTTGTGTAGCTAAGTAAGGTCTTATGTTATCGTACGGACAAGAAAACGTGATATACGGACAGACAGACGGATGGACGGACTTTTCCTGGTGAAGTAGTTTGTGTTGTGTTTGTTTTGTGTTTGTGTTTGTTTGTGTAGCTAAGTAAGGTCTTATGTTATCGTGCAGACTAGAAAACGTGATATACGGACAGACGGACGGATGGACGGACTTTTCCTGGTGAAGTAGTTTGTGTTGTTTGTTTTGTGTTTGTGTTTGTTTGTGTAGCTAAGTAAGGTCTTATGTTATCGTGCGGACAAGAAAACGTGATATACGGACGGATGGACGGACGGACGGAAAGTACTAACGGATAGACGGACAGATATTGTAAAAATTTTTTTAGAGTTTTATAACTATTACTTAAATTGGTACAAAAATGTTTGATTTGGGAGAATAAATTTATTTTTTCCAAACGATACTCCTATGCTATAAAGCTGTGAGGAGGATAATAAGACCACCATATATCTAGTCCCACCTCAAAATTATTACAGGGCTCCTAAATTAGGGGCCTAAATCCACTTACCAAACAGGAAATGTCCCAAAGGCCCCACAATCTGTTTTCGGGCTATCTTTTTTTTGACCATATGTTTTTATTATGGTTTGGGATATGCATAACCATACGATAACTGTAAAGTTGTAAAATGTAAATATTAAGAATTGCAAAAATACCGGATTTTTAAATTACCTTTTAGCACTTGCTGAACAATCATTTTGCTTAATCTGTTTTTTGACAGTTCATTTAATTTTTGTCACATTTAAAACATCACGGGTGCCAACGGTACAAAAATTCGTATTCTTAAAAGATAAAAATCGAATATCGTTTTTTTCTTAAAAACACCGACATATATAAATATCTATAGTTAATATGTATAGTCAATATTGTTGTGTGTAACAAACTAGTCGTCAAATGTTTCGATTTAGTGACTTTTATAAAAATTCGGCAAAATTATTCCGTAAGCCTATGTTTCTGTGTTTATTTTCAACGTTGATGAGTCATAACTGAGTTTACGCGGACTACTGATCATAACTCAAAATTTATCGATTTTGAGTTATGGTGGTCTTGTACTCATAGTGCGATATTTGATTAAAAAAATATAAATTTTGTTTTTTCTAATTTTCAAATTAAGTGGTACAGAGCCTAATTTCATTTTTTTTGGGCTAAAATTCGCCACATTAAACTCCGCGCATTATCTATCTGAGTTGATGGTCATTTGTTTCTTGTTATTTGGTTGGCAGAATATATTTAGTTCCTTATGTAAGGTTTTCATCTTGTTTAAAATTTATTGTCAATCAAGACATTATTTTGACATTTATAAAAAAATCCAAATAATTTGCTTTAGCAAGAAGAAATAACAAGAAAAGTGCATAAAAAGAAAACTAAAGCATCAATCTATAAACATTTTGTTTAAATGAAGTAATATAATACAGTGTTCTATAAATTTTTGAAATAAACACTATAACAGAGAATTTTTTGGTTAAAATAATACTGGTCCGTAATTTTATTCAGGTCATGTTAAATTTAAGTTTATAATAGAACTTTATGAATAAAAACTTACTTTTATTATAATTTTGAACAAAGTTTTACTTTTTAAACAGATTTTGTTATTATTTGTAAGACGCAAAATGACAGTCAATTTAACCTAAATGTTAAAAATTATCAAAAGCACAATGGGCTACAAAAATATTACTAAAAATCATTTTTAAACCACTAATCTTAGCTGCCTTGATCCAATTTGTTACTCAGATAGATAATGCGCCGAGTTTAAATTTTTGTAGTATTTAAAAGTTGATGTTTTTTGAAACACCCTAGGGTAAAACCCTCAATTATTGGCACTTTAAGAAATTTTCCACGTATATTTCATTATAACTTATTAAATATTTCATGTTATCAAGAATAAAATATTTTACATCATTTAGTAGTTATTCTATTTTATATATTATATAAAATTTAAACTGAGATCTTTATAATATTAAAGAATTTTTTTAATTAATTACAAGAATACACAATTTTGTATTATTGGCACCTTTTTGCTAATAATTGGCATCCAGATTTTCCTATTATTGGCACCTAATTTTTGCTTTGAAGCAACGGAAAAAAATTACTGAGTACCTACTTTTTGTTGAATAATAAACATTTTAGTATCAAAATAAAATATTTAAATTGGAATATTGCAGTTTTATACATATTAACTAAAGGCTGTAAACAAAAACTCAAATTTATTTTAGAATTACAAAATTTTAAATATCTCTATATTAAAATTAAAATATTAGTTACCTAATACTAATTTGTATCCATAAAGTAATGCCTAGTTACCTAGGTACACTTATCTAAAAGAATTATTAGGTTTCAAGACTAATTTTGATACGCAAGTTTTGCATACAATAAACCTGTGCCAATAATAGGAATTTAATATAATTTGGACGCCTATTATGGGCACCGTGATAAAAAATAAAATTCTAAAGAAAAATTAGGTTTATAGACAAAATTAAGTGTAAAATGTATATACGCACATATTTATTGAGGAAAAACTGTAAGTTTTTCATTAAACGCTGTTTAGAACTCATTTATTTGAAATAGGTTTTTGGCAAAAACTGTATCTATTGTATAATAGCCCACCCGCTTTAAAATATGGATTTGGTTTTATCTTATATAAGATGTGGCAATACGTATGTATATTTAACCGTACAAGTAATAAATCTATTCAATTTAATTTAATTTATTCTATTAATTTAGCATTTTAACTGGTTGCCAATAATTGGAATAGGATTTTTACGAAAGAAGCTAATTATTGGCACCTGTGCCAATAATTAGAATTTAGTTTAATTTTGTATACCAATTGTTGGCACCGTCGAAATTAAATAAAAATGTAAAGAAAAATAAAGTTAGGCTAATTAATAAGTAGAATGAATATACTTACTAAAATTATCGAGAAAAAATAGTAAGTCCATCAATAAAAGTCTTTTACTAACCTTCTATTTAAAGCACTTCCTTAGCACAAACCTTAAAAATTCACACTTACGTAGTTCACACGAAACTGCTAAGACTCTAGTGCCCAGGGGGGAAAAAATATGTTAATCGCATTTAAAGTATAATATTTAGAAATATTACCACTTCGTAAAAAATATAGTTAGATTAAGTTACCAGTGGAGATTTTTTTTATATAAAAGAAAATATCACTCCAGTGACAATAATTAGCGGAGTGCCAACGTATGTGGGTTTTACCCTAATACAAAGGTTGCACTAGGTCCCAGTGTGGGACAAAAATATTATTAAGTTTAATCAGAACAATTGACCAATTTGGATTAGCTGCTAAGTAGGCCCTTCTGATACAAGATTTAGTTGCTAATCACCATATGCAGGTGTTTTGTTCTTCTACACTGATAAAAAGGATTTTTCAGATTGTTTTGGTCAATGGAGGCAAAATTTTAAAGGTGATGAGAAACTGACCAATACTTTGAAGTTTTCCAAAATTAGCTGTAGGGTTAGATACAGGGTGTCTCAACGAAGCCGACTCGGTCGATATATAGTAAAGTATCCAATTTAGAGAAAAACTTTAATGGGAAAAGTTGTATGGTTTTAAAAAAGGCACATTTTAAAAATATTTTAAAATATACAGGATGGTCGTCTTAGGGTGGGTTACATCTGACTTTTTTTTTAATGGAATGGTATATTTTTTATTATCATCTTATTTTGATATGATATGGGTCTATTATATATAGTTTTATGAGAAAAAATGCATTTTTAGTGATAAGATAAAACCTTCTCCAATTTCTTTATTTTTTGTCAAAAATTAATAAAATTTTGCAAGCTTATCTTAATAGGGCCTTTTTATTTAAAAAAAAAATAAAATTCTTGAAATTGTTTTTTTAAGCTCAACTATTTTATTAAGATAAGTACGTATTACGGGTACTATTCATATAAAATTGTAAAATTACATGTAAAATCACATTACCTATGATTCCGCATGTAAATTTACATATTTACTCTTTAAAATGAAAAACACCGGGCGTAAACAGACAGACAAAAAACTGTGTCATAAAAAATATTTTTTGTCCAACTTTCAATTTATTAATTTTTTTACGCTGATGTTTGCCACAGAATTCTTTTGCATTTTTCGCAACATTCAGCGGCCTTAAAATTTTCAAAATTTCGTGTTTTTCGAAATACCCTACCTCTGTATCCACCTAGAAGATCTAGTCTCCATCCTGTCTACCGCGGCGGCAGTTGTTTTCGAGCTTCGAATAAGTGAACATCGGCAATCCATAGTTTACTAGATAGTGCTGAAAAAAATACGCGCGTCTGTTTTACTAGATTAGTGCTGAAAAAACGCGTGTCATTTTTTTTAGTTACGTGCGTTACTTTTTTTATACATGAAACTGTTTTTTTAGTGATGTGTTCGGAAAGTGGACTCTATTTGGGCTCTTTCGGTTTTTGGTTTTGAAATATGCCGGGGTTTTTTAACGTTCATTTTTCTTTTGGATTTTTGATGTTTTGTGTGCTTACGACAACTATAGAAACTAAGGTAGCTATAACTTTTAGTTTACGACCAAAATTTCAATTTTATCGGAACCAAAATTTTCATAGAAAATATTTTATTTCTGTATTTGCGTTACTGAATTTTGATTTTTTTTTTTGTTTTTTAAGAACACAGAAAATTTCAAATCAGGATTTAAAGATCTTTGACTATATGTCTGTAACAGACGTAACAGCTGAGTGTGGGTTCATTCGATTGGTTATTTGGCAGCATTGTAGCTGGAAACAGTTACATAGCTTAAAATATCACAGTCACACAAAAAAAAGGTCAAGAACTCTTTCGCAGACCATTGTATTCATTTGTATTTTGAGGCGCTGAACCCGAATTTGAGGTCAAAAATGATTAGTTTATGAGATAACCTCAAAAAATGAGTATAAAATAAAGTTTTTTGAGGTTATTTTCAAAACTAATCAGATGAGGTGCTATTTTGACCTCAAATTCGGATTCAGCGTCTCAAAATACATAGAAATACAATGGTCTCCGAAAAAGTTCTTGACCTTTTATTTCTGTTGTCCCACATGTAGCCACATAGTTGGATATAGCCTTAAAAAAACTTATTTTTCAGTATAACGAGTATAATGTTTTTTGAGGTTATCTCCAAAACTAATGGGATAAGGTGCTAGTTTGACATGAAGCTGAAGTTTGCAACGTTTTTTTGCAACGAAAATTCAAATAGTATATTAAAGAACTTATTTCATAACACGTTTTTAGCGCACGAGTACAAGTTTAGAAAACAAGCGGCTTGCGGTAAGTTTTCTAAAGTACTAGTGCGCTAAAAACGTGTTATGTTATGTTTAATTTTCGATGCAAAAAAAAACAAACTTCAGCTTCATTGACCTCAATTTCGGATTTAACGCCTCAAAATACGTAGGAATACAATAGTCTCCGAAAGAGTTCTTGACCTTTTTTTGGTGTGACTGCGTAATTTTACAATGCCAGTGAGTGTATCTACTTGTCAAGCAAAACTAACCAATAGGATACCTATATCTTTGGGTACCACCAGAGAACACCAATTGTTTTTTTTTCCATTTGGCAACGTTGGTGCAACATAGGGTGATAGACCGGTCAGTCGGTCGGGAACACTTCTCGGCCAATTCAAATTACAAAAAAATATGTCTATAATAATTATCGGCCAGCTATAAAACAGCGTGAAAACAGGGTTATATCATGTTTAAAATGTGTTTCAACGAAAAACTGACAAAAATGTAGCCAACATATACATTTGTCTGTCTTACTCGCACAGCTTTGTTCTAACAGAGACAACAATAACAGTTACTGGTAACTGTTATTGTTCAGGCCTGAATATACCTACTATTTGTTTACAAACAAACCGAGATGTTGGCGATACTTTATATTAACGGTATGCGTATTCTAGAGAGAAGAGTTATTGGTTCGTTGGTTTGTATGTTTGTTTCTATCCCTTTAGAGCCAAAACTATTTTACATATTTTAACGAATCAGACGTCAAAATATTCTTCTTGGCCAAGCAAATGACACGATCTAATCTCTTAATATATTTATTGTTACTAGAAAGTACCTATATACATATAAAAATTATATATCTCATTTAAAACTAGATTGTACTGTTTCCTTAATTGAATAAACTCGTTCTTCATATAATAGTTCAGTGAAGACTATTGTTAAACAAATGAACTTTACAAAGTAGCATGACATCACAAATTCGCTTAATACAAGTACACTCATAGAAAAATTAAAAATAGTACAACCAAACGTTATTGTAACAACTTTGAGGTATATAATACCATTTTACGATTATTCTAAAACATTATAAATACACTATTAAAATTGTAGATTCATATTATTTAATAATACAACAACGTTGTTGTCACTACCCAGTCCGCACATATATGGATGCAACATGGTAAAGAAAGATTTTTTAGGTAACAAGTGCCATATTACATGAGACATAACATACATATGTATGCTACATAACATGCCCTATAACAGAAAGATTTTTTACGTTACATGTGCCATATTACATAAGATGTATCATATACATGGTACGAGAACATACACGATACATAAAATGTTATGAATTCAATACTAAATATGGCGTCTATATTATTTTAATTTTTATAGGTTAGAATCACTAATATTCTTAAAATTGTTGTTAATAATAAAAGTTTTACCCTTAAGTAGTAGAAACGCATGTATTTTTAGACAACTAAACTGATTTTAGATAATTTTAGACAAAAAATTAAAATATATATATTTTTTTTAAATGATTATTTGCTATTTTTTTTTTCTAAAAATTGGCTTTTTATGTGGCCCATGATTTTTAAGCCTGGTAGAAAGTTTGTTTTCACAGTAAAAATGCACATCGTATAAGAATTTTGCCTGATGGATGCTACATATAAAGATATTTATATACTTTAATTATTAGGTTTATCAAAAAGACGTAAAAATGTTCACCATGTCTAAATCTATGATGCACTCCATAACAAGCAAAATTCGGAAACGCCTACTTTTATTGTTATGTACCTAGTATGTATCTGATATGTAGCATGTTATGTAGCTGATACATAACTTGAGGCGGAATTGTTTAAGTCCAAGGACTATACATGGGCTATAAAAATTACATGTCTGCAACATCACATAGAACAGTGGTTATGTACCTGCTATGTTCCTGCCATGTATTTGTGTTGACTGGGTAGTGTACAGAGATCATCCATAAGTGGGTTGGGGTACTTACATTTAAAAAAGATATCTGTGCGAGGACCACACTAAAACTTCCCGGAATCGCAACATGTGTAGAAGTAAAATATTTCGAAATATGATAGTTTCTTGGACAAAAAATAGTTATTTATGGTACTAGTGGGTAAAGTAAGATATTGCTCATGAGAAAATTAACCTGCGAAGCGTCAGCCAAGCAGGTTAATTTTCGAGAGGGCAATATCGGTTTACCCATGAGTGCCATACAAAGTTTTATCCAATAAATAGCTTAGGAATTCATATTTTTATTAAAAATTTTAATGACATTTACAAGAAAATAATTTGACAAGTGACAGTTGAGTGGGTAAAATAAATAATTATCCACTCAATAAAGTAAAAGCCACGCGGGGGTTATTATTGAGTTTATCTATTTAAAATAAAGCTGGTAATTGTCTTATTATCTGTATGTATCGGATAAATTGTCTTGTTAAGCGTTTTCAGAAATTAATGGGATTTCTCCCGTTAGATTAGACAGGGACAAAAGTTCTACACAAAAAGGATAGAAGACATACATACACTCCCACTTCCACACAACCA
The DNA here is from genome assembly GCA_958510825.1 of Brachypterus glaber. Classification (NCBI taxonomy): domain Eukaryota; kingdom Metazoa; phylum Arthropoda; class Insecta; order Coleoptera; family Kateretidae; genus Brachypterus; species Brachypterus glaber. Next base: position 1,059,587 of record OY294045.1, on the reverse strand, counting down.
AACAAATTCTGTATTTGTTCTTTGTTGAACAAATACAATATTTACTTGGCCGGGCGAAAAGTGTAACAATTTAATTTTTATTAAAGAAATTCCTGGCGCCATCTAAATTTTAGTAGAATTATCTTATTCTACAGATTCACATTAGCTATGTTCGTTCGTATTTGTTGTATGAAAAACAAATACAGTATTTATTTGGTTGGCTGGAAAGTGTAGCACAAATGAGATAGAGATAGGGTAGACGTCTTTTGTTTCATAATTCTAGTTGTAGAGATCTCCATTAGCCAGCTAGGATGGCCCACCTCTGTTCTACCATTAAGATTTCTAAATTAAGCAATTTGAAAACTATTCTAAACAATTTTAATGAAAATTACACCATTTACGTTTAGATATTTATTTATTCAGTGGTTAATAATAATAATAATTTTAATTAAACTAGTCTACAAAAAGCAAAAAGTATCGATAGCATGGAAGGTGAATAATGCGTTTTTCTAATTTGGGGTCGCTGAATCCAAATCTGAAGTCTGTTTGTCGCTATCACCTTCAGTTTCTTTTTAATATTTTAAAAGGTATGCTAAAAAATTGTGGGGATGTTTCGGCGCGTGACACTAATACATATTTTTTTTATTTTTTTTTAATTTTTTATCCGGTAAGGCAGCGACAGTATTTTAAATGGCACCCTAGATCTTGAGATACATTATTTTAAGAAGCTTTAAATTTTCGGACTTCTCACGTCAGCCTTGATCTGATAGTTCTATCTTCGTTTTCTCTGTTTTGTATAATCTGAAATGCACGGTATACATACAAGTATCTTAATATGTACAGTGTACAGATTAATGTTTTAGCCCTTAGTAATGCACTTAAAAAATATATATCTTAATTTCAAAAAATGTACACAAAGAAAAATATTGTATTAAATCAAGAATATGGTAATTTGTATATAACGAAGAGAATATATTCTTCTTTTATGCATACCATATTCGTATCCTTTCATATTTGAGAATATAATTTCCTTTCAAGCATACCATATTCTTGATTGTGTCAATCCAGAATCAGTAAAATTTCTGGGCGTCCATATAGACAGCGGCCTTGTGTGGCATAAACATATAGATTATGTAGCCTCAGCTATTTCAAAGTATGTATAGATGGAAGAACAGCTTCCTGTGGTATGTATGCTGCATTGTGTAGCGTACATATTTTCGGGAAAGCTGAATCTCGCCTATTCTTTTTACTATTTATATGTATTATTTCTAAAATATTTTGTAATGAACAATGAATAAAGACCTTTATTATTATTATTATTATTATTATTATTATTATTATTATTATTATGTATATGCCCTGCGATGCCTTTCTGGTACTGTATTTTTTGAGGTAGCAAAAACCGTATATTTCGCAACAATACACAGCAGACTCCAATATTCTTTATTAGTATGGGGGCACGCATCTTCCGCAGACAGACTGTTTGGGCTTCAAAGAAGGGCTCTAAGAGTATTATTTAAATTAGAGTACAGAGCTGACTGTGCGCACGCTTTCAGCGAAGCAAATATACTTACCCTACCCTGCATGTATATTCTGGAATGCCTAACTTATGTTAAAAACAATATTCATATCTATAATAAACATGAAAATTATTATAATACTCGAAATCAAAACAACATAAATATTGATTTCATAAGACTAGATCGTTCAAGAAATGGCATTAATTACTATGGACCTAAAGCATTCAATTGCCTCCCTACCAAGGTGAAATCCTTGTCAACCAAAACATTTAAAAATGTAATCAAAACATTTCTAATAAAAAACAAATTTCACAAAATGGATGATATTATCAGTAACCTGAAACTCATAAAAATTTGATATTTTACTTATATGTATTCTATGTTTTTTTAATTGTACTGTACATTGACGAGTGTAAACCCTTTGTAACACAATAAATTATTTCTATTTCTATTTCTATCCTTTCATATTTAAAGCACAGTTTTGCTTTAAAGGAGAATATATTCTCTTTGATATATCCAAATCACACATTCTTGATCTAAGACAATATTTTTTTGTGTGTGGATAAGTAGTTATAATTCTCCACATGAAAGAAAGTCTCCGACGTAAGGGGGATCATTCTCGCTCTCTTCTTTCCGTCAAGAGCGTTATAAGGCGTACGTGCCTACAACGGGCCTCCCACTTGCACACACATTCCAAACATATTTCCCGTAGCCACAGATCCGTGCGTCAAACTTTAATAAATGTGTTTTTTGAAATTAAGTTATTTATGTTAAATTTTTTTTCCCCTTTCGTACTCATTGAATAATATTCTCTCAATTAGAGAGAAAATATTACTAGGTACCTGGAACTAAAAAGAAAATTACCGCATTAATCCCCTTTACCTGTGCTATATTCCATAAATTTGCACCTGTTTATACATGATTAAATTAACGTTATGTACAGGTGCAAATTTGTGGCAATTTATTTAGATACCCGCATATACAAACATAATATGTTTGTTTGTTTTTTTTACTCTAGAGCAAGGGCGTAGATGAGGGGGGGTAATGGGGGGTAATTACCCCCCCATAGGCGTGGGCGCCAATTTTGTTTGCAGGGCGCCAAGTTTGATAGAAACCGTCAGGGACAAGGCTTTTGTCTTAGGGTATTTTTTTGGGTGCCGTCATTTTTTTTGTAGGGGCGCCACGTTTGGTAGAAACCGTCAGGGCAATTTTTTTTGTAGGCGCACAAAGCTTTATTTTAGATTGTTTTTTCTTTTGCTAGGGGCGCCAAATTTGAGGCTTGAAAGGCCGGCCCTGGATATTACCTCCCCTCATAGAAGAAAAAGATCTACGCCCTTGCTCTAGAGTGGCCCTATATAAAAAGAAAGTTATACAGGGTTATTCAGAAATAGGGCCATTAATTTTAAGGGGTGATTCTACATAGAAAAATACGAAACATATTTCTAAAAATGCTTTGTAAGGGGGCTAAGCTCCATTGAAATTTTTGTTTTTTTAATATTTTTAATTTATTTATATAAAATGAGTAGTTGACTACATCTAGCAATAGATGGCGCGCAAGAGTACATCAATCTCATGGCATTATTCATTTAGTGAATAAAGTCAAAGAATATTTTCTTAATCAGCGTGCAGAGTTGACTCTTGGTCTCTTGGAAAAGTGCTTTTTTTACTCGTCTGTAGTTTCCGGACTCCGCTTCGCGTCGTCCGTAAATTCTACAGACTAGTAAAAATAAAGCTTCACTTTTCCTCTTAGTAAATAATATACTATTATCCAATACATACAGATAATAAGAGAATTACCAGCCTTATTTTAAATAGATAAACTCAATAATAACCCCCGCGTGGCTTTTACTTTATTGAGTGGATAATTATTTATTTTACCCACTCAAGTCTCACTTATCAAATTATTTTCTTGTAAATGTCATTAAAATTTTTAATAAAAATATGAATTCCTAAGCTCGAAAATTAACCTGCTTGGCTGACGCCTCGCAGGTTAATTTTCTCATGGACAATATCTTACTTTACCCACTAGTACCATAAATAACTATTATTGGCATCGGATGAAAATAAAGAATTGCCATTTCGATACCGCCATGGTTTTAGCAAATAATACCTGCACACTATTTTATATGTATATTCAGTTCTTTTTAACATTAGTTATAAAAGATTTTATTTTAAAACAGTTACGACCACATTGTATTCTGAAAAACACGAATATCCAATTTCACTTAATTGTTTACCGTTTAAGCCCATATAAGAGGGATCCTCTCTTCCTGAAGTAGGACAATGGCCGTACTGATGCACTGTTTTTTCAGTATTTATTATATCGTCGGCTTACAAGTAAAGAGCACTAAGTCCAAAAACATGGTTTTGAGATATTGACAAATTTAACTTTCATTGTTGTTTTTTAATATTTTTAATAATTGTTTTTGGAAAAAAAACTACCGCAAATACAATGACATGTTTGGACATAATGATGTCCCATTTGCAGTTAAATAAAGAAAAATTGAAGTAGTTTAATTCAACTAAATTTGAAAAAAGACATGGACTTAGTGCCTTTTACTTATAGGCCCACGACGTCTGCTTACAAGTAAAGTCAATAAAATAATATAAAAAACAACTATTTAAAATTAAAACCCTTCTATTAATTAAACGTAATGTATAACTTACATACATTTTCAAAAACTAGATTTTTAAAAGAAGGGTTTGGACTTTTTGATTGTTTAAAGAACGTTTCCAAAATTAATAAAATTAATTAGTATTAATTATGTGAAACTGTTTACTATGCCAGAACTAAGAGGCCATCGGCTGTGCCGGCAAAGAAGCATCTCCTAAAGTCAATAATTATAATGAATCATTATTAATGATAAAACACTTCACGGTGCAATTCTAAGGGCGGTTTTCCGAACTTGCCGCGAACTTTAGTTTTATTCTTATATTCTTGTTATTTATGTAGTAACCAAGGATTTAAGAGCAAAATTAAAATAATCTATCAGTTAAAATTTGAATGCGTTTGTCAGTACAATAAATAACGCGTTATTGTATCATATATATGATTCAAGCAATCATTTTTTTATAAATTAACTCTTTTTAGAAAGTCGCTTAGTGCAGAAACATTTGAAATAATCTACAAGTAAAACGCACTAAGTGCACTAAGTGACTTAGTGCCTATTGCCAGATAAAATTTTAATCAAAATCAAATTGGTGCGTTTTGTATAGTGGGTAACTCCCTTAGCAGTCCACCTAGAAGTTAGTTCGGTTTACCTATATCATCAAAAATTAACTACAGTGCTATTAAAATCCCATTTTTGCAAAAAAGTGACTTAGTGCCTTTTACTTGTAAGCCGACGATATACACGGTGTATTTGAAATAGCGTCAATAATTTTTAGGGGTGATCCTACACTAAAAAATATGAAAAAAATCCGATAAACATATGTCTAAAAATGCGTCGAAAAAAAGTTTAAAACGAGGTTTAAAATATTTAACAATATAAAAATTAACCAAATCCACCGAAAGCCAAAACTATACCGTATAAAGACTGCGCGGAGTTCTTTAGCTATAGGGTCAAGTATCGCTTTTTTATAGCAGTTTTGCTTTGCTTTGAAAAAAAATGCGGTTTTTTGCGTTTTGTGAAGTTTTATGTCGATATAAATCAATTTCAAGCAAAAAATATATATATATATATATATCGGTCGATCGTTCTGTCCGGGAAATATTTTCGTGAAAATTGGTATATTGGGGTTTTTCAGGTTGCTGAAATTCTTACTCCACCCCATGAGGGACAGGGGGTAGTTTTCCTGAAAATTAATATATTGGGGTTTTTGAGGTCCCTAAAACTGAATCTTATAATAGTCGGTCGGTCGATCGTTCTGTCCGGGAAATCTTGTAAGCACGATAGCTTAAGAACGCTTTAAGCTAGAGACTTTTAATTTGGCATACAGGTATGTTACCAAAAGTTCTCGCTCGGGATTGTTTTTGGTGGACATTGGTATGCAGCAAGCGGCCAAATAATTTTACAAATATTTAGGGGTGTTTAAGGTTGCTGAAATTGAATCTGATAATAACATTTTTCTAACTTTACCCTTGCGGGATTGAGGGGGTAAATATTTTTAAATATTTGTATTATTTTCTTTTGGACTTTTTGGGGTTGACAAATCTGAATCTTATAATAATTTTTTTTCTAATTTCACCCCCTGAGGGGCGGGGTGTAGTTTTCGTGAAATTTGTTATATTTGGGTTTTTTGGGTTGCTGAAAGTGAATCTGAATAAAAATATATTAACTCCACCTCCTGAGGGGCAGGGGGTAGTTTTCGTGAAAATTTGTATATTGGGGTTTTTGAGGTTGCTGAAAGTAAATCTGATAGTAAAAAATTCTATCTCCACCCCCTGAAGGGAGGGGGTAGTTTTCTTAAAAACTGACATATTGGCGTTTTAGAGGTCTCTAAAACTAAATCTTTAAATAAATTTTTTCTAAATCCACCCCCTAAGGAGGTAGTTTTCGTGAAAATTAGCATATTGGACTTTTTGAGGTTACTGAAAGTGAATATGATAATAAAAATCCGTTTTACGCGCGGAGGTGAAAAATGGGAAAACTCTTTTACCGGGCAGTGTATTTTGTTATAGTTTAGTTACGGCTTTAAAGTACGTAGGAAGACTCTCTCAAGTGGCTTAATGTCCACGATCATTGTGAAAGATACAAGAGCTGTAATTCCAAGAATATTAGGTAGTAAAATGGAGCCATACAGTCTGCCGAGGAGGAGGTATAAAACCACGTCCCAGACCGGTTTCTTCTTCGGTCAAACAAACGAATATTATACACCTATTGTTTCTTCATTTGTAAATTAATCGGTGTTTTTTCGAATTCTTTAGCTATAAAATACTTTTGCCGGCAAAAAACTGGTTTAAAAAATAAAATTTTAAAAACAAAGATTTTTAAAAAAGTTATAGCAAAACACATTTTCAAAAAAAAAAAGCTGTGAAGTTGCAACGAGCTTAGGGCATATCCACATGCTCGCATAACAAGCATAATACACAAGAATGCGATGCCGTGATTGGCTTGATGTGCCGTCATGTATCTTGTAAGTCAATCACGGTATCGCATTATTATGTATTATGCTTGTTATGCGAGCCTCTGGATGTGCCTTTAATTAAAACAAGCGCCTAATTGCAGCTCTCTGTGCAGTAGTTTGTTTTGGTTTTTTCTTGGTTTGGCGTCTGGTGTTTTTTTTTGTAAAATTGATTGTTGCTGAAAATGATGATGACATTTTGTGTGTAGTTTTATTTAACAATTTATATGGTTTTTAAATTGTAATTAATAAAAAAAAAACGACCAAAAAAACCTCTGACTCCCTTTTACCACCCTTCCCCCCAACCGATTTTGCTCAAATACAAACTTGTCCTGGATAACCGAAAAATATTTCATGTCTCAAAGCGTTCTTAAGTTAACTTGGATATAGACCGACAGACAGACAGGCAGATATAATTTTTTTTTGTTGCTTATTTTTATTTTTCTTGATGATGATTTAAGCAAAAAAAAAAGATTTTTTTGCAACCATTCAAAGTCTCCAGTTTAGGAGAAGTATGAATAGTTGTCTACGTCTTGAAACAGATGGCGCACGAATATACATCAATCTAATGAGTTTACTTCTGAAATGTGTAAGGTCTATTTTTTTTTCTCAATCAGCGTACAGGATTAACTCGATGCTGAAGAGGGCCAGTAGCCCGAAAATGCAACCTACCAATATGTAAGGTGAATCACCTTAGGTGAATAAAAAAAATAGATTTATGAAATATTTATTTGGTACTTTGTGCTTGGGACACACAAGTCTATACATATAATTACTGTTCCTTCGCGTTGATTTTCCTATATTGCAAAAATTAAAACAAATAATATCTTTATTAGTTTGTAGGGAAAATAAGTACTTAATTGAGTTTAAAATTTTTAGAATATTTAATATTGTTTACAGTGTATGGAAACTTTCCATATAATATATTTCCATTGGAAAAATATTAATGACTTGTGCAAGAAGGTAGTTAACGAATTAAGAAATATAATAAATAATAATATAACATATATAATTAATTATAAATGTTTTTAATTTATAAATAAATTAGGAGTTTTTATAAATATTCTGGTTTAAACACACCCAGAAAACCGGGCTTGACTCAAGCCGATTGAGCCCACATTATACCAATGGTGTGGAGATGTAGGGAGTTGTTTGAAAATGGGCAATTGTGTAAAGCAAGGGGGGGAATATTTTTAACTAGAAAGGGGAGTTGTGTGATCATTTTAAAGCTTATAAAATTCTCTATCTGCCCACCTATTTTTTTATTTTTTCGGGGCAAATTTTTGGGGTTATTCGCATAAGAGTTAAATCAGGTGAAATTACGCCTCACTTCCACCACAAAGCAGAATATGGAGTGGCTTAAAATATGGCCTATGATGTTTGTAAATTTTATTTTCGGTTGTAAGACTTCTTGCATTTTTCTTATTTTCATTTTTTTTTAACACCTTTCCTAAAAGTTACAAAAAAATCACCTCTGTAGAGTGCACAAAAATTGAAAAAATAAATAAAATAAAATATTCGCTTTTTTCTCTTTGCAAAAAGCATCTTAACCCCCCCCCCCCCATATTTTATTTTTTGTCTATCATGGACAATAAAAACTTTGTATTAGCCTGTGTGTACGGTACTATTGATATGCAGTGCAGCGTATGCCTTTTGGTGCATATTTGTCCGCCACCCACGCAATAAAAATTAGATATGCATCTGGATAAAAGTGCAAAACTGCTTGTCCGACTCTTGCTTGACCACTTACAAAAATTCAATTTTTTTTTTCGACCACATTTTTATACATTTCTTAATATTGTACACTGTCCAAGAAAACTCAATACATTTTTTCAACCATCTAATTAAGTGCTATCTTACATATTGTCCACCGTTGTAAAGGCTTAGGGGCTGTCCATATATTACGTAACGCAATTTTTCAAAAAAATTGACCCCCTCCCCCCCTTTGTAACAAACTGTCACATTTACCAACACCCTCCCCCCCCTCCCTCCTATGTAACGCGTAACAATATAAAAATTTGTATTTTTTTTCTAACATATCTTGATACAGAATTCCGCATAATGCAAGACGGTAAAAAGACAGTGTAAAAATGATACATATTTATTATAATAATACATATAGCACTTAATGTACTTAAACGAAAAAATCACTCAAACTTTAAAAAAATATTCATAATCAATATCACACAGGGAAAAAATACTAAGTACCTCTTTTTACACTGAGTGTCACATAAAACACGTATATTGTTTATGCACAGGTACACAAAATAGTACACACATTGGTGTTCTGTGAATACACATTTAGCGCGAAAATGTATTATCGCCGATGGTTCATGGGCAAGATCACGCAAGAACAGGGCCGTAAGATTTTTTTTAATATCAATGTCAACAGTTTTTTTACTAATTACATTATTATTTAAATATGCATAGTTTCGTCAATTTTTGTGTGAAAGAGGGAATTATGGGCCACTAAATAGTTATTTATAATACATCAATAAACATTAAATTTATTAAATTCCGTTACGTAACGTTTACCTAGACCCCCCCCCCCTCCCCCCCCTAGGCGCGTTACGTAATATATGGACAGCCCCTTAGGGAACGTTAAAGTATTACGTAAGGCTCCTAGGGGGGGGGGCGGTCATTTTGGAGTGTTACGCCCATGTTAATGGTATACGAAAATAGCGTTACAAAATGATCAAAATTTTCGTTACGTAATACTTAAACGTTCCCTTATTTACCTCGACATGTCGCGACAACCAATAAAATCATTGATCGTCGTTAAGCATTGTTTATTGACGGCGCGTCGCGACGGTCGAATATTAAAAAAAAATAAGACTATGGTCTGTTTCATCAAGCAAGATAGTAAAAAAAGTCCAAACGAGTTGAGATATCGACTTTAAATTTAGAACCCTTAAATAAGACAACTTAAACTTTCTTTTAGCGCATATTTGATACTTTCAGCTCTTAAAATGTTGGCAGGGGGCATGTGGGGATATTTTTTTAAATGAAAAGGAAGGTCGTGTGATACATCATTTTAAAGCAAATAAAATTCTCTATTGGACTGTACATTTTTTTATTTTTTAAACTATTTTTTTAAGGTTTTGATTTTTCGATTTTTGTGCTAAAAAATGCAATGCAATGCAAAAGTTTTTTTTGTAAATTTTTATTTATGTCAATTAAAATTAGTTTAAAAGTATAATTAAGGTTTTTTCATCATAAAATTAATAATTTTTAAAAAATTGTTCGATTTTTTTAGAGAAGTTTTGACAAAAATGCCAATTTTAAACCCAATTTTAAACCCAAAAAAAAATGTTTAAAACAATTAAGAAAAATATAGTTGAATGGATAATTTCATAAGCTTTAAAATGATGTATTTTCCAATTAAAAAAAAATGTCCCCCATGCCCCCTGTCCACATTTTAAGAGCTGAAGGTATCAAATATATACTAAAATATAGTTAAAGTTGTCTTATTTAATAGTTCTAAATTTGAAGGATATCTCACTGGTTCAAAAGTTAAGAGGGGGGGAGGTAATTTTGTACCGCTCTGTATAAGAACTTATTATTAGGCATAATTACTAATTATCAGTGCAATAATTTTCTATAATAAGAATTATTCCTTAATTAATTTTAATTAATATAAGCAGTACTACATATTTAAAAATAGTACTGCTTATATTAATTAACTTTTTATTATATAAATATTTTTCATGTGTGAATATTTATATATAAACAATACATATTTATTTATCTAAAAGGAAATGTTTATCAATTTAATAATTAAAATATTGTTAACCACCTCGTTTACCACCAGATAGACAAAATTAAGGACAGCGCAATTTTTTATCATTTTTTTTGAGCATTTTTTATACGATTTTTATGTAAAGTTGTTGTTCTTTTCATTAAGTTTCTTAATCCAGTCGTCAGGTGAATAACAGTGGTTTTACCTAAAAATAATTTAGGGAGTTTTGATTTCAAGTGTGAGGTTTTTAGGCTTACTTTTAGACCCAGTTCTAACCTGGAAGCCTCACGCTGATATGGTGGCAACAAAACTGTCAAGACAAATTTTTTGTCTTAGAAGTTTGCACTTCTGTACCTAGAACAGCATACTTTGCATTAATTGACTCTGCATTAAGCTACGGTGTTATCTGTGCTGATAGTACCAGAATTTTCCGCATTCAAAGGAGAGCTATCAGGGTCATTGCTGGCTTGGGATACAGGGATGAATGTAGGGAGAAGTTTATTACTTTAAAAATACTTACCTTGCCTTGTCTCTACATTTATCACTGTCTCCTATATGCTCATAGTGTCTATGGTAGCTCTACAATGGGTGCGGATGTTCATGGCTTCAACACTCACTCCAGAAATGACATACGTATAAATTTTTATAGATTAAAAAAATCGCAAAATGGTCTAAACTTTTACTGTTTTTTTAATAAGCTACCCACCTGCGTTCGTATTCTTCCAAGAAATTGTTTTAAACAGCGCATTAAATTATTTTTATTAGCCAAGGCATTCTACTCTAAATCTGAGTATTTGGAGTTTGATTTTAGAAATTTCTAGAATACGAGTGTGTTCTTGTATGTAACTTTGTTTTAACTGTATGTTAAATCCGTATGTTTTATATTTATTTAAATTTTACAACTACTTGTGACCTGTGTAAATGCAATATGTGTAATGCAACAAATAAATCTATATATCTATCTATCTATCTATCTATTTTATGTTTATTTTATAGGGTATGGGGCCAGGGGCGGATTTATTTCATTTTAAGGGGGGGGCATCCATAAGGAAAAAAGTTGTGCTTTCACCAAAAATATAATTTTGAAGGTATTTCTATGCTAATATATCTTGCTGGGGGGGCATGGCCCGGCCCATGTATGGGGCCGAAAATAACAAACAATTTTGTGACCTTGAACTCGATTTGGAAATGTATTTTTTTTTTTGACGTATTTTTCACAAAAACCGTTTTTTTTATATCTCAAGATCGATGCATCTTGCGACAAAAAACGTTGTATATAAAAATAAAAAGGACCCCTCCAACCCCACGAGAGCAAATCCTGGCACGGGCCTGTCCATAGCTACGGCCCTGCCTCTGTACCCGGGCCTGGTAGCCATTGTAAACATTTCTATGTAAAAATGTTTACATAATAACCACCCAAATTTGTAAACTATTAAATTCCAGAACAGATATTTCGATAGTGAGTGATTTAATTGCCTAATTAGAGTTGAGCTGATATCAATTATGTTTTTATTGATCCATAATATAAAGGTTATTAAAATTATTAGTAATATCATAGGTCATACCTCGAAAATTAATAAATGTAGAAGTCATAATAATAATAATAATAACAAATCGTGAATATAAGCAATTCTTCGCATTTTATTGTATACTGTTCACAGTGGATAGTATTATTGCGTTCTCTCTCTCATAAAACTTTTTTTTTTCCCAGGGCCATAGCTATGGGGGGTGGGAGCAAAAGTTGCATATTTCATTCATCTAAAACAAAAGTTGTATATTTTATGGATTTATCAGGAAAAGGACTTTTTTCTCGAGGAAAAAAGTTGTATTTTTGTATTTTTAGGCTAAAAAAACATGTATATTTTGGCTAAAAAAAGTTGTACATTTTAACCCTGATATAACTTTTTAAGAAATAAAGATAATCTCTTCAAATTTGGAATAAGAGTACCTTATTATAGTATATTAAAGTACTAGTTTCATAACATACGTTTTTAGCGCACGAGTACAAGTTTAGAAAACGAGCCGCTTACGGCGAGTTTTCTAGAGTACTAGTGCTCTAAAAACGTGTTATGAAACGAGTGCTTTATACAATTTTTTCTATTTTGCTCAAAAATTTAAAAAACTTACATTTAAATTGATGACTGATTTAGGGATTTTTGTTTTGGGTTGGCATTACAGTTTACACAATGTTTAAAATTCTAAGAACAAATGATATTTTGATATATTTTACAGTCATCTCTTCTTTTTTTACTCCAATTAACTAGTCAACAATTTTAACACGGTAAAAAATAACCCAAACACAAAAATTTGTAAAAAATTAAACTTTAAATCGACATTGACATTTGCACGCCAAACGTCAAGAGGTAGGCTTTTGCATGTTGCCAACCCACACGGAAAAAAAAAATTATAGCTAGGAGCGCTATAACACACATACCAAGCAAATTATAATCGCTTATTATATAAATACAAGGCTTTCTCTTACAATTATGGCAGTCAGTGTAAAAATTTATATGAAATACTTTAATTGTTTAGTGAATAATAAAATATAACAAATAGTATGGCATTTATAGCTTAAATAGATTTAATTATTGTCCGTGCTAATAATTTTTATAATATAATAAAATTTCTGTAAATTTATAATAGTGCCTGTAATAAATATAATAGTGTCTGTAATATATATAATCGTTTCCAATTTATTTTTAACATTATTAGTTATTGTGCCCCTTATAATCTATAGCTTAAATCACTATAATTTGCCACTGTTACCAAATATCTTATAATGTATAGCGCAGAGCCCACTAATTTCTTTCCGTGCAACAGAAAAAAAAGTAGAGACCTCTTATGGGCCTATAAGAAGTAAAATATTCACCCCGGATTTGACACGACGAACCCCTGGCCGATATGGTTAATAATCAAGGCCAAAACAAATAAAGAAGAAGAAGAAGAAGCCTATAAGAACACGCAAAATGCGTGTGATTATGAGCTTATAAGAGTCGCAAAATAGAAAAAGTATATTAGCTAATTACTTGCAAAAACTATATTAAGTCATTTACGAGTTATGTAGTTTTTGGCACTCTTAGTAGTGCATTTCCTTAAAAAACGCTCTATTTTATTGAGTACAATACTGTATAGCAATAACTTTCAAGTACCTACAAAATGCGAAAGAAAAGAAAAAAAATAAAGGTAAAAACGACGAATTGATGAGAAATAGATACAGATACACAGGTGTGAACTAACAACAAACTTATTCACTGTTCTGACCAGCGTGTTGCACACCTGTTGCAAGAGAACTTACAAAAAGAGCTACAAAGAGTGCGCAAAGAGAGATGGAAAATAGGATTCTAGATGGGTGGGAGTGAGATGGAGAGACGATGGTGTAAGAATGCAGTCCTCAAGCGCTGTGTTGAACACCTGGGCAGCCGGGGAGCGTATTAACAATCTCGTGGGCTACTTATACAGGGTGGTGATTGTTAAATGCACACGTATATTTTACAGGGAGATCACTAACTGGCATGCCAAAATTTAAGAGGTGACTCTACATCCAAAGATATCAAAAAAAGTACCTATAATGGTTGGTCCTGAAATGAGCCCTAAAGAAGCTAGGTCCCTTTAAAATTGTACCAAAAATAAGGTTTTTAATTAATAACTCTGGTACCCTGTAAGCTAGAGCGACGAGGTTTTGCATGAATACTAGTATTATTAAGGGCAATTAGTTTATGTTAATTAATTTTTTTTAAATTTATTCAGAGGCGTGCCTAGACGGGCAACATGTGTGAGGCCTAACACATTTTTGCCCCAAACTTTTTTTATGTGTATTTTTTTAAATTGTTTGTAATTCCTTGAGTAAAAAATACATAAAAAATTTCATAGTATAACAACGTAGAAGCAACCGTTAAAAAATGCAATTAAGAGTAAGTAATATTTTGTGCCAAAAATGTTTCTTTTTAAAAGGCTGTTACCAAGGAGTCCTTGCTATTAATCCTTTAATGTTACATTTATATTAGGTGTTTCGGTGAAGAATACTTTTTCCCAGTGTTAAATGAAGATCATCCTGCTACATTAAGACTAATCTAAATGTAATAAATGTAATTTGTTTGACTCGATAAGTTAAAAATATATTTTTGGGGACCCCATTTCACCACCTTTTCGAGGCTTTTAGCATCCAAAGGAACCCGATCAAGGACCTGGCGATTTGCAAGTAACTTAATTTGAATGTACTTTAAGACATATATAAAATACAGCTGGGAGCAAATAATGAAATAAAACTGGTCACCAGCTCTTTGACTATAGTTTATTTTTTTAAGGTATAGTTATTTTAAACCTTTTCGCTTGTAAACAATCTCGAAATTACCATAGCAACGTAAGATACGCATGCGTCGTAAGCGAAATGACTAGGCCTAATTTACAGAACCGTAAAACGTTGACGAGAACAAAACAATGGTTTATTCCTCTAAATAATTGGAATAAAAGCGATTTTATAAGCAAATTTTGTTTCTACAGGAATACAAAAGTGTTTTTAGCAACAGCTTTATCAATTCTCTTTTTTTACATCAAAACATCATAAAAACAAAGTAAGTAAACAAAAATTATAAATTTTGGTTATGTTGACATTCAAAACAAGCCACATGCTTCAGTGTAAATCGGACTTTGTGGAGTATTTAGCGGCAAATTTAAAATAACTAAGCCTTAAAAAAATAAACTTTAGTTCTTGAAATAATGTAGTGTAAAGTTGTCTTGCAACTTGCTTGAGACTTTAATTTGACTACATGTAATATTCAGTTATACTGTATAGGTACTTACTATAAAGGTATTATTAAATCGCACCCAGGTGGTTTTGCTCTTTTATTTCACCCACTTGTATTTTATTTCTCTCTTAATAAATCACGCCTTAACGGGGGTTTTCTCTTTGATATTAACTCCAGAATAGGTAGGCTGTGCCTTGGACATTTTTCGCTTGCTTGCATCATGGCTAATTGTGCTTTCCCCTATCGGACAAAAAATGGAAAAGTCGTCGTAAAAAATCCAAACGTTTTGAAAATATACCTATAAGGGAACGTTCAAGTATTACGTAACGCAAAATGTACCAAAATTCATACACTTCATACCTCGGTTCTCGCCTTATTCAAGGCTGTAGAGATTTCATATTTTGGCTACCCCCCCTAACACACCCCCCATTAGGGGGGTAGCCAAAATATGAAATCTCTATAATCTGTAATAACGCGAGATCGAGGCTATGAAGTGTATGAATTTTGGTACAATTTGCGTTACGTAATACGTAACAAGTTCATACTTTAAATACGTACGTACACAATTTTTTTTAAATATTGACCCCCCTACCCCATGTAAAGCTGAGACTTACCCCCTTATAAATACATAAATCTAGCAGGTAAGACTCCACCTAAAAAAAACTTGGGCGAAAAAAACAACCTTCTTTATTTATTTAAAAACAATTTTGTTTTATTTTAAATAATAATAAGGGGTCGTCCATAAAATACGTCACGCAAATTGACCAAAATTCATACACTTCATACCCCGTTTTTCGCGTTATTAAAGGATGTAAAGATTTCATATTTTGGTTACCCCCCCTAACACCCACCCTATTGTAGTTATCCGCATGAAAGAAAATCTCCGACGAAAGGGGGAGGAATCTCTTCTCTCCGTCAAGAGCGTTATAAGGCGTGCGTGCCTACAACAGGCCTCTCACTTGCACACACATTCCAAAAATTTCCCGTAGCCACAGATCCGTGTGTCAAACTATACACGACTTTACTGAACCGCTAGACACCCTTATTGTCAATTGACAAATTGTTACCTACCTTTTACATATGTATATGGAATTCATTTTTCCAAAATCTTCGTAAATAATGCAGACAATTTAAATTAAGATTCTTAACAAAATCACAAGAATATAATTAATTTGTATTTAATTAATGTTAAATAAACTTTTAATTCGCCATTAATAACTTACATTTGAAAATATTCAATTAAAACCGAATCGATCAAAAACATAACCCCAAAATACACATTTAGCCATCCACCCGGAATCTAACATCGAGAAAAATGCTTCAATTTCCCATCCTTACGAAAAGTTTTGAACTTAGAGAATTTCGAGTGCCGAGAAATATTTCATCGTGAAGCCAAATCGGTGGAGCGCGTTTGCCGATGTGATACTGCGAACCGCCGCGTATGTATGCTGTCACGAGAGACGTACATCTAGCAACAAAGCAAAATATGTTTTATTCATTGTTCCTCGAGACGTAATCAGATGAGTTTGTTTTTTCTTGGTTTTTTGTGATAAAATATTGATAATAAAATTAGTTTCTTGCGAAAGTAAGGTAAGGTTGCATTATTTAAAATAGATTTGATGCGAAATTATAAATAATTTAATATTATTTCGAATTTTAAGAGAAGGTTTGGACTTGGAAACATGCTCAGGCCCTGTCTCAGGGGTAGGTACTAAGTTGGGTCCGGTCCTTAGAGGGGGGCCGACAGGCTTGGCAAAATACAGGCAATTTTTCAAAAGAAAACTGATATATTACATCCCACATCTATAGGTACAAAATTAATTAAAATTTATCGGAACTAGCCGTCTCGAATGAGCGAGAATACTTTGTCATAAAGAAAGTTATGTCCAGAAAAAATTATAAATTACATTTTGGTACATTTTGGAGAGAGAGGGGGTTCATGAAAACAATGATAATAACATTTTTTGTGTAATTTTATTTTACCTTTAAGGTGGTTTTTAAATATTTCTTCTATTGGGAATACTAAAAAAGTTATGTCCAAAAACAAAACATTACTTTTTTTTGTCCAAGATAATATAAAAATACATCTTCATACCAAATTTCAAGTCGCTAGCTCAAAGCGTTCTTAAGTTATCGTGCATACAGACAGACAGACAGACAGACCAATAGACATCATATTTTTGTTGCTAATTTTAAAATTTTTAAAATAAGATGATTTAAGAAAAAAAACACAGGGACTAAAACCCCTGTAAAATCGTGTTATTTGTTAAAAAATGTTATTCTTTGTTTCAGCAAAGTGCCAACGGTTCCTGCAACCCAAAATCCTGCCATAAAGACATAGAAAACGAAAAACCAATTTGCGGTTCAGACGGCATCACATACCCCAACCGGTGTTTATTCGAAAAACTCCGCTGCCAAAGCACAAACGTGACTTTGACGAGAAGAGGGCCTTGCAAACCGCCCACTCCGTGTTCCCAATTGAAACAAATTCAGCAAACTTTAAACGGGTTCGAACCGAAATGTAGAAACGATGGTTCTTTTGATTCGGCGCAGTGTCATCCCACGATTGGATATTGCTGGTAAGTCATCATTAAAGCTCAGATTGAGGTATTTATCTACCGTGGGCTTGCAAAAATTTTAAAAACTAATTTTTAAAGCTGTTAACTTTCTTAAGGGGTCTTTCTAGTGGTTAGTCGCCCAAAACTCTTTTAAACTCACACAGAAAACTAAATGGCTTTTATTAAGGGGTCTTTTAGAAATTAAAAAAATAATCTTTTTGCACGACGAAGACTAAAACCTAATTTTTCGCTTTCATTTTCGGGACTAAACTTGCCGTTTTTCTCCCTAGGGAATAAAAATCACTGAAACCTTGATAATATTAACATATTATAATTACTATGTGCTTTGCTGGTTCAAAAATTAGGTTTGGTGGTGTTTTGTAATAAATTAGCGATTCAAACCAATTTATTTGATTTTAACAAAGAAAACCTTTAATAATAACATTGTTATAACAATTTATACATAACTTAAAATTTATCATCTTCGTCCATTTTTTTGACGTTTGTGTCAACCATATTAAAAAACAATTGAAATCGCGATAGCCATGAAACTGACTTTTCGCAATTTACAGGCATCTTGATTAAATTACGAAAATAAAACAACCGATTTTAGACGCGTGGTTTTTAATTTTAATTTTATCTACCTACCTAAATTATGTTTGCTCCTGCAAAAAATAGTGAATATACCTCAGGACTAAACTTGGCGCTTTTAGTCCCTTGCATTTCTGTTTCCCTCGCTCGCTACGCTCGCTCAGGCCACACTAATGCAGCGGGACTAAAACAGCCAGTTTAGTCCCTTGGTATATAAATAACTATTTTTTTAATTTTGTTATATAGAAAGAAAAAAAATAGCATTGTGTCCCTATGTTTATTTATATTCAGGAAATACAACAAACAAAAATCTTTGGATTTTAAAGTGTCATTTTCTGGCCATAATTTTTTTTTTTTTTTTGAAAAAAAAAACATCAAAAAACGGTAGCCGCCATGATTCCGTCCGTTTGGATCAACTGAAAAAAAAAACAATACGGGATATTATTCAGTATTGAAGTCGCTATAGCCCAAACTAGAAGAAACATATTTGGCCAAAAAATAACAAAATGGCGGACGTTTTTCCTAATTTTCAAACAAAAGTCCGCCATTTTGTTATTTTTTAGCCAAAAAAAAAATCATCTAGTTCGGGCTATAGCGACTTTAATACTGAATTCATGAATAATATCCCGTTTCGTTTTTTTTTAGACGATCCAAACGGCCGGAATCATGGCGACCACCGTTTTTTTATGTTTCTTTCTTTTCAAAAAATTTTTACTGCCCAAAAAATGCCACTTTAAAAATCTAAAATCATTTTTTTTATCTTTGAATATAAATAAACATACTTACAACATTTAACAATGATATCTTTTTTCTTTCTATATAAAGAAAAAATTTAAAAAAAGATTATTTTTTTAATTTCTATGGTAGGAAGACCCCTTAATAAAAGCCATTTATTTTTCTGTGTGAATGGAGATTTCTCCCGTTACATTAGACAGGGACAAAAGTTCTACCCAAAAAGGATAGAATACATACATACACTCCCACTTCCACCCAACCAAACAAATTCTGTATTTATCTTTGTTGAACAAATACAATATTTACTTGGCCGGGCGAAAAGTGTAACTATAATATTTTTATTAAAGAAATTACTGGCGCCATCTAAATTTTAGTAGAATTATCTTATTCTACAGATTCACATTAGCTATGTTCGTTCGTGCCGCTCACTGCTACACTTTCCGGCCAACCAAATAAATACTGTATTTGTTGTATGAAAAACAAATACAGTATTTATTTGGTTGGCTGGAAAGTGTAGCACAAATGAGATAGAGATAGGGTAGACGTCTTTTGTTTTATAATTCTAGTTGTAGAGAGCTCTATTTAAAACAGTTTTGGGAGACTATCCACTTCAAATGGTGCGGCACGGCGCACACAGGTAAAACTAGATGAAACGTTGCAAGCACCCTGTCAAAACATCGGCACTATTGTACACTAGAGTCATCTAGTTTGCAAATTTCAAAGGTTTTTGTTTGATTTTAAATTCTGTATCTTTAAAACATTATATTCTAGCAAAAAACTGTATATAACATTTTTTATAGGGCTTAAAAAGAGCTTTTATTTAAAATATAATTTTTTGAAATCGGGTTATAAATATGTGACATATGCTAAAAAAACCTTTTACTGCTTTAAACGTCAATATCTTGAAAAAATGCGTTTTAGGAAAACCTTGTTTATAACATTTTTTGACCAATTTAAAATTAGCTTTTATATAAGTGCTAAATTAACCAAATACAATAATAATTGCCTTAATTATAAACAAAAAACGCTAAAAATATGAGTTTTACCCTATTTTTACCCCCTTACCCCCAATCGTTTACCCCCAAAATCTAATCAGCTCTTCGGAATACGATAAGAAACAATATGCAAAAAACCGAAAGTCGATATCTCATGTAGAAATGGAGTTAGAGAGTTTACACCCAGACAGACAGACAGACGGACGCAAAAATTTTTTTTTTACTGATTTCGAAATGTGAAAAAACGTGGTCAAAGATTTTGACTTTTCGGCGAAGATTTCAATACATCGGCACTCTTAGTAGCACTATGTGCCGATGTAAAATACCAAAAAACGGAAAAAAATCATGAAGCGTCGAAAGTTAAATATTTATAAACTTTTTAGTGTCTAAATGATTTCAATACATTTTTTAGTGGCACATTGCATACCGGGTGGGCCATTTAAACTGTTACAAGTCGATATCTCAGAAACCGTCAGAGGTTTTTTAAATTTGGTCTTATGCTTCAATATCAAGGTGAACACCTTTTTATCAAAGCAGATTTTTTTCCTCCGCACCCTTAGGCGGTAGAGAGGTAACTTAAAAGTTTTAAATGGAATGGTATTTTTGATTTAGATTCGAATTCAGTATAACAAGTTACATAATTTGCCGAAAAAAAAAAAATTTTTTCAACTCTCAAATTGTTAAAAAAAATAAATTAATGCCTAATTTCGCCAAAAATTCAAAAATAAGTAGTTTTCTATTGTTTATCAAATCTGACTTTTTTCCACAAATTTCTATTTTTTTACCTGACGCGTCATGACGCGTCCGGACCTGAATAAAATACCTTTCATTAATTTAATACCCACATTTGTACTATATTTTAAAATTAAAAAAATAGAGCAAAAAGAGCAAATATATGCAATGTGCCACTAAAATTTATTTTTTTTCGCAAGCATTTTCAAAAAAATGTATTCAAATTATTTAGAGGACACTTTAAGGTTTATAAATATTCAACTTCCGACGCCTCATGATCTTTTTCCGTTTTTTTTGTCAGAAAATATGATTCAGATAGGGGAGAGTGTGTATGTTTTGACTAGTGGGAGGATTCAACCATTTGATTTTATTTAAAAAGTATTTAAATTTTGCGTGCTTCCAGTAGTGCCAACTAATAAGTTTAGTGGCTATAGTGCCTAGTTAAAGTTTGGTCAAATTCGGAAAGGTCTAAGAAAAAATACGAAAAAAACAATTTTTTGTGAAAATCAGGTAAGGTTTGGTTCTACATTTTTTTATTGATGTTTTTCTAGTGGTAAAATCTATTCAAAATCAGTTTTATATGATTAAACAAGTGTTTTATTGGCTTCATTTTCATGCACTGAACCTAACCTAATTCGTTTATTTTACCGGGTATCATCACATTATTTAAAATATGAGCATATAGGGATGATTCGACCACTGGATAGAACATTCGAAAATTTAAGATAATATTAAAAATCCAATCCTTTTTTTAGTTTTCCAATATACTTTTAATATGGGTTCGTATTTTCACATTACCTGCTACTTACTAGGTAGTTTTGTATTGTTTTTTTTATATTAGTTAAATCGTTTCTGGTTCCTGTTAATATTAATCTCGAGATTAATCTAATATTATTCGTTCATGTTCTAGTTATTTTTAATAAAACATTAATAATTTTTGGTTCATTTTAATGTTGGTTCTATATTTTTATAACTATTAGAACTATATTATAAAGTTTTAATAATAAATTTTAAATATTTTAATAAAATTTATAATTTTATTCACCCTGGTTTAATCATCCCCACCATCTGGTTGAAACCTCCCACCCTAGAGGGATGTTTCAACCAAATGTAACTATTTTTATTTTAATTTATAAAACTAATTATTCTTTAAATTAATACAAATTGTACTATATTATTTAATAGAAAACATATTAAACTATAGATTGGTATAAAAAAATAAAATAAAATAATTTATTAAATATTTTATAAATCGATTTAAACATTAAGAGGTCGAAACATCCCCACTCTCCCCTACACATTCAAGTTGATATAAGGAATACGAGCATCTGAATCATACTGGTGGCAAAAGAAAGTATCATAATATTCCAATTAAATGTTTAGTCACTGATTTCAAATTAAAAGACAATATTTCATATAATACCAGCCGTCTCGCTTATTGCGAGAATACCAACGAACTAATAACTCTTCTCTCTAGAATAGGCATTTCATTTGTAAAAACTGACAAAAACGTAGCCAACATATACATTTGTCTGTCTTACTCGCATAGCTTTGTTCTAACAGAGACAACAATAACAGTTACTGGTAACTGTTATTGTTCAGGCCTCAATATATCTACTATTTGCTTACAAACAAACCGAGATGTTGGCGATACTTTACCCAGGTAGCAAGGGATGTTATATTACAAGAAATTAACATCACTTTTGGGTGTGTTTTTAAACTAAATCATAACATCACATAATATTGAAAAATAACATGTATTTAACATCACATTTGCAACGTAACACGTGTGATGTGACAACCATGTTATTTAATATCAAATATTTAGCAACGCTGTGAATATATCGCATGTCACATATTAACGTGGCTTTCACGTGAATGTCATGTTATTTTGCTTCTCACCGACGTTCGAAGCAAAAAAATCGATATAAGATGATGTTGATAGAATAAATTATTATAAGGAAATTGTATACACATTATACGATTTCCAATGGATAGGGGCTCTGCCGGGCTTCTCAAGACCACGGACACGGATTAAAGGAATATATTCTCCGCTTAATCTGCAATTTCGTATTTAGAATCTATCTGTTTCAATCTGTGATTGTTTCAATTACTGATTGATTTTAAATCCGATTTTTGTATAGGGTTATAGGGTTTTTAATGGTTTTAATTTAGAAAAAGCTAATATCCTAGAATATTATTTAAATATTAAAGTACCAGTAACGGCATCCATAAGATATTAAATATAACAGGAATGTGGATTTATGATGTCACAAACACGTTATTTTCGGGATGTCATTGTGTGATGTTATTAGGGGCGGACTTAGGACATCCCCACCATGCTACATTCTTGTTAAATGAGACTACAATCTTAACCTCACATGTCACATATTAACGTGACTTTCACGTGAATGTCATGTTATTTTGCTACCTGGGTATATTAACAATATGCGTATTCTAGAGAGACGAGTTATTAGTTCGTTGGAGAATACTTTCTCATAAATTAATTAATAGTAAAAAAACATTTTAAGAACAAGCTTTTATTTAAGTGCACTAGAAACAAGAAAATTAACTTTCAAGTAAATCAAACCCATCATTTTGTTACATTATACATTTTTATGATGATATAAAATCTTGTCGCGAGATTTTTTATAAAATAAATTTACACCAGGTAGAATAGTACAGGGTGAATGTACATTAGAAACTAAGAAACAAACCTCATATACAGGTACTTCCAAAAATTAATCCTAAGGGAGCTATGGTCTCCTAAAAATGCACCATTTTTAAAGGACTATAGTAGCTTTAAAAGGGGGTTTTCGACGTACATGTATGGAAACTTTTTTTCTTAGTTTTTAATATAGAATAATCCTGCACCATTGAAATTTAGTTTTTTAACATTTTAGTATTTAATTTTAGGTCCTCGAACCGTGAAGTTTCACCTTCAAATGAACTTTTCTCGAAAACGGCTAATCCTACAGTATTACTAACTAACTAGAGTACCTTTTTTATGTATTTTGACCTGAAAAATCATATTCCAAAAATAAAATCATAAAAAAGTTACCCAAAAAAAAGTTTGGGACAAAAAAACTGATAAGGTCCCCCCGTTTCGCACACCCCTGGTTAAAATAAGCACATGGAAATAACACAAAAGATGGGCCTTATTAAGATTAGTTCACATACAAAGCCTCGTTGTTTTAACACAAATAATTTTTAAGTTATTAAACAAAAATCGAATTTTTAAGACCCCTTTTGAAGGGGCGCAGCTCCATTACGAGTCGTTTTAGGTCATATGTTTATGGGAATTGTTGCGCCTATACTTTTGGCACACGTATTCATTAACACCGTGTATGGGGCTGTCCATATATTACGTAACGCAATTTTTCATTTTTTTTCATTCCGCTTAATGCAAGACGGTAAAAAGACAGTGTAAAAATGATACATATTTATTATAATAATACATATGGCACTTAATGTACTTAAATGAAAAAATCACTCAAACTTTAAAAAAATATTCATAATCAATATCACACAGGGAAAAAATACTAGGTACCTCTTTTTACACTGAGTGTCACATATAACACGTATATTGTTTATGCACAGGTACACAAAATAGTACACACATTGGTGTTCTGTGAGTACACATTCCGCGCGAAAATGTATCATCGCCGATGATTCATCGGCAAGATCACGCAAGAACAGGGCCGTAAGATTTTTTTTTAATATCAATGTCAACAGTTTCTTTACTGATTACAATATTATTTAAATATGCATAGTTTCGTCAATTTTTGTGTGAAAAGGGGAATTATGGGCCACTAAATAGTAATTTATGTTGAAATAAAAATACATCTGCCAAGCTTAGGAAATAAACATTAAATTTATTAAATTCCGTTACGTAACGTTTACCTGGACCCCCCCCTCCCCCCTGTCACAAACTGTAACAATTTCTCTGACCCCCTTCCCCCCCCTAGGCGCCTTACGTAATATATGGACAGCCCCTATAACCCCTTAATACCTATGCAAAAAAAAGTAATCAGTATTTTTTAACCAGGTGTGTAACTCCCCAAGGCATCCCCTTACCATACACAGCCGTCCGCCGAAGACCGGACCAGAAGCAACGCTGCGGAAAGGCTACCACAAGAAGAAGATCCTCGAGTTCCCCAAACCGAAAGAAGAACAAAGTCTGCAAACAGAGGGACAAAGCCATTTTTAATAATAATTTGATCGACACGTTTCAAACGGACATCAGTTTACACTCGGATAGTGCCAGAAATAATGGTAATGTCACGTTTGTGGTGGGGTGGAAATTCAACAGTTTGGATAAAAACCATGATGGGATTTTGGATAAGATTGAATACAGGTTAGTTACATTACATTACATTTTGTTTAACCTCGTAGTATTCTACTTAATTAAGCATCCCCTAAGTCCAGGACTTCTGTGGGCTAGCAGTAGAGGGAACCACCGGCTTTAATTGACTTTCGAACCAATTTATAGGGAGTGTCCGCTTTACTTACGCCTTCGTCAAATTTCAATTATTAATTAACTGAAAAAGGCAAATCGGCGCCGGTGAGAATCGAACTCACGCTATTTGGGTAGTAAACTCGTCAAGTACGACGCGTTGCTTTTTTAGTTCAATTACACAGCCTCACAAAAAGAGGTCAAGAATTGTTTCGGCATTCGTATGTATTTTGAGGTTCTGAATCCCAATTTGAGGCAGAATAGCACCTCATACGATTAGTTTTGAAAATAACCTCAAAACTAATCGGATGAGATGCTATGTTGACCTGGATTCAGCGCCTCAAAATACAATTATCTCATAAAAAAAAAACTTGACCTTTTTTTTGTGGCTACATGACATTGTGTGGCCCAGAAAAAAAAAGGTCAAGAACTTTTTCTGAGACCATTGTATACTTATGTATTTTACCCAAATTTTGGCGATTTTTGTAACGCGGCGTAACATTTTGAAGACCCCCACCCCTCCCTCCCATTTTTTACGTAACATTTTTTTTACAAAAGGTAAAGAAATTGAAAGGAAATTTTGCTTTAAGGTTAAAACCGGTTTTTAACCTGTTATTTCTTCCGTGTTTTAACCAAAAACCGGTCTGAGGTAATTTCCGCAACCGGTTAACCGAAAACCGGTTATTGCTTATGGTTTTCCATGCCCAATTTTTTTTGTTTAGAGAATTTAGACTAAATCATTTAGTGAACGCCCTGTGCAATAAAATTTGTAACGAATCCGTATCTTAGGCCTAGATCATTGTTAAAAACGTGATCCAATAAACATTTTATAAGTTTATAATTTTTTAAGTGTTACATAACATTTTTACTGACTAAAAATGCGTCGTAAGGAAGCTAACCCCCTTTGAAAGTGGCTAAAAAAAATCAGTTTTTATTTAATAACTCAGGCACCCTTTAAGATATAGCAACGAGGTTTTGCACGCGAACCAATCTTAATAAGGCCCATCTTTTTTCATAGACCTACTTATTGTAACCAGGGGTGTACGAAACGGGAGGGCCTTATCAGTTTTTTTTTTATTATGCTTATTTAAACATTTTCTAAAGGTTCTACACCTGTGTGAGTGGGTGTCATATGTGTATGTGTCAGATGCGATTTTAGATAGAATGTCTTTTCACAAACTTTCAAATTAAAAGGTTTCACGCTCAGTTTCATGTGCATGATACTGTGCTTTGCTAGATTTGCTTTGAGACAAAAGGCTTTTTCACAAACTTCGCATTTAAAAGGTTTCACACCAGTGTGTATCATACTGTGCTGTGTTAGATTTGCTTTTTGGGAAAATGTTTTTTCACAAACTTTGCATTTAAAATGTTTCACACCTGTGTGTATCGTATTGTGCTGTTTCAGATGCGCTTTTACCGAAAATGTTTTTTCACAAATTTTGCACTTGAAAGGTTTCACACCAGCGTGTCTCATATTGTGATGTTTAAGACTTGTTTTAAGAGAAAATGATTTTTCACAAACTTTGCACTTGAAAGGTTTTACACCAGTGTGTATCAAATTGTGATGTTTTAGACTCATTTTATAAGAAAATACTTTTTCACAAACTTTGCATTTAAAAGGTTTCACACCTGTGTGTGTCATATGGTGCTGTGTTAGGCTTTGTTTAAAAGAATATGTTTTTTCACAAACTTTGCATTTAAAAGGTTTCACACCTGTGTGTGTCACACCGTGATGTGTTAGATGCGCTTTTCGAGCAAATGTTTTTTCACAAACTTTGCATTTAAATGGTTTCACACCTGTGTGTTTTTTCTTATGCTTGTTTAAATATTCTCTAGTTTTAAACAATTTTTGGCAAACAAGACAGGTGTGTAATTTCCCATTAGTTTTTTCTTTATTTAATTCATCCACTAATGGTTTACCATGTTCTGGAAACAGTTTTTCATCAACTACCTCAGTTTTAACAATTTTGTCAAAAAAGTCAAGAGGATTATATGTTTTGAGCTGGTTTTTTGGTGTCTTTTCTTCTTCCCAATCTAAATCAGATGCTTCCATTTTAATTTGAACACTCCCTTCAACATTTTCATATGGCTTGTTTTCGATAAATGTTGTTCTTGTTTCTTTTTCTTCTTTTAATTCTAAATTGCATTCTTCTATTTTTATGTCTTTACTTAGATAAAAACATTCTTCATTTGCTTCAGTTTTAATAGAACATGATAAAACTTTTTCTAAAGCATTTTCTTTTTTTTTACAACTAACTGTAAACTTGTGAAATGTTGTTATAATATTTTTGCATTTGCGACAAATTTTCTTTGACAAAATATCATTTTCATTAATCTAAAATATAAAGTTTTTGAATTCAATTAAAAACTAGATGAAACGTTGCAAGCACCCTGTCAAAACATCGGCACTATTGTACACTAGAGCCATCTAGTTTGCAAATTTCAAACTAGGTGTTTTGTTTGATTTTAAATTCTGTATCTTTAAAACATTATATTCTAGCAAAAAACTGTATATAACATTTTTTATAGCGCTTAAAAAGAGCTTTTATTTAAAATATAATTTTTTGAAATCGGGTTATAAATTTGTGAGATATGCTAAAAAAACCTTTTACTGCTTTAAACGCCAATATCTCAAAAACAATGCGTTTTAGGAAAACGTTGTTTATAACATTTTTTTACCAATTTAAAATTATCTTTTATATAAGTAGAAATGGAGTTAGAGAGTTTACACCCAGACAGACAGACAGGCAGACGCAAATTTTTTTTTTACTGATTTTGACGAATGGTCTAAAACGTCGAGAAATGTGAAAAAAACGTGGTCAAAGATTTTAACTTTTCGGCACTCTTAGTAGCACTAAGTGCCGATGTAAAATAACTTTTAATTGAATTATATAGTACTGCACGTTAAGCACCACAGCAGACACCGGTGTCTGCATCATAATCCCTTTACAGGACCATGGCAGACACCGGTGTCTGCTTGGCGCTTAACGTGTTAAAAAGGTAAACTTACCCTAATATCTAAGTATTTAAACAATAATAGCGAAAAATCTACAGCATAGCTATGATCATTGGAGATTGCGTCCTCTGGTTTACCAATAGCTTCCAAATCCGTAATCGAGTAGCAAGTTCTGCAAATTTGATTAATATGTACCACAGTCGCATTTTTATCCATTTTTACAGAAAATTAGAAACAAACAAACGACATAACCTGTCAAGAAAATGTAAATTACATTTTGTTCATTTGAACTACCAGATATGGTGACTTTTCTTCTTCTTCTTCAAAGACTCGTGACATTTTCCTTTATAATTTGGCCAGCTCGATACAAATATGTATTTGTACCATATTTTTTCTTTCTGTAATCTAGGAATTCGGGTCACAACGAAGTGGTCTGGAAATTGCCATCACCGAAGTCCAAATTTCTGGGTTATATTGTTTGTTTTTCTATCTTGACTGTTATTTATTTTATTAGAACTACCTTGTAAACAGCGTAGGGTGGACCAAAAACTATTTTTTTTTTGAAATGCAAATCTCACATTTGTCACACTTATCAGCTTTTTTGAAGCGTTATATTAGAAGTTAACCTATAATACGGTAGTTTGGACTTCCAAATCGCAAAAAAATAAGTAAATAAGTGATGACCGTCTTCGTCCGTCCGTCCGATGTCAGTTTTTTTTGAGTTTTTTTTTGTGAAAATATATAAAAATTGCCAAATTTAGTAGGTATCTTGGGTTCAAATACAGACTTTTTATGTCAAAATACTTTATTTTTTGTGACATAACCGCCATATCAAAATTTTTTAATAAAATGGAAAAGTTCCCAAAGTGAAGTGCATTTTCCGTAAAACATTGGCGTCAAAAAATGGGACCATGGCCCTGCAGGGACCAAAAAAGTCTGGCTCACTCTTGTTTGTGACTTGAAAAAAACGTTTTATTGATATATCAGTAGGTATAGAAACAGGGACTGCCCTAAAATTCGCCGACTCAAAATAAAATTTTCACCTCCGAAAAAAAAGCTAGGACTTTATCCCTGACGAAAAAGCTAACCCCAGGCAAAAAATTTTTATGACCAAAAAACTTTGACTCCTCTCAAATTTGCCGACTCATCTGCTGAATTTGACGGCTGGGTCATCGTCCCTGGCAAAGAACTTTTACCTCAAGAAGTAATTTCAGACCAATGCTTATGAAGGTGTCATTTTTTTGTTTGTTTATTTACAACAGAAACGCGATACAGCTTTGTGGTGTAAAATGTAGATGTCGCTAGTCGACTTTCAGGCTACCTAGTAGCGATGTTGCGTAGTTTCCACCTTATCATGAATTCAAATCATTATACTTAAATTAAAAATGTAAAAAACTTTATTGTGTATGCTATAATTATGTTTAATAATATAGTATATTGAAATCTATTAAAATTAAACTACTAGTTCATATAAAACTCATACAGAACTAATGTTTCTTAAAATTTACAATAAAATATCCAAAGTATATGTTTCCAATCGGCAACACTGTACCCCTGTCAGTCATTTTACGACATTAGACTGTGAGTTTACACATTCTTTCTCTCTCTTTACGCGTACTAAGGGTAAAAAATAGTCACTCCCCACCAGCCCCTCACCGTAGTTGGTTCACGCTTCAAACAAAGCATACGGTAGATTTCATCATGTTCTTTCTTGAGGTAAAAGTTCTTTGGTCCCTGGTTAGGAAGCTAAATAGTCTTGCCACCGTAAGAAAAACTCTGAACATACCTGGCTCAGCCCCCCAAGGAAATTCCTGGGTGCGTCACTGTATTTTATTATATTTAACGATTTGTTTTAGGGATCTTAAACGGATAGCCAAAAAGGCAATAAAGCCAAAACGATGTGCAAAACTGTTCATACAAGCTTGTGATTTGGACGCCGATCAAAGAATATCCAGAGGAGAATGGACGGAATGTCTCACCAGAGACGGAATGGACGGTAGGTTTATAAAAATAAGTATTTTCTTTATACAGGGTGATTCAGAAATAAGTTAAAAAAAGGGGCGATTCTAGGCCCAAAAATATAAAAAAAGTTCCTATAAAAGTTTGTCTGGAAATGAGCCTTAAGGGAGCTATGACCCTCCTAGGTTTGGACTTTTTACACCTGAAAAGTAAGCAAAATTTCCTTTCAATTTATTTACTTTTTGTTAAAAAAAAAAATACGTAACAAATGGGAGGGGGTCTTGAAAATATTACGCCGCGTTACATGGGGGGTGAGGGTCTAAAATGGCCAAATTTTGCGTTATGTAATACTTGAACACTCCTTAAACGCAGAATTTTATATTGCTATTTAAAATTTTAGCCCCCACTGCTCACCTGACACCGCCTTATCGAAAAAAAAATAAAAATATTGCAGTGAAAAATAAAAAATTATTGCAAATTTTGTAGTTTTTGTTGGGTGATATATACTTTTCAAGATTAAAGTTCATATCTCATCCTGTTCAAAAGTTACGGGGGGAGTACCGTTTAAAAGAATAATATTACACTACTAGTAAATAGTACTGTAACGTTAGTAAATTATTATAAATTTCCCACGAGCGTGCGGAAAGAAAGCCTTTTCCGCACGCGTAAATATTGTTTAATTTCTTAATTGAGTAGTGTTATTCTTGTTATATTTATTGATAATATTATAAAAATGTTTAAATTTCTTACCTGTTAATTGATTTTCTTGTTGAAAAATTATAAAAATAAGATTTATTTCGATTAATTTGATAAAATATATTTTATTTCAACCCTGCTCGTAGGAAAAGTATTGTTCCTAACACATGCGTAAAGAGGCTTTTTCGCACTCGATTGCTTGCCTGCTTGCAGATGCAATCGGAAAAGGGCCTCTTTCCGCACTTGTTAGAAAAATGGCTATTTTCTGGTCGATGCAAAACGATTGTTTTTTCTGTGAAGTTATAAATTACACCGGCACACAAAAAAAATAATTGTTTGTACACCGGGCGCCACCTAACTACGGGCATGTTTTTCGACCCGCTGAATACGAATTTCAAGTTCAAATTTTTTTTTTCTTGCCAAAACATCGAATTTTCGCTATTTTTTGGGGTTTTTTCCAATTTACTCGAAATTGAAGGCTGGACGGCCTAAACTGACTTGAAATTCGTATTCAGCGGGTCGAAAAACATGCCCGTAGATAGGTGGCACCCGGTGTACAGACAATTTTTTTTTTTTTGTGCACCGGTGTTATTGAAAATATGGAATGTATTGTTTATAACGCGCGTTTTTGGCAAAAAACGTCATAATAATGAGATAAAAGTGCTTTTAAAACTATAAATAGTAAAGTTCCGTTTTTAATATTTCGACACTCCCAAGCAACAAGGACGTAACTCAAGCTAGACCCATTTTGAGTTATACTCATAGGTAAACGCCTTGAAAAAAGACAACATGGTGATACTACTCAGGTTTCTCCACAGTCCACTTTAAGCAAAAGTTTACTTAAAATCACTAAAGTAAGAAATTCTAAACTTGAATATTATCAGAAACAAACAGTAAATAAACAATAAATACTTAAACAGTTAAATAGAGAATTTTATAAGCTTTCAAATGATGTATCACATGACTTCCTTTTCCACTTCAATCATTTACCCACCCTTAAATAACAAAAAAAAAATATTTTAGAAATTTAGCTGTCGTGAAAAATGACAATATATGAGTTACGGCTTTGTTGCTTGGGGGTATCGATTTAGTCCAGTCAAATAATCAATGTAAATTGCAATGAATGTACGCGGGCTGATATTTTAAAGGGTAGTAGTGGATGGTAACAGAACAGTCCTGTTAGTTTATCTCCGGATGATTTGCCTAAGGGGTGTCCGCTTTTTTGAATTTTAGCGGTGAGTTGTTTAATATGCATCATACGATAAAAATGCATATAACCAATTTTGTTATGCACAGCGACGTTGCGACAACTCGCGTCCGTCTTGCCCATTTAAATTTATAGTATCACACACCGCAATTGCGGTATCGCGCCGCGATAATCGCGGCTACACCGCGCGGCAAAGAAAAACGCATGTTTGTACCGGTCTTGAAATTCTCTATAAGTTTTATACATATGCATTTTCATAAGTATTTTGTTAAGGTTACAGTGGGCGCTGAAAGTCGAGTTGCGCCCTCTGTATCCGTACCCAAGTACCCATAAAAAATTTTAATATATGAAACTTATAGAGAATGTTAAGAGCTACAAGTTTCCTCCTAACTAATTTTATCGTCCGATGAATAATTTAACTGAAAAATGAAAAAAAAAAACAATTTCACCTCCAACATGGCTATTTTTAAATTAACTCGATTGTTATTAATATAATAAAAAAATGATCCAAACAAAAATTATTGGAAATTTCCTTCTTAACAAAATTAGTTATATGCATTTTTATCGTAAGATGCATATTTAGCGAGATAACCGCACTCACCCCTAAGAATAAGATAGTGGAAAACCCCTTACGCAAATGACCCGGTGAAAAACTAACAGGAGTATTCTGTTACTATCCACTACTACCATTTAAAATATCAACCCGTGTACATTTTTTGCAATTTAACATAGGAATTTCTCGTTATTTGACTGGACTTATTAATTTTAACATGAAATATACTGTTACAATAAGTATTAAAAAGAAAGACAGTAAACGCTCCAACGCTTTTCCGCTTTCCGTCAGTATATATTATCGCTTTACTCTACAGCATGGTCTAACTTTCGTAACTACGCATTTTACTTTTGTAGAAGAAATAGTGTACATTACTCCAAAAAACAAAGTGTTTTTCACACTCGTGTGGACATTTTGTTATGAAAAAATGTACTTGCTACTCTAGTTATGTAGTAGGTATACCTATTAAAGGCATATTAATTAATAAAAAATTCTTGCTATTTAGAACACTTTTAATAAAAAAAGTATATAAAAGTTCCAACGTTTCGAAGGTAATGGAGATTTCTCCCATTAGATTAGACAGGGACAAAAGTTCTACCCAAGAAGGATAGAAGACATACATACACTCCCACTTCCACCCAACCAAACAAATTCTGTATTTGTTCTTTGTTGAATAAATACAATATTTACTTGGCGGGGCGAAAAGTGTAACTATATTTATTTTATTAAAGAAATTACTGGCGCCATCTAAATTTAAGTAGAATTATCTTATTCTACAGATTCACATTAGCTATGTTCGTTCGTCTCTCAATGCTACACTTTCCGGCCAACCAAATAAATACTGCATTTGTTGTATGAAAAACAAATACAATATTTATTTCGTTGGCTGGAAAGTGTAGCACAAATGAGATAGAGATAGGGTAGACGTATTTTGTTTCATAATTCTAGTTGTAGAGAGCTCCATTGTCCCATCTTCTTTAGGGTAAAAAAACAAAAATAAAATAAAAAATTATATAAAACGTCAAAATCTAATTGTCAGATAACTGATAGATGAATAGTAATTATATACCAAGTTGGAGAAGACATTTTTTATAGCCAAGCCTATTATATCCCGAGCTGCGTAGCAGCAAGGGATTTAAGAGTGCGAGGCTATAATAGTCTTCTCTACCGTGGTTTATATATTATTTTTTTCACTACTAGCAATATTTAACTATTTTTATTCAAATAATAAAATAAATTAAAAATTAGAAATTATATTTCTTGAAATTTTCATAAAACTCAAGTAGCCTTGATCAATGACATTTGCTCCAATAAATACTTTGAACTGACGTTAAAAAATTTAGTTTTAAATTTTTTTTTTTCATAATATTTAGCTAATTATTGATTGTATTAATTGGTAATAATTATAATTAATTATATTTAATAAATAAAAAGTTGTTTAAAGCTATTTTGTTGCGTTTAATTAGTAAAAATTGCACAAAGAACTGAAACATCTTAAGTGGCAGAAATCAATTTACTCCTACTAGGAGAGAAAAATTATTATTGCTAAAGCGTGAAGAAAATTGATTTCACAGTCTGAAAACATGATAAATAATATTATGTTCTAAAGTTAGTAGTGAAAAAAGATAATTAAAATACGTAAAGGTGTAAAGGTGTGTTATAATATAATATAATAGATGTGTATAAAGTATATAACACTTATACCTAGGTATAAATAATGACAAAAAATAAATAAAAATACCTATACAAAATTTATTTATAATAATTATAATTTACTGAGAAATTGGGTAAAGAACCCAGTCAACACAAATACATGGCAGGAACATAGCAGATACATAACCACTGTTCTATGTGATGTTGCAGACATGTAATTTTTATAGTCCATGTATAGTCCTTGGACTTTAACAATTCCGCCTCAAGTTATGTATCAGCTACATAACATGCTACATATCAGATACATACTAGGTACATAACAATAAAATTAGGCGTTTCCGAATTTTACTTGTTATGGAGTGCATCATAGATTTAGACATGGTGAACATTTTTACGTCTTTTTGATAAACCTAATAATTTAAGTATATAAATATCTTTATATGTAGCATCCATCAGGCAAAATTCTTATACGATGTGCATTTTTACTGTGAAAGCAAACTTTCTACCAGGCTTAAAAATCATGGGTCACATAAAAAGCCAATTTTTAGAGAAAAAATAGCAAATAATCATTTAAAAAAAAATATATATATTTTAATTTTTTGTCTAAAATTATCTAAAATGGTTTAGTTGTCTAAAAATACATGCGTTTCTACTACTTAAGGGTAAAACTTTTATTATTAACAACAATTTTAAGAATATTAGTGATTCTAACCTATAAAAATTAAAATAATATAGACGCCATATTTAGTATTGAATTCATAACATTTTATGTATCGTGTATGTTCTCGTACCATATATATGATACATAACATGCAATATTGCATGTTATGTATCATACATATGTATGTTACATCTTAAGTAATATGGTAACGTAAAAAATCTTTCTGTTATAGGGCATGTTATGTAGCATACATATGTATGTTATGTCTCATGTAATATGGCACATGTTACCTAAAAAATCTTTCTTTACCATGTTGCATCCATATATGTGCGGACTGGGAAGTTATTAAATATTCTTTTTTTTAAACTTTTTTTTTGTTTTTTGGACTTTTTGTGTCGCTGATACTAAATCTGATAATATTTGTTGTAAATTTTTAAATTTTCACAATGTTATCATAAAACTTGTGTTTTTTTGAGTCGCGGAATCTGATACTAAAAAAGTCTTATCCCACCTCCGCGTAGCTCCGGTGAACATAGGACAAAAAATATATATTTTTCTTTTTTTTTAGATTATTTTCTAGAAGATTAGTGTATTTAAGGTCGCCAAAATAGAGTTTGTTCTTAAAATTATCCCCTATACCTAAAAGTTGTTAAATTTAACAACTTTTTGATTAATTCACACGCACAAAATTAAAAAAAAATGTTACAAAAAGGCTGAAAAGGACAGAAAAGTCGGAAAAACGAGCTTTTGCAGAAAAGGACACGAATCGAAGAGTTTCCTGAGAAAGTGTCTTTTCTACAACACACAAACAGAACCACCTACCGATTTTTTTTTCTGCTTGAAATCAACTTTTTTGAAATAAAACGTCATAAAATAAACAAACAAAAATGTAAATGTTTGTACGAATACTGTAAATTTTAATAGAGAAAGCATTTCTAACGTATTACAGGGTTAGACCATTTTGTAGTTTGAAAAAATAATTATAATATTTTATCACCCGCCCACTTACACATGCTTTATGTAGCTTCACAATTTATTTAAAATTGTTATACGCCGCCTTTGCTTGTCTGATACTTTTTTTTAAACAGTTTTGTGCAAAATAGAACAAGTTTCCTTGGTAGAAATTAAAATTAAATCGACTTGGCCTACGTATTGTATTTCTATTACACTCCAAGTAAAAATATGAAGTATTTTTATAATATTTTAAAGTACCAGTTTCATAACATACGTTTTTAGCGCACGAGTACAAGTTTAGAAAACGAGCCGCTTGCGGCGAGTTTTCTAAAGTACTAGAAACGAGTGCTTTATACAATTTTTTCTATTTTGCTCTAAAATTTAAAAAACTTACATTTAAATTGATGACTGATTTAGGGATTTTTGTTTTGGATTGGCATTACAGTTTACACCATGTTTAAAATTCTAAGAACAAATGATATTTTGATATATTTTATGGTCATCTCTTCTCTTTTTTACTGCAATTAACCCAGCCACAATTTTAACATGGTAAAAATAACCTAAACACAAAATTTTGTAGAAAATTCAACTTTAAAGCGACATTGACATTTGCACGGAAAACGTCAAGCGATAGGCCAGGTCTGTTGCCAACCCAAAAGAACAAAAAGTACAGACCTCTTATGGGCCTATAAAAACACGCAAAATGCGTGTGATTATGAGCTTATAAGAGTCGCAAAATAGAAAAAATAATTTAAATACAAGTTTCTCATGGATTTGCGATTTGTAACCGTTTTCAGCGCCGCATGCAAATTTTTTAAGAAATCTGAAGGACCAAACACTTTGGAATTGTTAAAAACAAAACAAAATAATAAATTATATGTTCCTGTTCCCCCCTAAAGTCTAAACCATTGATATGTTCTGGTTAGACTCCTAAATTATGTACCATTATCTGATAAAATAAATTTCGGAATACCCCATTTCTAAGATAAATACCCGTTTACGTAGTTGTTGAACTTAAATAGTTTCTTTGCGTGTGTTCTTGTCACTCAACGCAGACGGTAGAACCAATTCCCCAGCCACCGAGGACTACAACGGAGGAGCCGATGCAGATGAGGAGGACGATGGCAGTTTTTTCAACAGATCACCTCCAGATGGAGGTATGTATCGTTATTGATTCTAACAAAACTTCTGAGTGTTTAAATACCTTTGAAATAGTTATTTGCGCTTCTAGTAGGGGTAGAGCACCAGATAGGCAGGTTTGTTAGGGTAGGTGGGTAGTTTGAGTGGTTAGTGTAGTGTGTAAACTACCTACCTACCCTAACAAACCTGTCTATCCAGTGCTCTAAGTAGAGGTATAGTTATTTATGGTACTAGTGGGTAAAGTAAGATATTGCCCATGAGAAAATTAACGAGGCGTCAGCCAAGCAGGTTAATTTTCGAGAGGGCAATATCGGTTTACCCATGAGTGCCATACAAGGTTTTATCCAATAAATAGCTTAGAAATTCATATTTTTATTAAAAATTTTAATGACATTTACAAGAAAATAATTTGACAAGTGACAGTTGAGTGGGTAAAATAAATAATTATCCACTCAATAAAGTAAAAGCCACGCGGGGGTTATTATTGAGTTTATCTATTTAAAATAAAGCTGGTAATTGTCTCATTACCTGTATGTATTGGATAAATCGTTTTTTTCTGTCTTTTAGTTACGGTTTTGTTTTTATTGATTTCATTTATTACTAAGTGTGCTCGATATAGTACTTTCCATTACTGTCGACTTTTTGATTAAGTAATGTTAACTTACCTAGTTGGTAGTGAGAAAAGTACCTTTTTAATATTTTTTGTTAATAGTTTTAGTGTACAGTAGTTAAATAATAATAATTTCAGTTAGGGCTTCTGGACAAAATCAAAATAGTACATTAAAGGACAAATTACCCAGTCCGCAGAACCTCGTCAAAATGACGTCATAATCTGGTGACTTTTCTCCAGATATGACGTGACTATATAACGACAATATGACGTGAAAATGACCTCCTAATGTCACAGACCGATGACGTGATATATCTGACGTGAATTTCCCGTCTTAAAATATTTTTTATTTACCCAGAAAACCACTGAATATTATTGTGTAAGTGTATATATTGACCACACTATGATAACAATGTTACATGATCTAATATAGATGTAAACAAAATATAAATTCTACAGAGATATCACTTGGTATGGAAGCAGTAACCAAACTTCTTGACTATTTTAAAATGGCTTTTACTTCTTTTACCTCTTCGCTTAATTTTCTCACTTCTTTATAAAATAATAAAAAAAATATTATGTTATAACTGTCTAATTAAATTAATATAGTGTAAAATACCCATAAAAATAGGCCCTAGAACGACAATAAACCATTACAATTACAATAAAAAATAATGTTATAAGTTATTTCAATATTTAGGGTGTCCCCAGTTCGCAACTATCATAGTCATAGTTATTCTAGGTACTTACCCACGAAAATATAAGGAAAATCCTCGGAAAAACCAAAAACAAAGAAAAGAAAAACTCAAAACAATCACGTAGAGCTAGCGTCCGTGTTCTGACAAGATGGACGTGTACTGAGCGCGCAGCCAAAAATAAGAGCGCGAAATTTAAATTACACATAGTCGAAATTAATTAATTTTGACACATAAGAAAAAAAAATATGCAAAAGAGTTCTTTATAGTATTTTATCTATTTGCGCGTTTTATTTTATTTATAAGTTACTTTAGTTTCGAATAATTTCAATATGACTGATTTGGGGAATATAATGTACTTATATTGGTAACAATGACACTGACAATTTAAAATTGTTCATTTGTTCCTTTAATTTAGTTACAAACTTTTCAAGTTTTAAGTGTATTTTTATATAAAAAAGTCAAAAAGGTTGTAAATTACTATTTGTTATAGATGTTATTATGTAAATGTTTAACACTATGTATTTACTGCTAAAAGCTATGCCTGATTTGCCTGTTTTTCTTGCAGCTTTTAAATTTTGCTTTGCTATTGTACAGAGCAGACCCAAAGTTAACTTTTGTACGAGCAAGAGATATTGACTTCAGATTTGGAACAACTTAAACTATCTTTTTGATTTTATCTGATATTTGTAACTTTTGAAACGTTGCGGGGATTGTGTGATCATTTTAAAACTCATAAAATTCTCCATTTTTTTACTCAAAAACTTTTTGAAAAATGTTTAAGTTCATGGGAAAAAGCATAATAAGTATATACCCAGGTAGCAAGGGATGTTATATTACAAGAAATTAACATCACTTTTGGGTGTATTTTTAAACTAAATCATAACATCACATAATATTGAAAAATAACATGTATTTAACATCACATTTGCAACGTAACACGTGTGACGTGACAACCATGTTATTAAATAACAAATATTTAGCAACGCTGTGAATATATCGCATGTCACATATTAACGTGGCTTTCACGTGAATGTCATGTTATTTTGCTTCTCACCGACGTTCGAAGCAAAAAAATAGATATAAGATGATGTTGATAGAGTAAATTATTATAAGGAAATTGTATACACATTATACGATTTCCAATGGATACGGGGCTCTGCCGGGCTTCTCAAGACCACGGACACGGATTAAAGGATATATTCTCCGTTTAATCTGCAATTTCGTATTTAGAATCTATCTGTTTCAATCTGTGATTGTTTCAATTACTGATTGATTTTAAATCCGATTTTTTTATAGGGTTATAGCGTTTTTAATGGTTTTAATTTAGAAAAAGCTAATATCCTAAAATATTATTTAAATATTAAAGTAGAGGCATCCATAAGATATTAGATATAACAGGAATGTGGATTTATGATGTCACAAACACGTTATTTTCGGGATGTCATTGTGTGATGTTATTAGGGGCGGACTTAGGACATCCCCAAAATGCTACATTCTTGTTAAATGAGACTACAATCTTAACATCACATGTCACATATTAACGTGACTTTCACGTGAATTTCATGTTATTTTGCTACCTGGGTACTTTTAAAATAATTTTAAATTATTATTATTTAAATGATATAAATTAAAAAAGTTAAAAATAAATACTCTAAAATCGCATTTTTTAGCAAAAAACTTGAAATATTAACACCTCTAAAAAAAGTTTAAAACATGTAAAAATATATCCCAGGTAGCAAGGGATGTTATATTACAAGAAATTAACATCACTTTTGGGTGTATTTTTAAACTAAATCATAACATCACATAATATTGAAAAATAACATCACATTTGCAACGTAACACGTGTGACGTGACAACCATGTTATTTAATAACAAATATTTAGCAACGCTGTGAATATATGGCACGTCACATATTAACGTGGCTTTCACGTGAATGTCATGTTATTTTGCTTCTCACCGACGTTCGAAGCAAAAAAAATCGATATAAGATGATGTTGATAGAGTAAATTATTATAAGGAAATTGTATACACATTATACGATTTCCAATGGATAGGGGGCTCTGCCGGGCTTCTCAAGACCACGGACACGGATTAAAGGAATATATTGTCCGCTTAATCTGCAATTTCGTATTTAGAATCTATCTGTTTCTATCTGTGATTGTTTCAATTATAGCGTTTTTAATGGTTTTATTTATAAAAAGCTAATATCCTAGGATATTATTTAAATATTAAAGTACCAGTAACGGCATCCATAAGATATTAGATATAACAGGAATGTGGATTTATGATGTCACAAACACGTTATTTTCGGGATGTCATTGTGTGATGTTATTAGGGGCGGACTTAGGACATCCCCACCATGCTACATTCTTGTTAAATGAGACTACAATCTTAACATCACATGTCACATATTAACGTGGCTTTCACGTGAATGTCATGTTATTTTGCTACCTGGGTATGGTCAAATAAAAATATCAAATATACGGCAAAAGATAGTTTAAATTGTCTTATTGACGTGTTTTAAATTTGAAGTCGATTGCTCAACTCGTTCAAAAGTTAAGAGGGACTTTTGGAACTGACTGTATAGCCTATGGCATACACGTATTTTAAAGACGGTTTTTATATGAGGCTTTTTAAATTAAGTTTTAGATTCGTATTTATAAAAAAAAACTATTAATTTTCTTTTTCCATGTTTAATTTTTTTCGTATTTAACTTTTTACCATAAAATTATTATTATGAATTTTATGTGACTAAAATTTTCTCATAGTTTTAAGCCCAGAGCCTCCAGTAGTTGTCCACGAAGAAGAATCGATAGAAAACAGAGAAGATGAACCAACGGATTGTCTATCAGATCGAAAAACAGCTTTAAACGAAGAAAATCAATTATATGTGCCTGATTGTACTCCTGATGGAAGATACCAAAAGGTAGGCCAATAATTATTGCTGCTTAATACTCAAAAATTTGCCTACACCATTTAAATTTAGTTGCATCTGGATATATTTGATGCGCTGATTTCGGAACCCTTTTCCGTTTTTCTCGATCGGCTCGTTTTTTTAAAGATATAGCGCACAGGATTTTTTTCCCTACACGGAAAGAAATTAGTGGGCTCTGCGCTATACATTATAAGATATTTGGTAACAGTGGCAAATTATAGTGATTTAAGCTATAGATTATAAGGGACACAATAACTAATAATGTTAAAAATA
The DNA here is from genome assembly GCA_958510825.1 of Brachypterus glaber. Lineage (NCBI taxonomy): Eukaryota > Metazoa > Arthropoda > Insecta > Coleoptera > Kateretidae > Brachypterus > Brachypterus glaber. Next base: position 1,018,175 of record OY294045.1, on the reverse strand, counting down.
AATTGGAAACGATTATATATATTACAGACACGATTATATTTATTACAGGCAGTATTATAAATTTACAGAAATTTTATTATATTATAAAAATTATTAGCACGGACAATAATTAAATCTATTTAAGCTATAAATGCCATACTATTTGTTATATTTTATTATTCACTAAACAATTAAAGTATTTCATATAAATTTTTACACTGACTGCCATAATTGTAAGAGAAAGCCTTGTATTTATATAATAAGCGATTATAATTTGCTTGGTATGTGTGTTATAGCGCTCCTAGCTATAATTTTTTTTTTCCGTGTATATTGTAGTAAAAAAAATAATTAAGCTCTAATTATTTTTTTTTTTTTTTTGAGGTGGGTTGGTCCTCTATTAATTATTAATTAATTAATTAATTATTATTATAGGACTCTAGCCAAAAAAAAGCGGATTTCAAATATCTTTATTCGTTTGTTTTTTATATTATTTTAATTCAAAAAATTAGTTTTTTTCCTGTTTTTTGCTATATTTGCATGAATTTTTTTATACAGAGCGGTCCAAAAGTCTCCCCCCCCCCTTAACTTTTGAACTAGTTGAGATATCGACTTCAAATTTGGAACTTTTAAGTAAGACAACTTAAACTATCTTTTAGCATATATTTAATACTTTCAGCTCTTAAAATGTGGGCAGGGGGGCATGGGGGCACATTTTTTTAAATGGAAAGGGGGTCGTGTAATACATCATTTTAAAGCTTATAAAATTATCCATTCAACTCCATATTTTTAAATTTAAAAAACAATTTTTTTGGGTTTAAAATGGGGTTGAAAATGGGTATTAATGTCAAAATTCCTCTAAAAAAAACAAATAATTTTTTAAAAATGCCTAATTTCAATATAAAAAAATGTTAATTATACTTTTAAACTAATTTTAGTTTACATAAATAAAAATTTATAAAAAAAAACTTAAAAAATCGAATGTTTTAGCACAAAAAATTGAAAAATCAAAACCTTAAAAAACATATTTAAAAAATTTAAAAATATTAGTTTAAATAGATAATTTTATAATCTTTAAAATGATGTATCACACAACCCCCCTTTCCATTTAAAAAAATGTCCCCCCATGCCCCCCTGTCCACATTTTAAGAGCTGAAAATATCAAATATATGCTAAAATATAGTTTAAGTTGTCTTATTTAAGAGTTCTAAATTTTAAGTCGATATCTCAACTGGTTCAAAAGTTAAAAGTGGGGGGGTGACTTTTGGACTGCACTGTATAAATAGGTACTAAAGATATGGCTCTGATTTTTATAAGCAACACAAACACACATGTGAGGTTTGTAAAAATAAAAAAAGTTTTAGATTGAGTCTGATAACCGAGATTTTACGGGAAGTTATTTTGATGTTTTAAAGCAAAGAAAAAAAGTTTATTTTTAATTTTTCGTTTTGTTTTTTTAAAAATAGCCAATTTTTGCGTTACTTAATACTTGAAAGTTCCCTAATGGGATATTGTATTTTGCCAAATCCTTAAAAAAAACTATTGTTAAAAAAATGACTTTTTTAAAGATCTTTTTTTGAGAAGCAAAAAGAAATTTAATTTTACTCAAATTTTTCAATTTTTTTTTGTGAAAACGCAGGCGCTGTGAATATTTATATTATATAATAACAACAAAATAATTAAAATCTCAAAATTTAACGGCAAATTTGAGACCGTACCATTATTATATTTTTATTTCTAGGTCCAATGTTACAAATCAGCAGGTTACTGCTGGTGTGTCCACGAAGACACGGGCAAAAACATACCCGGCACTTCGGTCAAGAACAACACGCCAAAATGCGATCAGCTTTCCCCCGCCATCTCCCGACCAATGAAAGGCTGCGCCGAGGACAAAAAAATGCAATTCCTAAAAGATCTAGTGGGCTTCATCCACGAAAAAATGAGCTCGAACCTGAACAACACCAACACGATTCCTTTAACCTGGCCTGCTAGCAGGGAGGAGCACGCTGCGTCCTGGAGCTTTGTGATCCTGGATAAGAATAAAAACAAAATGCTGGAAAGGAACGAGTGGAAGATTTTCAAGGAGTGGGTTCAAGGAGTGAAAGGGTTGAAGAAATGCGGGAAAAAGTTGCCCAGATACTGTGATATTAACAAAGATCGGATGATCAGTATGACGGAATGGTTGGAGTGCTTAAATGTGGTCCAGCAACAAGGTGAGAATGATTTAAATTAAAACTAGATGAAACGTTGCAAGCACCCTGTCAAAACATCGGCACTATTGAACACTAGAGCCATCTAGTTTGCAAATTTCAAACTAAAACTGTATAACATTTTTTATAGGGCTTAAAAAGAGCTTTTATTTAAAATATAATTTTTTAAAATCGGCTTATAAATATGTGAGATATGCTAAAAAAAAACATTTACTGCTTTAAACGGCAATATCTCGAAAACAATGCGTTGTAGGAAAACGTTGTTTATTACATTTTTTGACCAATTTAAAATTATCTTTTATATAAGTGCTAAATTAACCAAATACAATAATAATTGCCTTAATTATAAACAAAAAACGCTAAAAATAGGAGTTTTACCCTATTTTTACCCCTTACCCCCAATCGTTTACCCCCAAAATCTAATCAGCTCTTCGGAATACGATAAAAAACAATATGCAAAAAACCGCAAGTCGATATCTCATGTAGAAATGGAGTTTGAGAGTTTACACCCAGACAGACAGACAGACAGACAGACAGACAGACGCAAAATTTTTTTTTACTGATTTCGACTCCGAATGGTTAAAACGTCGAGTAATGTGAAAAAAAAACGTGGTCAAAGATTTTGACTTTTCGGCGAAGATTTCAATACATCGGCACTCTTAGTAGCACTAAGTACCGATGTAACAATGCTTTTTTACCCAAAACTTTTGATTAAAATACACCGATATTGGTATCAGTCTTTTAAGAAAATAATATTTGATTTAATAGTACTACCGTAGGGTCATTAAAAAAATGAGTTTTATTGAAAAAAATGGTTTACCTCGTTTTAAAAAGCTCCAAATTGGTTAATACTTAGATAATACATTGTTTTATATTTTTTCTGAGAAAATTATCAACTATTGCCGATTTTTTGTGGAGCTGCGGTTACTAATAAAGTTAGGGGAATATGTATTTTTCTCTCTTTTTAACTCATCAATTAAACAGAGAAAGAGTAACATACTGGTTAACCGGCGTTACCACAAAAAATTGACTTATATTTTACATAAAATAAAAATTACATGTCCTGTCGAAAATTGACAAATGATACCATTAGGGTGGTCCAACAAAAAATTATTTACTTAATCTTTTCTATGTGTCGTGTTTGGAACGCCCTTATATGTATGTGTACCCGCCCACAAAATATATTTTTTTTGTTATTTAAAATAAAAAATAAAAATAACAGCGGATGTTTTTTTGTTTGGGTAGGGGCGCCAATTTTTTGTAGAAACGCTCAGGGACAAAGCTTCTTTTTCGGAGGATATATATTTTTTTTAGTAGGGGCGCCAAATTTTAAAATTTTGTACAAACTCTCAGAGACAAAGCTTTTTTTTTTGGATGCTGTTTTTTTTTTCTTTTGGTAGGGGCCCAAGGTTTTTATGTCATATTTTTTTTCTGTATAAACCTATTTTAGTTATTTTAAAATATTACGTTAATCGACGCAACGAGTATGGGGTCTAAGCGCCATTTAACATATTACCAAAAATAGCATCAAAATGTTGGTTAAATGGCGCTTACTCGTTGCTTAGATTATCGTAATATTTTAGAATAACTAAAATAAGTCCATGTAGAACAAAAATGTGGCATAAAACTTTTTTATTTGATATTTATAATTTGTCAGTAGCACAAATTAATAGAAAATGCACTTTTTCGGAATATATGGGCAATTTCGGGGCCTTGTTGGCACGGGTTAGAAACTTTTGATCAGGCTAAGATTTTGCAGGCTTATTTTTGTACTCAAAAAGAAAAAATATAGATATCAAGGATTTTAAATTTTATAAAATTACAAATACTAGGGATGGTTTTATACGAATTTTATCGATATTTTCATGATTTTAGTGTTTTTTGTTTAAAATGCCACTTAGGGTTGTCCATATAAATTTTTACTTTAAGGGCGTTCGAACCACGACAAATAGAAAAAAATAATTAAAGAACAAAATTTTTGGACCACCCTAATGTATCATTTATCAATTTTTGACAGAGCATGTAATTTTTAATTTTTATTTACAACGTTGTACTGAATTTAATTCTGAATCAAAATATGTAAAAATATACAGGGTGTTACATTAAAAAATCAAAAGTTGAGGTAATTTCCATACAAAGCCAAACAATTAAGTCGCCATTTTATAGCCAATATAAAATTATATAAATCAACGAAGTTTCGTTTTTATCGAATGAAAATTAAAATTAAATTAAATAACATTGTATTTTTTTTTTTCAGGCCAGCCGACAACTGCGTCTCAACAATCGGCGTCTCAAGCAGGCAAAAATACATTGAGTATGCTCAAAGAAGACTAAACTTCAAACAGCAATTGAGACATTTTCAAGCGAAAAAATCTAGGGCTTTAGATTTTTGTGAGTGAGTGAATGGGCTTTAAAAGAGATGTATTAAAAAATATACTAGACATTAATTGCCTAGCCCAGTAAAAAATACCATATAGAAATATATACAGTGTGTGTATAAAGTCCGCTCCCAACGCCTTTAACTTTTGAATGGCTTAAGATATCAATCCATGTAGGTACACCCCCTAAAATGGGATTGTTTTCAGCCCTATCAATAAAATTTTTTTTTAGCTTATATTTCTTAACAAGGGCTACAATGTACATGTATTGAAACTCAACCGGTATATTTGATATATTTGGGGGTAATATGGACATAAGAGGGCAAAGGGAAACATTTTTTTAAAAGGAAAGGGGGTCGTGTGATACATCATCTTAAAGCTTATTAAGTTCTTTTTTTGACGATATGATTTTTAATTTTTTGAATTTTACTTTCCCCAAGGAAAGTCTTGCGTTAGTAAAAAAATTTCGAAACATTTTTATTGATTTTTTTACGTTTCTGAACGTTTTATGTCCAAAAAATATGATTTCCGTAAAAAAAAAATTTGTGTCGGTCTGTGTGTCCGGGATATTTGTGGCTACGATAACTCAAGAACGCTTCGGGCTAAAGACTTCAAATTTGGACCACAGGTTGATTATGCAAAGTTGTAGGGGTAAAAACTTTTTTTTTCAATAACATTTTTTTTAAATTTATTTTTCTTTTTACGAAAAAAGAAACTTTTTTTGAAAAAAAAAATGTTTTCGTTTTTGATTTTAATGAACCTAGTCCTATAGGGGACAGTATTATTTTGTTGGCAGCAGTATTTTTTTGAATATGTTGACTTTTTGGTCTTTTCATTAAAAGAAAATCTCCATTGTGCCGTTATCAAGGCGTTCCCAATTTCAAGTTAAAATGTTAAACCGTTCAAAAGTTAAAAGTGGTGGACTTTTGGCACGCCCTGTATAAAATCGTTTCAAATACGTATAGAAAATTTTAGTGATACAGCTTGACGGACGATGTTTATGTAGTCTGGGGCTTAATTTTTTTTCTACGACTGCTTTAGAATGTGAGCAAATATACACACTTTTCAAACACAGAATGAATCCATTCTAGCTCTAGATACGGTATGAATATTCCGTATCAAGTGTTAGAATGAGCACATGTAGTGCCATCTCTTGTTTATAAAACTAAAGAAAACTGTAGCAAAATTAGCAAAAATATATATATATATATATATTTTACCATGAAATATTGAGTAATTTAATGCAATTTAAAGTTTTGCGTTAAAATTACATAAAGTTTATTAGTTTTTCTTAATATTTGACCAGTTTTTTATCAATTTAGTTCAAAAAATTAAAACTGCTCCATCTATTGTTAAATATTTAAACCTGATATCTGTCACAGCAATATGACATAACCTTCAATTTTTGCATTATAATTTGTAAATATGTGCTAAAATTAAATAAAAATTTTTTTAAGTACTTATTTGATAAAATTATTAAATAACATTAATTGCTTTATTTAAAAATATGTGTTTTGTTGCATTTACAATGTCGAGTGACAAAAAACATTGTTTTTAACCTTGTCCGCTGTTTAAAGCCATACAGTGTTTCATATTTGCAGTCGAAGAAAAAGTATAGTCTACAACACGTATGGAATAGTCATTCCGCGCTCGCGGGACCGTCATACACGCCTGCCGGCTCGTATGACAAACTTTGCGCTCGCGCGGAATATTGTCTATTCCATACCCAGGTAGCAAAATAACATGAAATTCACGTGAAAGTCACGTTAATATGTGACATGTGATGTTAAGATTGTAGTCTCATTTAACAAGAATGTAGCATGGTGGGGATGTCCTAAGTCCGCCCCTAATAACATCACACAATGACTTCCCGAAAATAACGTGTTTGTGACATCATAAATCCACATTCCTGTTATATCTAATATCTTATGGATGCCGTTACTGGTACTTTAATATTTAAATAATATTTTAGGATATTAGCTTTTTCTAAATTAAAACCATTAAAAACGCTATAACCCTATAAAAAAATCGGATTTAAAATCAATCAGTAATTGAAACAATCACATATTAAAACAGATAGATTCTAAATACGAAATTGCAGATTTATCGGAGAATATTTTCCCTTAATCCATGTCCGTGGTCTTAAGAAGCCCGGCAGAGCCTCCTATCCATTGGAAATGGTATAATGTGTATACAATTTCCTTATAATAATTTACTCTATCAACATCATCTTATAACGATTTTTTTGCTTCGAACGTCGGTGAGAAGCAAAATAACATGACATTCACGTGAAAGCCACGTTAATATGTGACATGCGATATATTCACAGCGTTGCTAAATATTTGTTATTAAATAACATGGTTGTCACGTCACACGTGTTACGTTGCAAATGTGATGTTAAATACATGTTATTTTTCAATAATATGTGATGTTATGATTTAGTTTAAAAATACACCCAAAAGTGATGTTAATTTCTTGTAATATAACATCCCTTGCTACCTGGGTACTAGTTATAGAATATACTATTCTATACAAATTTAAAACAGTTCCCAGGTAGCAAGGGATGTTATATTACAAGAAATTAACATCACTTTTGGGTGTATTTTTAAACTAAATCATAACATCACATAATATTGAAAAATAACATGTATTTAACATCACATTTGCAACGTAACACGTGTGACGTGACAACCATGTTATTTAATAAAAAATATTTAGCAACGCTGTGAATATATGGCACGTCACATATTAACGTGGCTTTCACGTGAATGTCATGTTATTTTGCTTCTCACCGAAGCAAAAAAATCGATATAAGATGATGTTGATAGAGTAAATTATTATAAGGAAATTATATACACATTATACGATTTCCAATGGATAGGGGGCTCTGCCGGGCTTCTCAAGACCACGGACACGGATTAAAGGAATATATTCTCCGCTTAATCTGCAATTTCGTATTTAGAATCTATCTGTTTCTATCTGTGATTGTTTCAATTACTGATTGATTTTAAATCCGATTTTTTTTATAGGGTTATAGCGTTTTTAATGGTTTTATTTAGAAAAAGCTAATATCCTAGGATATTATTTAAATATTAAAATACCAGTAACGGCATCCATAAGATATTAGATATAACAGGAATGTGGATTTATGATGTCAAACACGTTATTTTCGGGATGTCATTGGGTGATGTTATTAGGGGCGGACTTAGGACATCTCCACCATGCTACATTCTTGTTAAATGAGACTACAATCTTAACATCACATGTCACATATTAACGTGGCTTTCACGTGAATGTCATGTTATTTTGCTACCTGGGTTCTGTACGTTTTTATACGATTTTTTTACAAGACAGGTTCGGGCTTATTAAAATTATGTATAATTTTGAGTATAAAAATGGTATTAACTTGTGTGTATCTATTTTTGTGATTATAGAGTTTAGTGTACAGCTTTTTTTTTATTTTGACTCACTTTTAAGAATGATATTGCGATCTTAAATGTCATTCGAGGTATCTTTTAACCCCCTGCTAATCTTTTTAACGAAAATATCCCTGTAGAGAACTTTAGTTAAGAAGCCTAGCTAAAAAAACAGAAAGGTATTCTTTTTGTTAAAATATCTGCTTAATAAAAGTATTTATCCAATACATACAGATAATAAGACAATTACCAGCTTTATTTTAAATAGATAAACTCAATAATAACCCCCGCGTGGCTTTTACTTTATTGAGTGGATAATTATTTATTTTACCCACTCAACTGTCACTTGTCAAATTATTTTATTGTAAATGTCATTAAAATTTTTAATAAAAATATGAATTCCTAAGCTATTTATTGGATAAAACCTTGTATGGCACTCATGGGTAAACCGATATTGCCCTCTCGAAAATTAACCTGCTTGGCTGACGCCTCGCAAGTTAATTTTCTCATGGGCAATATATTACTTTACCCACTAGTACCATAAATAACTATTATACGAAAATTTTATAATAAACTAAGCGGACATTTTAACAAAAAATATACCTTTGTTGAATGGATATTGTCCATGTTTGCAAATTCAAAAAGTCTTTATATGAAAGCGTTCTCGTAAATTTATATATAACTTTGACATTTAAGGAAACGCAATATCAATGTATTAAATTTAAAATAGCAAATTGTTTTATTATTCACTTGTCTTTTTAAGCTTTTTTATGTAAAATATAAGAAGAGTATATTAATAATTATTATTAAACGATGAGATATTAAATTGAGTATTGTTGACTTTATTTTATAAAAATTAAATAAATAATTTTTGTTTAAACAATAGTTTTTTTTCTAAACTTGAAGTTATCTAGATAACACCAAAAAATACACTGCCCAGTAAAATAACTTTTTTACCGAGGGGCTGACCACGTCTGAAATTTGTACAAAAGAGTTCCTTTTTGCAAAGAGTTCCTGAGATTTCCTCTGAGTTCCTTCGGAGTTCCTCAGAATTCCTCCGGAGTTCCTCGGAGTTTCTCCAGAGTTCCTCCTGAGTTCATTTGGCTTGTACAAAAGATTTCCTCGCGGTCAGCCCCTCGATTTACACCTTCGCGCGTAAAATAGATTTTTATTTTATCAGATTCACTTTCAGCCACCTCAAAAACTTAAGATTTTAAAAACCTTTCAATCGTTTCTTAGTGGGTCCTTTCATCATAAAAGGAACAAACTGTCCAAATTTAATGTTTTTAGGTCCAGGGGTTTTGGCTGGGCGTTGTTTTCTGAAGTCACTCAATTTGGATTTTGTACAGAGCGTTCCAAAAGTCACCCCTCCCCCTCTTGACTTTTGAACGAGTTGAGATATCGACTTCAAGTTTAAAACTCTTAAATAAGGCAACTTAAAATATCTTTTAGCTTATATTTGATACTTCCAGCTCTTAAAATGTGGGCTGGGGGGACATTTTTTAAATGGAAAGGGGAGCCGTGTGATACATCATTTTTAAGCTGTCTGTCTGTCTGTCTGTCTGTCTGTCTGTGTGTCTCTCTCTCTCTCTCTCTGTCTTTGTCTGTCTGTCTCTGTCTGCCTGTCTCTGTCTGTCTGCCTGTCTCTATCTGTCTGTCTGTCTGTCTGCCT
>OY294045.1:976023-1003523 GCA_958510825.1 Brachypterus glaber | reverse complement strand
GAATATATTCTCCGCTTAATCAGCAATTTCGTATTTAGAATCTATCTGTTTCAATCTGTGATTGTTTCAATTAATGATTAGGTTCGTTTTGGTTCTCGAAAATCGTGGTTCTGAACTGGTTCAAAACGGGCGCAGTTGCGACTGAGCATTGCCCAGTTGCAACTACGCCGGTTCCGAATCAGTTCAGAACTGCGATTTTTGAGAACCAAAACAAATCTATTGATTTTAAATCCGATTTTTTTTATGGGGTTATAGCGTTTTTAATGGTTTTATTTAGAAAAAGCTAATATCCTAGGATTATATAAAAACATTAAAGTACCAGTAACGGCATCCATAAGATATTAGATATAACAGGAATGTGGATTTATGATGTCACAAACACGTTATTTTCGGGATGTCATTGTGTGATGTTATTAGGGGCGGACTTAGGACATCCCCACCATGCTACATTCTTGTTAAATGAGACTACAATCTTAACATCACATGTCACATATTAACGTGGCTTTCACGTGATTGTCATGTTATTTTGCTACCTGGGTGGATAAAGTATAGAATTCTACTCGCGGTGATTAGGTCACTCGCCTTTCGGCTCGTGTCCCAAAATTCACCCTCATTGATTAACAGCAATTATTGTACGCTCATTGAATAATATACTATTATGGACACTGCAAAAAAAATGAAAAGGTTGTTGCGTGAAAAAAAAAAACTAAAGTTATTTTTATATATTTTTGTATTGAATATTCTTAACTTATATATGTAAGTATATCTTTATATACGTACATATATACGTATATGTGTTATTACAAACAGGTCCTACTTACAAAGAGACATTTTTAATTATTTATTAACATCTAATTCAATTACTCACTAACGCTTTTTATTTATAATATGTATAATCATTCATATTCTAGTTAACCGTATTGGTACATTTTTTAAGCATTTAGAATGCTCATTTTTTGGCAATTTATTATTAGGTCTACAAAAAAAAGTTACCATTTTAAAAGTAAAATGCCAAAAAATACCTAATTTAAAATTTAAAAAATAAAAAAAAAATATTGGACAACTTTTTTTTTATAACCTTAAATTATTTTTAAAAATGTGAAAATTTCATAATTTGTGTTTTAAAACTTTGCCGATACTTTTTATTTTCAAATGGCACCTTTTTCGTAGACAACTCCATTTCAATTAAAGTTTTCAAAATCGACTTAAAAAAATCAAATTAAAAATTAAAAAATTCTTACTATTGCACGATAATTAAAGTATCTATTTAAAAGGTTGATTTATGTATAATTATAATTAAATTAACTAATTAATTAAGGGGTCTACCTACAAATTTTAAAAATATTTAGTTTTTAAACATTTTTTTAAATAGAAAGAAAAAAGATATCATTGTGAAATTTTGTAGGTATGTTTATTTATATTTAAAGAATACATTTTTTAAGATTTTTAAAGTGCCATTTAAAAAAAAAATTGTTTTGAAAAAAACATCAAAAAACGATGGTTGCCATGATTCTGGCCGTTTGGATCAACTAAAAAAAAAACGGGATATTATTCAGTATTGAAGTCGCTAGAGACATATTTTTGGCCAAAAAATAACAAAATGGCGAACGTTTTTCAAAAAATTTTGAATAATTTTCAAGAAAAACGTCTGCCATTTTGTTATTTTTTGGCCAAAAAAAATTTCTTCTAGTTCGGGCTATAGCGACTTCAATACTCAATTATATCCAGTTTTTTTTTTTTTTTTTTTTTCGTTAAATCCAAACGTCCGGAATCATGGCAATCACAGTTTTTTGATGTTTTTTTTCAAGAAAATTTTATGACCAAAAGATGTCACTTAAAAAATCTCAAGAAAAATTGTATTCTTTGAATATAAATAATCATAACTACAAAATTTCACAATGATATCTATATAAAAAAAAATTAAAAAGATTATTTTTAAATTTGGGTTTATGCTCCGAACTAATGGTAGTTCCAGTAATAGTATATTCTGTAAAAGTGTAAAATATACACTTCAAACGTGTTACAAACTATACTTTTTCTTCGACTACAAAACAAATAAATCTGAAATTTCGTTGGTCAAATTTTTAGTTAAGTAATTTAGTTAAAATTATGCATAAACCAGCCATTAGTCGATTTGAAAATTGTACATTATACTAAATATTAAAAAAAAAACAATGATGTACCAATAAGAATAATTAAAAACAATAAATTGCACTTATCCAAAATATTAAAACTGATAAATCGGTTCAAATCTAAAAAGTCAATTGAACTAAAGCCCATTTTTTCAAAACAACAAGGGATACAGGGTTAGGGTGGACCTTATTTTTTTATTGTTGAAAATTTTAATTCTGGTGTATCTGGAACATCCTCTAAGGGTCTCAATTTGACCCCTAAAATCGTGAAATTACGCACTTTTTGTATCAGCGGAAAATTTAAAAGCCTTGAAATCTTAATGTTTTCCTTTTGAGTGTACAAAATTATGTGCCGAATTTCAAAATGATTAAAAACTTCAATCAGTTGCCGAAAATCAACCACCCAGGTAGCAAGGGATGTTATATTACAAGAAATTAACATCACTTTTGGGTGTATTTTTAAACTAAATCATAACATCACATAATATTGAAAACTAGCATGTATTTAACATCACATTTGCAACGTAACACGTGTGACGTGACAACCATGTTATTAAATAACAAATATTTAGCAACGCTGTGAATATATCGCATGTCACATATTAACGTGGCTTTCACGTGAATGTCATGTTATTTTGCTTCTCACCGACGTTCGAAGCAAAAAAATCGATATAAGATGATGTTGATAGAGTAAATTATTATAAGGAAATTGTATACACATTATACGATTTCCAATGGATAGGGGGCTCTGCTGGGCTTCTCAAGACCACGGACACGGATTAAAGGAATATATTCTCCGCTTAATCTGCAATTTCGTATTTAGAATCTATCTGTGATTGTTTCAATTACTGATTGATTTTAAATCCGATTTTTTATAGGGTTATAGCGTTTTTAATGGTTTTAATTTAGAAAAAGCTAATATCCTAGGATATTATTTAAATATTAAAGTAACAGTAACGGCATCCATACGATATGAGATATAACAGGAATGTGGATTTATGATGTCACAAACCCGTTATTTTCGGGATGTCATTGTGTGATGTTATTAGGGGCGGACTTAGGACATCCTCACCATGCTACATTCTTGTTAAATGAGACTAAAATCTTAACATCACATGTCACATATTAACGTGGCTTTCACGTGAATGTCATGTTATTTTGCTACCAGGGCAAAGTTGCCCCTAAAACACTAAATTTGATAAATTTTCACCATAAATGTAAGAAACGGTAAAAAAGCATTTAAAAAATATATCAATCTGGACTTAACTTAATTTTATTTAATGTATATTAATAATATAAGTTAACAAAAACAAAATGAGCTAAGCGCCAAATAAGAGCATCCAAAAAGACCTCTTATTTGCCCTTAGCTCGTTATGTTTATGTGAAATTATTTTATATTATTAATGTGCATTAAATAAAATTAAGTCCAGATTGAAATATTTTTTAAATGCTTTTTTAGTATTTCTCACATTTTTGGTAGAAATTCGTCAAATTTAGTGTTTTAGGGGCAATTTTGGCGGATTTTCGGCACCTGGGAATTTTTTGATCATTTTGAAATTTGGCACGTAATTTTGTACACTCAAAAAGAAAACATTAAGATTTCAAGGCTTTTAAATTTTTCCATGATACAGTCCATTTTTAAAGATTTTTGCGTAAATTCACGATTTTAGGCGTCCAACTGGGACCCTTGGAGAAGTTTGATGAGCCTCATATTTCCAGGATATTCCAGATACACCAGAATGAAAATTTTAAAACAATAAAATAAATAAGGCCCATAATACAGGATGTCCCAAAAATTACTGGTACAGGCCATTTCTCATACACAAATTGAGATAAACGACAAAAAAATATTTAAATAATTTTCAAAACACTAGAATATCTATAAAATCCGCCCCAAAATGATCTAACCCTTAAAATTTAAAAAACCGTGTATATTTTTACAAATTTAAATATAGTTTTTAATTTTCCATCTACCGTTTTCAGCCTTTTGAAATTGGCCCAGTAATAACTAAGAAAAGTAATTATATACCAAGGTAGAGAAGACATTTTTTATAGCTGAGAATATTAAATCCCGTAGCAGCGAGGGATTTAGGAGTGCGAGGCTATAATAGTCTTCTCTACCGTGGTATATATATATTTTTTACTACTAGCGAATTTATTCATATTGTTTAACATTTTTATATAAATAATAAAGTAAAATGTTTGCTGGATCTTAATTAACCGCGCAAAAACAAGTAGCCTTTGAAATCGCCATTTCTGAAAACAAATGAATAAATTTATTCACTGAAAGTTGACAGTTCTAGTGGGTGGCATTTTGATATTTTTAAAATGTGTGAAAACATCGGTAAGTTGTTTATTTACTGAATAATTAATTCATTTATAATATTTGCCATGCTGATTTTTTATCCAATGTCAAAATATTGTTGCATTTTGTCCATTAAAAATTATAAGCAATGACATGTCTTTGCAGCTCAAGGAAAATCAAGTGACAGAAATCAATTGTTAATAAAATTTACTCCTACTAGGAGAGAAACAATTATTATTGCTCTAGGTGCAGAAAATTGATTTCACAGTCTGAAAACATGATAAATAATGGTATGTTCTAAAGCTAGTAGTGGAAAAAGAATGTTTTTATACTCCAGTGAAGTTAGCTATGACTTTCAACCAAAAGCAATTGAATAACGCTTTATCTGTCAAATTCAAACATGACAAGTGTCAATTCATAATTTTTCGTTTAAATTTGGCAGATATAAAGTCATTTAATTTATATTTTTCAAGATCAAGTCATAGTTACCTTGACTTAAATATAAAAATGCATTTTTCTTGGTTATTTCTGGGTCGATTTTAAATTGGAAAAAACCGTTAGATAGAGAATTTAAAATTAAATTAAATATGCAAAAATATATGCAGGGTGTTATTTAACTTTTTTAAAAGATGTGTGAGCGTAAAGTCACTGGAGTGTTTTTAGGGATATTTTTTTACAATTATAAATCAATTTTTGTCTATATCTATAAGTTACAGCCTGTCTGGGATACCCTGTATAATTTAAAAAAATATTTTTTTATTCTGAAAAATTGGTTATAAAAAAATTAAAATTTAGCTAACCTTGTCGTTTTAAAAAACGTGACTATGACGATATGCTCGTTACATAAAAAAAAAACACAAAACTCGCTCTTTTAAACTAAAAAATATGGAATTATTTATATTATGGCACATTTTTTTATGAACTCGTAAACTTGAGCGAGAATTTTTTTTGGTCGTTTATTTTATTTTTTGAAAAATATCTAAATTCTAAAAAATATCAAAACTACTAAAAATATATATGTTTACCGGGTGTTTTCTTTTAACCTGAAACTTTCAAATATCTCTAATACCATGCATTTTAGAAAAACAGATGTCAGACAAAAGTTGTTTATTTTAATGGAGGAAACAAAATGGCGTATTTATTTTTTACGGATATTTACGTCTTCAAGGTCATTTCAAGGCCAACTTTGTTTTTTTAAATGGAAGCATTTTTTTTACTGTTGTTTAATTCTCCACAAAAAAGTTTAAATCTTTTGTAAAAAGCTTTTTTTGATCGGACTTTTAGTTGCGGAGATAACACAGCCACACAAAATCAAAAGAGTTGCATCTCCGACGGACTTCACTAGTCAATTCCTATATATTTTGAGCCGCTGAATCCGAATCAGAGGTTGAAATTTGAAATTTAGCTCTCATTTTCAACATATCCACGAAAAGTATGTTTTTTGAGGTTATGTTGAAAATGGGAGCTAACTTTTAAATTCCGACCTCAGATTCGGATTCAGCGGCTCAAAATACATAGGAATTGACTAGTGAAGTCCGTCGGAGATCCAACTTTTTTAATTTTGTGTGGCTGTGTTATCTCTGCAACTAAAAGTCCGATCAAGAAAAGTTTTTACAAAAGATTTTTATTTTTTTTTGAGGGGAATTAAATAACAGTAAAAAATAAGTTTGTACTTAAAAAAACAAAGTTGACCTTGAAATGACCTTGAAAACGTAAATATCCGTAAAAAATAAATACGCCATTTTGTTTACAGCATTAAAATAAACAAATTTTGTCCGACATTTTTTTTTTCTAAAATGTATAGTATTCGAGATATTTGAAAGTTTCAGGTTAAAAAAACACTCGGTATATTCAAATTAATAAAAAAAATAAATAAAATTCTGTTTTAAATTAAAAAATAATAAATCAAAAATTTCGTTCCGGTGTTAGTAAAAAAAAGTGTATATTGTGATGTAAATAAAAAAAAACTTACGTTATCAAAATTTAAAAACTAAAAATTATAGAAATAATATTTTAAATAAATAAAATAATATTTTATAAAATTTAGATTTAAAACCAACAGGAACAAAAAAAAAAAAAAAAAAAAACAATTCTGGCTATATATATATATATATATATATATATATATATATATACTCATATTCCATCAATAGGGAGCCCGAAATTGCATGTTCGACCTGCGATACGAAGCCCACTACCGACATACGAGGCCCGGTTTTGGGCTTCGAATTTTTTATAGTGTATATCGTTTTATTGGACCTTAAATATAGTAGAAGAAGAAGACTTGAAAAATTGCCCAGGGCTTCCTATTATTCTAATACCCATCAAAATATACGCGCCTGTGTTCACGGAAGTTGAACTAGATGGCGACACAGTAGAACTGTATGTTGCATGTATTTTTATGTAGTTGTCATATGATATGAGTCCCTAAGATTTGGCAACGTTGTTGACTACTTCAACTTAAATTGTTCAGCACTGTAGTATTAATTGGCGCTAAATCTTTTGTGGTCATGTGCTTGTTAAAGAAGAAATGAATAGGTCTAAGAAGATATTAGAGCTTGCTTTAAAAGCTCAAGGTAAGTTAACGTAACATACCTAAATTCAATAAATAACTTTAAATATTTTCTATATTTCAAAGAGTTTTTATTGTAAGAAAAAAACTGTCTATCAAGTTCCCTTAACGGACTCTCGTGGGATTCACAGTGGGAAATAACGATCTTTTCCTGCGGAACGGTAAAAAAAGAGTACTTTAAATTATCCGATCGGGCTGAAATTTTGTACGCTGACTTAAGGGACCTTTCTGCACCCCATCATGAAATTTCAACCCCATCAAACAATATTTAAGGGTGGCTTCCCCCTTTAAAACAATTTTTTTTCAGCGGAACGGTAAAAAAAGAGTACTTTAAATTATCCGATCGGGCTGAAATTTTTTACAGCGACTTTAAGGACCTCCCTGCACCCCATTCTAAAATTTCAACCCCATCGGAAAATATTTAGGGTTGGTTTACGCCTCCGAAACGATTTTTTCTGCGGAATGGTAAAAAACGAGTACTTTAAATTATCCGATCGGGCTGAAATTTTTTATGCTGACTTTAGGTACCACCCTGCACCCCATTCTAAAATTATAACCCGATCGGAAAATATTTAGGGTTGGTTTACGCCTCCGAAACGATGTTTTCTGTGGAATGGTAAAAAACGAGTACTTTAAATTTTCTATGCTGACTTAAGAGACCTTCCTGCACCCCATCCTAAAATTTAAACCCCATCGGAAAATATTTAAGGGTGGCTTCCCCTTTGAAACATTTTTTTTCAGCGGAACGGTAAAAACAGAGAACTTTAAATTATCCGATTGGCCTGAAATTGTTTGTGGTGACTTTAGGGATCTTCCTGCAACCCATTCTAAAATTTCAACCCCATCTGAAAATATTTAGGGTTGGTTTATGCCTGCAAAACGATTTTTTTCTGCGGAATGGTAAAAAACGAGTACTTTAAATTATCCGATCGGGCTGAATTTTTTTATGCTAACTTTAAGTACCCCCCTGCACCCCATTCTAAAATTATAACCCGATCGGAAAATATTTAGGGTTGGTTTACGCCTCCGAAACGATGTTTTCTGCGGAATGGTAAAAAACGAGTACTTTAAATTATCCGATCGGACTGAAATTTTGTATGCTGACTTAAGAGACCTTCCTGCACCCCATCCTAAAATTTGAACCCCATCGGACAATATTTAAGGGTGGCTTCCCCCTTTGAAACATTTGTTTTCAGCGGAACGGTAAAAAATAGAACTTTCAATTATCCGATTGGGCTGAAAATTTTTGTGGTGACTTTAGGGACCTCCCTGCACCCTATCCTAAAATTTCAACCCCATCTGAAAATATTTAGGGTTGGTTTACGCCTGCAAAACGATTTTTTTTTGCGGAATGGTAAAAAACGAGTACTTTAAATTATCTGATCGGGCTGAAATTATTTATGCTGACTTTAGGTACCACCCTGCACCCCATTCTAAAATCATAACCCGATCGGAAAATATTTAGGGTTGGTTTACGCCTCCGAAACGATGTTTTCTGCGGAATGGTAAAAAACGAGTACTTTAAATTATCAGATCGGACTGAAATTTTGTATGCTGACTTAAGAGACCTTCCTAAAATTTGAACCCCATCGGACAATATTTAAGGGTGGCTTCCCCCTTTGAAACATTTTTTTTTTCAGCGGAACGGTAAAAAATAGAACTTTCAATTATCCGATTGGGCTGAAAATTTTTGTGGTGACTTTAGGGACCTCCCTGCACCCTATCCTAAAATTTCAACCCCATCGGAAAATATTTAAGGTTGGTTTACGCCTGCGAAACGATTTTTTTCTGCGGAATGGTAAAAAACGAGAACTTTAAATTATCCGATCGGGCTGAAATTTTTTAGGGCGACTTTAGGGACCTCTCTGCACCCCATTCTAAAATTTCAACCCCATCAGAAAATATTTAGGGTTGGTTTACGCCTCCGAAACGATTTTTTCTGCGGAATGGTAAAAAACGAGTACTTTAAATTATCCGATCGGGCTGAAATTTTGTATGCTGACTTTACAGACCTTCCTGCATCCCATCCTAAAATTTTAACCCCATCGGAAAATTTTAACGGTGGCTTCCCCTTTGAAACATTTTTTTTTCAGCGGAACGGTTAAAAAAGAGAACTTAAAATTATCCGATTGGCCTGAAATTGTTTGTCGTGACTTTAGGAATCTTCCTGCACCCCATTCTAAAATTTCAACCCCATCTGAAAATATTAAGGGTTGGTTTACTGCTGCAAAACGATTTTTTTCTGCGGAATGGTAAAAAACGAGTACTTTAAATTATCCGATCGGGCTGAAATTTTTTATGCTGACTTTAGGTACCACCCTGCACCCCATTCTAAAATTATAACCCGATCGGAAAATATGTAGGGTTGGTTTACGCCTCCGAAACGATGTTTTCTGCGGAATGGTAAAAAACGAGTACTTTAAATTATCCGATCGGACTGAAATTTTCTATGCTGACTTAAGAGACCTTCCTGCACCCCATCCTAAAATTTAAACCCCATCGGAAAATATTTAAGGGTGGCTTCCCCTTTGAAACATTTTTTTTCAGCGGAACGGTAAAAACAGAGAACTTTAAATTATCCGATTGGCCTGAAATTTTTTGTGGTGACTTTAGGGATCTTCCTGCAACCCATTCTAAAATTTCAACCCCATCTGAAAATATTTAGGGTTGGTTTACGCCTGCAAAACGATTTTTTTCTGCGGAATGGTAAAAAACGAGTACTTTAAATTATCCGATCGGGCTGAATTTTTTTATGCTAACTTCAAGTACCCCCCTGCACCCCATTCTAAAATTATAAACCGATCGGAAAATATTTAGGGTTGGTTTACGCCTCCGAAACGATGTTTTCTGCGGAATGGTAAAAAACGAGTACTTTAAATTATCCGATCAGACTGAAATTTTGTATGCTGACTCAAGAGACCTTCCTGCACCCCATCCTAAAATTTGAACCCCATCGGACAATATTTAAGGCTGGCTTCCCCCTTTGAAACATTTGTTTTCAGCGGAACGGTAAAAAATAGAACTTTCAATTATCCGATTGGGCTGAAAATTTGTGGTGACTTTAGGGACCTCCCTGCACCCCATCCTAAAATTTCAACCCCATCGGAAAATATTTAGGGTTGGTTTACACCTGCGAAACGATTTTTTTCTGCGGAATGGTAAAAAACGAGAACTTTAAATTATCCGATCGGGCTGAAATTTTTTACGGCGACTTTAGGGACCTCCCTGCATCCCATTTTAAAATTTTAACCCCATCGGAAAATATTTAGGGTTGGTTTACGCCTCCGAAACGATTTTTTCTGCGGAATTGTAAAAAACGAGTACTTTAAATTATCCGATCGGGCTGAAATTTTGTATGCTGACTTTGCAGACCTTCCTGCACCCCATCCTAAAATTTTAACCCCATCGGACAATATTTAACGGTGGCTTCCCCCTTTGAACCATTTTTTTTTTCAGCGGAACGGTAAAAAAAGAGAACTTTAAATTATTCGATTGGGCTGAAATTTTTTGTGGTGACTTTAGGGATCTCCCTGCACCCCATTCTAAAATTTCAACCCCATATGAAAATATTTAGGGTTGGTTTACGCCTACGAAACGATTTTTTTCTGCGGAATGGTAAAAAAACGAGTACTTTAAATTATCAGATCGGGCTGAAATATTGTATGCTGACTTTAGGTACCACCCTGCACCCCATTCTAAAATTATAACCCGATCGGAAAATATTTTAAGTTGATTTACGCCTGTGAAATGATTTTTTCCTGCGGAAGGGTAAAAAAAGAGTACTTTTAATTATCCGATCAGTCTAAAATTTTGTACGCTGACTTTAGGCACCTTCTTGCACCCGATCCTAAAATTATAACCCGATCAGAAAATATTTAGGGTTGGTTTACGCCTGCGAAACGATTTTTATCTGCGGAATGAAACAAAACGAGTACTTTAAATTTTCCAATCGAGCTGAAATTTTTTATGCTGACCTAAAGGACTTTCCTGCACCCCATCCTAAAATTTCAACCCCATTGGAAAATATTTAGGGTTGGTTTACGCCTCCGAAACTTTTTTTTCTGTGGAATAGTAAAAAACGAGTACTTGAAATTATCCGATCGGTATAAAATTTTTTATGCTGACTTAAGGGACCTTTCTGCATCCCATCATAAAATTTCAACCCCATCGAACAATATTCAAGGGTGACTTCCCCCTTTGAAACAATTTTTTTCAGCGGAACGGTAAAAAAAGAGTACTTTAAATTATCGGGCTGAAATTTTGTATGCTGACTTAAGGCACCTTCCTGCACCCCATCCCAAAATTATAACCTGATCGAAAAATATTTAGGGTTGGTTTACGCCTGCGAAACGATTTTTTTCTGCGGAATGGTGAAAAACGATTACTTTAAATTATCCGATAGGGCTGAAATTTTGTATGCTGACTTTATAGACCTCCCTGCACCCCATTCTAAAATTTCAACTCTATCGGAAAATTTTTAGGGTTGGTTTACGCCTGTGAAATAATTTTTTCCTGCAGAACGGTAAAAAAGAGTACTTTGAATTATCCGATCGGGCTGAAATTTTTTACAGCGACTTTAGGGACCTCCCTGCACCCCATTTTAAAATTTTAACCCCATCGGAAAATATTTAGGGTTGGTTTACGTCTGCGAAACGATTTTTTTCTGCGGAATGGTAAAAAACGAGAACTTTAAATTATCCGATCGGGCTGAAATTTTGTATGCTGACTTAAGAGACCTTCCCGCACCCCATCCTAAAATTTGAACCCCATCGGACAATATTTAATGGTGGCTTCCCCCTTTGAAACATTTTTCTAAATAAACGTTAACCTTATTTATTCCAAATTATGTTGATATTTTTTTACACCAGACCAAAACATCACTTTTTTAATAAAAAACAAAATAGTTTCATTACATTTTAAACATTTTAAATATTAAAAATAAAAACTACTTTTATAACAATATTATTCATTTATCATTAAAAAACAAGCGTTAAACTTTCATACAAAGACAACTTAAATAATTATTATATCGAATTTATAAGTAGGAAATATTGGCAACATCGCAGGGCTTCAAATAATGGTGAAAAATCAAAAAAATATGCATTTGGGCTTGCTATGACCGGAAAATATAATAGGGACTCGTATTAGCGTTACACATATATCTTTTTTCCTTGCCCCTAAACCCGGGCTTCGAATCACCTATGCTATGTATCGGGCCTCCTATTGATAGTTCTACGTGTATATATATATATATATATATATATATATATATATATATATATATCTCTAGCCAATTGTTCTGTTTTAAGCAAACCAGTTAAAATTGTCAAAAAATAAAAATCAAAAATGTATTTTGTCGTATTCAAATTAGAAAAGCATTGTAAAAAAAAAGAATTTGTATTTTTTTTTTTTTTTAATCAAAAACTGTAATCACAAAAAGTAATTTGGTTCATACAGTTTTTTGCAAAAAAATTAAATTACAAATACACTTTTAATAATAGTGTTTCCAATTTAATACAAATACACCGTATATATTTTTAGTAATTTTGATACAGGGTGTTAAAAAAAAGTCGATTAAATGCAAAAATCCTGAGTGGGGAAGCCAAGAACGCAATATTTATATTTAAATATAAGTATAAAATATCACATGTTTCATTTTCATAGAAAAAAATATTACGTAAAAAATCGTGACGTTTAAAATTCTTAAAAAATAATTATTTAAACTCAGATATTTAAAAAATAACGGTTTTTCCGCCGTCTGTTTTTTTTTAAATAGAATACGATTTTGTTTTTGCACAATGTCAATAATAATAAAATTTAAAATAATAAAGTTTTTTTAAAAAAAGATTGCAACCAAAATATTGCTACATATTACGAAAAACTTATATACAGGGTGTCCGTTTTTCGAGCTCAAGCATGGGTATCTCGGTTAATAAAAGAGATACAAGATCGGTCAAATTGGGAAAAAGTTGCCAATTTTTATGCTGATCAATAATCTGAGAGAAAATTTGACCTGTGATTTTTTGTTTTTTAATTATTGCAAAAAAAAATCCTGAGTTTCGTTTTAATTTTTTTGAGCGAAAATGGACAAAGCTAGACGTTTTTAACTGAAATATTGTTAAGGTACTTTTTTGCAAGGAATCTAAATCTTTTATCATATTTTTCATGGCATTTTAGATGCGAGAGCTACAACACTTAACTTCATTTTTTCTTATAGGCGCCATTTTGGATTTTTTTTTCATTTTTGAATACAGTTTTATTTCTGATTACGATGATTTATCACACGAGATGATCAAATCAATAAAAAAAACTTTATTCAAAAATGTTAAAATCCAAAATGGCGCCCATAAGAAAAAACGAAGTTAAGTGTTGTAGCTCTTCCATCTAAAATGACGTAAAAAGTATGATAACAGATTTAGATTCCTTGCAAAAAAGTACCTTAACAATGTTTCAATTAAAAACGTCAAGCTTTGTCGGTTTTCGCTCAAAAAAATACAAACGAAACTCGGGATTTTTATTTTTTTTTTGCAAAAATTAAAAAACCAAAAATGACAGGTCAAATTTTCTTTAAGATCATTGATCAGCATAAAAAATGCGCAACTTTTTCCCAATTTTACCGATCTTGTATATCTTATAATAACCGAGATACCCATGCTTGACCTCGAAAAACGGACACCCTGTATTAATAAAAATTTATAAAATTTTCGTTTCTCGACAAAAAAGAAAACTTAAAATAAAACTTTTGAAACAAATAAATTTTGAAAAGTCAAAAATTAAAAAAAAAATCGAATTTACAAAAAATATTTTCAAACTTTTCTCTATACAATGTTTTTTTGTTGTTTATGTACAAGGTTTTTACAATATACAATATATTATATGTAGTAATTAAAAAACTCATGGTTTTATACAATGGGGGTCCTTAAGTTACTTTTCTGGGACCTATAGTGAAAAATACGTGAAATATTCTTTAAAACGGTGTCTCACCCTTTAAACTTGATGCCCTACAAGGCGAGATATTTAAATTTAAAAATATAGTTTTTAATTTAATCATCTCGGCTCAAAAAGCATAAATTTTAAAGTGTGATACACCGTTGAAAGGAAATTTTAAGTTTTTTCTACTAAACAGGGTTATTTTTTTAAATGGTGCACCCCCCGTAATTTTTGAACGGGACAAAGTTGACCTTGAAATGACCTTGAAAACGTAAATATCCGTAAAAAAATAAATACGCCATTTTGTTTTCACCATTAAAATAAACAAATTTTTAAGAATTTGACATCTGTCAATGTACGATTTGGCAACATTGCACGAAACTTCAAATGTCAAATGTCAACTAGTCAAAATAAAAATAACTTTGCACATTAACTACTACAGTGGGCCAAAGTGGGTCTGTGTTGTGTTCACTGCTCTTGACTATATTATTTAAAATATTTTGTTTGGTTTTATAAGTTTTTACGGATTTAATATACTGTAATTCAATGTGTAATTAGGCTGGACTTATGTGACTAGTTTCTTAAGTTTCAGTACGATTATGGAGTTATTTATGAGGTATTTATACTATAATAACATTGTAAGCAAACCATTAGCTTCAACGATAACCCAAAGCATGTAGTTCCATGGGACAGTGTTACCCAAGACAAGTAATTAAATCTGGCTTTCAACATGTTAAATTAGTTTATTTCCATGATATGATTTAAAACTAGATTATGAAAAAGTTACACATAGACTTTTAACTTATAATATCAATTAAATATATTTATTTAAAAATAAATATATTTTATTAATATTGAACAGTGTTTTTATTATACATTCTATCTAAACGTATTTATGTTGGTTTTGTAAATAAACAAAAAATATTGCTTTTTTTCAGTATGATAGTCACATTTAGCGAATAATGCGATGTTGTCGGGTTTACGATATCAAATAATTCCTTAGTTTTTATTTTTTTTTTCATTTTGTTCTTTATCAACAAATAACACAGTTTTTTATCATTTCTTTTCATCATTTTGCACTTTTTTAAACAAAAACATATTTTTCTTATTTAGCCCAAAACTCCTGTTTAAAACGATGCTCTTCTTTGAAGTTTATATCTCATTCCATTCAAAAGTTACAGGGGGTGTACAATTTAAAAGAATAATCCTGTATGCACTAAAAAAAATTACTTAAGGCACACAATTCAAAAAAAAAATATTATAAAACCGCGGAGTGCAGTAATTTATTTCTTTCATTCTGGTAAAAAAAAAATATTCAAAAAATCAAGTTTTAACCAAATTTGTTCTTACATTTATTGCATTTAATTTATTTTCTTACTATTGCATCAAAAAATAAAATAAAAATGTTTTAAGCAAAGCTGAAAAAAATTGTCAAATTGAAAAATAAAAATTTGAAATAGTAATTTTTTTATCAAGTACAATAAATGTTATTTTTTATTTGTTAAAACTTCTTTTTTCTGTGGCACAAAAGGAACATTATATTAAACTATATAAATATATAAATATAGACATTTGGATTCATGTAGTATAAATAAATATTAACTTTTTTTTTAGACGTTTGATTTTATTTTTATTAAAAAATTAAGTACGGTTTTATTTATTTTTTTATTATTTTTCAGAAAAATTAACATTATTATAATAAATACGTCATAATTTTTCCAAAAAATAACCACTACACGATCCAAAAAATATATAAATTATATACTATAACTAAATAATAAAAAAAATCAATAAATTCTATATATACATGTACTTATTTCTAGTATATATGAAAATATACAGTTTATTTGTGTATATATCATATATAATGTTTGGCAAATCGACATTTATATTACATAGTAAAAAAACAATACAGGGTGTTCTTTTTCAAACGAACACCATTTATAACATTTTTATTTCAAGTGACAGGCATTCACTTATCTGTCAAAATCTCATTTTAGAAATCACTTCCGGTTTTTTCCACAAATAAACAACTTACATTTCTTTAACACCTAACACCCTGTATATTTTAGTATAGACAGATATATTATATGTTAAATTTTATACTTTGATGTATAAATATATAATTATAAAACTAAAGGTTTTTGGGGTTATTAAAAGAAAATAGTTTTTTTCTGAAGTTACGGAAGTTACAGTTCATAAGATGAAACTTTGTTTAAAATATCATATCATTTTAAATAAAAAGGTTATAAAGGGCGATTATTAAAAAAAACACACCCTTTATAGCAACGCACCAAAACTGTTAAATTGATAAAAATTGCTAAAAAATTCAGCAATAATTACTAAATAACAGAAATTTAGCTTTCCGCGTGTAGTGATGTTGAAATGAATACACTATATCACCACAAATCCCACAAGTCTATATATTTGAGATCGGCACGAATAAAAACAGTCTAAAAATAGTTTTTCAATCACAAAATGGCGGATAAACCACCCTTTAATTTTTCGCTACGTGACACTTATTATAGACCTCGTAGACTCTTTATTATTGTTCGAATTTTGATCGTTACTGACGTCATTTCTCACTACACACTGTCCCGTTAACTGGTTTACGCTCAGCGGATTGTTTATATCGTGAGGGTTAGTTCCCACGGGGTTCCTAGAGGGCATTATTTTGATATCTTGGAACCCACCATCGTGCGCGTGTGGGGTAAGGGGGCTCTGAAGCATATAGGGGCTTGAAACCGACGGAGATGCTATGCTAGTGGAAGGGCTAGGCATAACCATACCTCCAGGGCTTGTGAGACTACTTAAAGCCGAAAGTCCTCCGGGACTTGACATAGATTGGTTTAAACTTTCGGTGTCGTCCTCTGGAGGAGTGTGGGCGTCCCCCATGGAGCCGCAGCTTCCTAGATTGTCGTCCGAGTGGTTCCCACCATCGTCGCCGTCATTTGTTCCTGATTCCATATAGCGTATGCATTTCTTCTTGCGTCTGAGAAGAAGAAGAAGAAAAATTATTAAAAATTGATCGAGACTTGAGGAATAACTAACACAACATTTATATTAGAGCACTAGATAGGTAGGTTTGTATTTTGCAAAGATATTTTACCCAAAGAAGTAATTTCAGACCATTTCTTATAAACGTGTCATCTTTTTTTTTGTTTGTTTGTTTATAAAATGTACACGATAGAGCTTTGTGGTTTACAAGAAGGTGTCGCTAGTGTCCACTTTCTGACTATCTTGTAGCGATGTTGCGTAATTTCCACCTTATAAAATCGTTATACTTAAATTAATTTTTTTTTTCTATTTTGCGACTCTTATAAGCTCATAATCACACGCAATTTGCGTTCTTATGGGCCTATAAGAGGTTAATAATTTTTTTCTTTTCGGTTGGCAAGACAGGACAAAAGAATATCGCTTGGCGTTTTCCGTGCAAATGTCAACACCGCTTTTAAGTTTAGTTTTATACGAAATTCTGTTTTAAGTTAATTTTTACCGTGTTTTAAATGTGACTTGGTTAATTGCAGTGAAAAAGAGAAGAACTGACTATAAAAGATATCAAATATAGTTTGTTCTATGAAATTCGAACATTGCGAAAATTATAATGTCAACCCAAAACAAAAATCCCTAAATCAGTCATCAATTTAAATGTAAGTTTTTTTTTTAATTTTAGAGCAAAATAGAAAAAATAGTGTAAAGCACTCGTTTCATTACACCTTTTTAGCGCACTAGTACTTTCGAAAACTCGTGTTATGAAACTAGTACTTTAATATACTATAAATATACCAAGATTAAACTACTAGCTTCATAAAACTGACAATAAAATATCCAATGATTGTGTTGCCAACCGGCAACACTGTACCCATGTATCCATTAGACTGAGTTTACGCATTCTTTCTCTCTCTTTACGTGTTCCAAATGTAAACAATAGTCACTCCCCACAAACCCCTCACCGCAACTGGTTGTAGTTTGAGTGGTTCCGCAGTTAAGTGGTTTGTGTAGTGTTGAAACTACCTACCCAACTTAACAAACCTGCCTATCCAGTGTTCTTATTTATATCTAAGAAAACATAAATCGTTAAAAATTGGTCAAGACTTGAGGAAAAAAAATAACATTTATATTGAGGGTAAAATAATAATGCTTCATGCCCAAAAATAATGGTCCTAGTTTCATGCTGGTTCTGAAAAAAAAAATATAGAGAATTTTTGCAAGACATGCATTGGCTGTATAAAGAATACTAACATAATAGAAGTATGATTAAGTATGCAAAACTAATAACACTAAACCACATAAAAAATTTAAAATATTCGGACTATAGATATCATTTCTAATAAACTTTTCTTCCATCACGTCGACTTCTTTTTTGGTAAGTTTTCTTAAATTTTAGAGCAAAATAGAAAAAAATAATATAAAGCCCTCGTTTTATTACAGGTTTTTAGCGCACTAGTACCATAGAAAACTCGCCGCAAGTGGCAGTTTAAAAATATACAGCCTGTTCCAGAACTCGCGTACAGAAATTTGAGGGTATATTAAAAACCCTCTGGAAAATATGAAAAAAATTTCAAAAAAATCCATCTTCAATACTAATTAAAAAGGAAGCTATTTAATCTGAACAATCCTGTTGCTGATGTTAAATTACCTATAAATTAGTTTTTCCCTACTTATTGGTAACTATGGTTTGGACTTGCAATTGTTGACGCGTGCATTGTTTGAGACTTTCAACTTTAGAATCTTTTTAGGTTATTATATTTTAACAAAACCGACAGAGGCTATCAAATATTTGTTTAGGGTCACTCCATCCGGCCTAGTTTTTTGACATTAATAAATATATAAGTCACATTAATTATATTTCTTTACCGGGTAAAATATTTTTTTGTGGTTCAGGTCCACTTTTATTTAAATTATATTAAATATACTTAAATAATGGTTAAAAATATTCAATAAAAATTAATAATTGAAGATTTTAAGTTTTTTATACAGGATTCAATATTTTTTGAATTTATTTATTTACTGGTAGATCAAATACATCACAATCATATTAGTATTGTTTAAATAATATTAAAAAAGCATGTTATAGAAATAGTTAAGTAAAATTAAAATGAAAAAAAAAACAATAAACTGCAAAAAATAGTTCAATCTTTGCATTTATGTCTGATTTTCAGAGTTAATACTTTCATTACAATAACAGGGTCGGACAACAGGAATTTTACATTATTTTTTATTTTTGGTGAGTTTGTTTAATAAGATTATATGTCTGTATACAGACATATAATCTTATTCGGCATATGTATGTATTAAAGAAACTCACCAAAAATTAGAAATAATTTAAGATTCCTCTTGTCCGCCCCTGTTATTGTAATGAAAGTATCAAGTCTGCTGATTTATGAAGATTTTTCTTTTTTTTTAGGTAATTTTCTTAATCATATCACTGTATTGTAATCATATCACTATTTAAATGAAAAAAGAAACTTTCTGTCTTTTTTTTAAATAACTTGTATCTACAACCTTAAATTTACATGATTTTTATATAGGGTCTTGTTCTAAATGGTAAAAAATCCCCTTAATTGGTGTTATTGGACTTTTTAAAGATACAGTAGTCAGATATAGAGAAATAGGGAAAGGGCTAGTTAGCTCACATGAGAGCTATTTAGGAGAGCTGGGAAGAACTATAAAAAATCTTTATAAACCAGACATTACAATGTTTTCTAAAAAATAAACACAAAAAAAAACAATAAAAAACACAATAAAAACATCAAAGAAACAACAAAACATCAAAAAAATCAAAAAAGAATTAACACTGCTGTCGAGCGAACTAACCACTGAGTGATTGCTATAGGTTTACGTAAGTGGGTTCTTGTGGTGACTGTGTGGTGGCAGCACCTCCGCTGCCGGTGTTGCCGGCCCCGTGGAGCAGGCCGCCGCCTGCAGCGCCACTGTGGAGAACAGTCGAACTACCGCCGCCGCCGCCGCTGGCTCCCAGAGAACTGTTCTCGGGACTAAACAACACACATTTTACCCATTTTAAAATTTTAGGTTATACAGGCTGATTCAGAATTTGTGAATCAAACGAAAATGGTAGATTCCCCATGCGAAAATATGAAAAAAAGTTCCTAGAAAGGTTGGTCTGGAAATGAGCCCTAAGGGAGCTACGACCCTCCTGAAAAGTAGTTTTTATTTAATATTTCTGGAACACCATCAACTACATGTAAATTTTTTATGTGTATTTTTTTTGAATTTTTTTCTCAAAAATATGGATTCCTTGACTAAAAATACATAAAAAATGTCATATAGTGTAACACTGTAGAAGCCAGTTTTCAAAAAAAAAAATGCAATTAAGAGGAAGTAAAATTTTGTGCCACCAAAAATGTTACTTTTTAAAAGGCTATTACTCCTCTAATAATTTTAGGTATTTCAGTGAAGAATATTTTTTACGTAGTTTTAAATAAAGAATTGCCCTGCATTTTATTGGGGCTTTTTTGTTCCCCATTCAAAATGCTTATCTTCGAAGGGCTTATTTCCGGACCAACTTTATAGGAACTTTTTGTCTTATTTCCGCATGGGGAATCTGCCATTTTGGTTTGATTCGCCAATTCTGAATCAGCCCGTATATGACATAAAATTATTCGACATTTACTACATACCAAACAATGACAAAAATATTTACAATGGGCTAAAGTAACACAATATCGCAATATTAATATACAGGGTGGTCATTTGAAAACGATCCACCTCAAATATCTTGCAAACTAGGGACAATAGGAAATATTAAAAAAAAAGGTCAATTTGGTTTTTTAAGGGGGAAATTTAAGAATATTATTTTGGGAGTCGTAACTTTCACCCCCTAACTTCCAGCTATCCCAACATTCGAATCTTAAATAGCAACCCACAAAATCATATACATAAATTTTCTCCTCGATAAACCAAATTTACCGTTTTTTTAATTACATCGGCACTTAGTGCTACTAAGAGTGCCGATGTATTGAAATCTTCGCCGAAAAGTCAAAATCTTTTTTTTCACATTTCTCGAAAACAAACAAAACACCTAGTTTGAAATTTGCAAACTAGATGGCTCTAGTGTACAATAGTGCCGATGTTTTGACAGGGTGCTTGCAACGTTTCATCTAGTTTTCATATTGGGCTGAGTTTGCAAGATATTTGAGGTCGCACATTTTAAAATAATTTTTAATAAAAGACAATATTTTAAACTCAAAGTTTATGCGTTTTTCCATTATGAAGCTTGCTAACGAGAATAGAACCCTAAACGGTTTGATTTAGGGTCATCACCAAGCAAGTTTTTTATGACAACATATTTGTATTTTTAATCGGGAAAGCAAAACGAATTTCCATCAACGCTTTGTGTAAAATGCCCTCTATTGGCAAATGAAATCGAATAGCTCTAGTGTTGTTTGGTAATTTAGTTGAACGCAAGAGGGCGCTATTAAACATAGGATAATAGAAATATATGACCATTGTTTGAAAAACGAGTTATAAAAGCAAAACCATGTTCTTTTGTCATTGTATGGACTGGCAAAGAACTATAAGTAAGTCGAGGTAATTTTAAATATCGTATATTTAAGTTTTTTTTATTACCCGACTACATCAACCCAAATGAACAAACGTTCCTCTCTTTTTTTATGAATGAGGGTTAAAAGAATCGCTTTAATAATAATATAGTAATATTATACATAGTGTCCCAGACTTATTGACTACTGGACGCATTAAGATAGGCAAATGCATTATTTAAAATTAAATGATTTGTATTATTAGACTCATAAAAATACTTCCGCGGGGTAGTCGGGTTTTTAATTTTGTTTTACCTTTAGTTCTTTAATGTACGTATAAAATTCAAACTTACTAAAAAGATCCTATTATATTAACAACATATAAATATATTAAAAAAAAAAAACGTTCCAAAAAAAAAATAGAATCACAGACAACGAATAAAGATAATAACAAAAAACATTTATGTAACATCTATTTTTAAACAATGTGTAAAAATAATAAACTAAAAACACATATATCCATTTTAAATTAATTTAGAATAAAATAAAATAAAAAAAAAATATATTTAGTTACAATCTTTTTTTTTACCTGTCAAACATAAAGCGCACATGTAAAAAATATATATCTGTTGCGGTCACGTTGAAGAAAGAAAACAATATTTATTTATTTATACTCCTAAGGGACCTAAAAGTTATACCCATATTTAAAAATTCACAGGGATACCAGTAGTCACATCTCGTAAGAATTTTGTGAACTTTTAAATATGGCCGCCGTTGAACTTAATTACTAAAAAAAAAGCTACAGGGAAAAATATTTATTATTAAATTATTTGGCTGTACCCAAGGCTATGCCAAAATTTATTTTTTTAGGTTTAATGGCTTACAAAAAAATTCTCTATTGTTGGACACACGGTTCTAAAGCTATCAAAAGAATGCGGTAAAAAATGAGAAAGAAATAAACCAATTTAAAATAACGTTTAATTTTCTTTAATCGGAGCGTTTTTTGCTCCTACCTCCCCCTTTCGTCGTAGGTTTCTTACCGTGTGTCAGAATATATCAAGGAAGAGATACCACTAGGTTTGAGGTACAATTATATAAGGTTGTGTAACTTTTTCTAGATACAACGTTACAAAATCGTAGAAAACCATGAAATGAACCCAAGACCGCAACAGATCTATATGTTTGAATGTTTTTTATAATCAGAAAATGTGTCTGTTTTAAAGTTAAAATGTTTTTTTTAGTATAATACAAATGGCGACGAATTCAGATTATCACAAGGGCCCCAATTTTTAATTTTTAATTCAAACAACATAATTCTTCGACAGCAGTGTGAAAAAAATCATTGCAGTGCATTTTTTTGCATAAAAAACAAGATTCAAGAATTTTTTGGTCCTTTTCTGTGTGGGAAGACACATTTTCTGATCTAACTGTCACAAAATTAAGAAATTAAAATAAATAACATCAAATAAATGATACAGGGCGTAACACAAGAAACTCACGATAATATTAAGAATCACTTGAAAAACGGTTTAATTTTTGAATACATCATATTTTTTTAACGAAATCTTAAGACCTGACGTTGCGTTAAATAATATAACATAGTCAAAACACTTGTCAAAACATTAAAAAAAAATATGACACGCTTAAAATGTCCTTGAACGATTTTTCTTCAATTCAAGTGTGGGATGATTTTTCATAAAACTAAATAAAAAGATCTACAAAATTTAATGTGTTTTTTTTTAATTTTTTCTTGAATTGTTATATGTTGTAAGATATTCGTGTTACACCCTGTATGTTATGTATAAAATAGTGTCTCCCTGGTAATTTCTAAAATAAATCATATATTACCATCATAATAATAACAACAGTCTTTCCACATAGATAAGAAACACCAAATAAATAATAAAAATACTCAATTTTATAGACAGGATGGTAAAAAACAAAATTAAACTTAAGATTGAAGATTGCATAAGGTTTGAAAAATTACCATCTTGTTTATAAAACAACCAAATTAAATGAATTATTTATATTGCTTAAAATACATGTGTTTTTTTGTTTTCGAGAATAGTTTTGTAAATTTGTATTCAGTGACTAATTTTATGTTAACTAACTTAAAAACACATGAATTTATAATGCATGACTAGAATTGATTAATTATTTAATGTGTCACTTTATAATTTAATCAAATTACACCGGGTTTTTTTCTTAAACCGTAAAGTACCTCTGACTTTTTTACGAAACGGTGTAAGATATCGACATAAGATTATAAATATTAGATAAAAAAGACTATCTTTAGATATAAATATTATATTTTCCTACGATCCCTTATGAAAATGACATTTAGCACACTCTTTTGTTCTTCAGAAAACGCCTTATATCACACTAGTTTGATTTTTTTATATCACCCTAGTTTGATATTTATGTGTGTAGGTTTGCCTAATTTCACGTATGTAGGTTTGCCTTAATTTACGTTGTAGATTCTACGAATTTAGCTCACCTCGTTTTATATACCATTTTCCACCTTTAATCACAGAATTTTATGATATCTTTTTTGTTTTTCAATCCAAATATTTCTGTTTTTCATGTCAAAAATAGAAACTATAGTTATAACCAAGATATAACTTTTTGGGATGTTCTATTTATGTCTAGATTTTATAAAAAATACTTAATTTTTGATTTGGTTACCTTACATTTTATAAAAAAAATCAAAATACTCGGTCTTTTTCTTATGAAATCGTAAAACAGTACAATTTTACTGTTTTATATGGGAGTATATCTAAAGAAATCTAATTTAATTAGCAAACTGTCTTGTCTTGATTTACACAAGAGGCTTGCGTTATAGGCAACTCATTAAACAGCTAGGTATTGTATTGTATAATATTTAAAAACCAAGAAAACTAAAAGTAAAAGAAAATCATATATATTTTTTTAACATACATAAATTTGTATGCTATTTTTTGCTTTGTACGCTTTGATTTTCTCAAAAATTCTTTGAATAAGTAATAAAAATTAGAAAATATTAAATTAAGAAACTTTATATTTTTTCAGGATCGTAGGAAAAATAGTGTACATTACTCATTGGAAAGTGTATTTCCTACACTCGTGGGGTTTCCTCACTCGCCTGACGGCTCGTTCCTAAACCTTCCCACTCGCGTAAAATATGTCACTTTCCACACTAGTTATGTTATATACTATTTTAAAATTTTAATGAAGAAAAAAGTTGAATACGTCGTTGGAAAGGCAATTTTATATTTATTTACGACCTTTATTAAACATATATCAAATTTACGTTCTATAGATATTTTTAATTAATATACATGTTCAAAATTTCAAGTCGATATCTTACGGCGTTAAAGAAAGGGTATAGATTAATACTCCCCGTGTTAAAAATATAAATACAATTTGAAACAGTAGTAAATTTTAATACTTTTCATACTTTTGTTTTTTCTAAAAAATTACCTAAACAATAAAATGCAGTTAATTTGGTTGTTGCAATAAATAAAATTTCAATCACAGTAAAACATTTCATGCAAAAAAAATCTAAAAATATAAAATTTTATAAATAATAAAAATAATAATGATAACATTAATTACCTGCAAGGTTTGCACCACTGACTTTGTTGGTCCAGTCCATATCTCGCCCGGCATTTCTTCATACTGTTACCTAATTGTGACATAAAGAGTATTAGTCATATTGTCAATTGTTCATAGAAATTTTTAATTTACATGCCTCAAACTTTTACTACATTTTTTACTCCTAAAATTGTTGCTATTTTATTATTTTTTGATATACAAGAATATCTAAAAATTAAAATTATACGTTGCACCTATCCCTTTATAGATAACAAAGGTAGTACCACCTTCTCTATATTAGGGAGATCATATGGCACTTTTTAAATTTTATGTTTAATGTGGACTTTAAGTTATCTTTGTAAGGCCATCGTATACAGTAGCAGACATTCCCTTTAAAACGATTTGTGTATATGGCTGATTTTTTAAATTTAAATATTTCGAGACACTGGGCAAATTTACAGAGTAATAAATCGTTTAGAAGGAAATTTTAGATATATTATTTATATCGTTCCCTATCTCACGTAACTATGTAACTAACAGTAACATTACTGGCAGCTACATCGTTACGTGAGATAGGAGAAGATATGTCCCATAAAAATGACTTAAAGTACTTATTCAGAATAATTTGTCTAGGTTCATGCAAAATATAATTTCTACCTACTACGATACTTTCTAATATTTTAAAATTCTAAAGGATGGGTCACATGCAAAGGAAGGCTTCTGACACAACGTGCATTCTTAATAAATAATAATATTTAAATAATATCGACTCAAAATCAACAAAATAAGGGGGGTCTGCTTTAAAAATAATTTTTTACGACCCGTGGCAGAATAGGTCCCGGAAACGGCCCACCGTTATCTTACCCCAATCAATAATATATATATATATATAACATGCAATAATTATAGATAATATATACCTAATATAGATATAATAAGGTAAAACTCGCAAAATACTAATATACGATTTAAAAAAAGGAAAAATTCTAGCATTTATTTAAAAAATGTATTTTTTTACTTATAATATTTATATTTATTTATTATTTTATTACATTAATTTTATAATATGGTTCTCTAGGGTAAAATTCACGTAAAGATTCTCTCAAAGCTTAGCTAATAAGCGCGTTTTTAAGCATAAACACATCAACTCATATAATATTTACTACAATGAACGAAAATGAACGGGTTTTTTTTTCTTCCGGGAAGATATTTGCAGAGAATTAGTATTTTTTAGGGCGTAATGTTGGCAGTATTTACTGACATAACCTCAAACCTTAGAATAAATCTTTGAAAATTAGAATAGAAACAAATAATACACCATAATGCATAATAATAAGTCCTTGATCATAGTGAGCGGTTTCTTCAAAAATCCCCACCCATACTGACCCCACTGCAGTTAAATTACTAGTAGAGCAGCAGTAAATAGGCAGTAGAGGGGAATGGCAATTTCGTTTGAATGAGACAGAAAATTTTAACCTCGCTCTGTGGTTGGTTAAAAACTTGCACCAGCACCAGCAGCAGCAGCAGCAGCAGCAGCAGCAGCAGCAACATCATTAGCAGTGCTGCACATATTCTGTTCACGCGGTATTTGTTTCAATTCGAATTCTCTGCGTTACCCTAAAATTTGAGGTTATGTTACTGTAACTTTGACAGGAGTTGTCTAGCCTACAGGACGACAGTGGTATATTATGACTTTCGAGTACAATAGTATTTTGCGAGCGTTTAAAATACAAATAACAAAGAGCAATAATAGTGAATAGAGTGAAATTGAGTGAGAATGGCTACCTCCGTCTTGGGGATCTTGCTTGCGCTTCCTCTTCTTGCCGCGAGTGGCGTTCGCACGGGACGACCAATCCGGATAGAGTTGCATGTGCAATTGCCGCTCGCGGCGCGCCAACTCATAGTACTTGGCCTGTTCTTCGCGACCCAAGGCATGCCACTGCGTGTTCAAACAACAAAATCAACGTCAGCAATCAACATCATCAACAAAATAACTAATATTTTAGTCTAATAGTACAGTATTCTTATCATTTTTCCCAAAAAAAATATTTTTTTTACCATTATAATGTTGCCAGTACTCTAAAAACTAGTTAGGGCGTGTCTCCTTTTGGCGGCCATTATGAAAAAAAAAATGTTTTTACGATTATCTCTGTTGCTTTTAGTCCTAGGCTAAAAATGTGTATAACAAATATTATGGACATAAAAAAGTGCAACGTATTTTGTTAAAACAATTTTTCTCTGTCGTTAATAGTTTACGAATTACAGAGGCCAGAATTATGCAAAAAAATTATGATTTTTAAACAATTTACAGTGAAAAAAAAATTGTGCTGATTCTAGCTAATATAATTTGCGAAAATTAACATATGGAAAACATTTTTAAACAAAGTTTGTTGCTTTTTTCATTTCCTACATTATTTTTAGCTTAGAGCCAAGAGGAACGGAGATCCTCGGTTTTTTTGTTATTTTTTCGTTAATTTCCAAAGGGT
>OY294045.1:866152-975823 GCA_958510825.1 Brachypterus glaber | reverse complement strand
AAAAAATCTTATTTTTGACTATCCGAGGCGGCCATCTTGCAGAGAAAACCAACGAATCCAATGAGCACAAGCCCAGATTTTCTCCTTGGTCAATTTTTCACTAGGAAACCAATTTTCAGCGATTTAGTTCAAAAAACCTCTGCGTAATCGAAAACACCCAAATACAAGTCAAAAATGTAAAAACAGACGAAAAATGGCAACAGTTTAGCCAATAAATTTTTGCCGTACCTAATATTTTGGCTTTTCACTACTTTCTAGGTGGGCAACATGCCCACAAAAAAAATCAGCCAGATCAGAGGGGGTCGATTCCAAGTGTGGTTCTTCTTAAATAATTTTAAGTCAAAACAGATTGATTAATAAGAGGTGGGTGAGTGATTGACAGATAAAAGTTGAGAGCCTCTAACCTCCCGAATCGATTGGCGTTCGCTCTTTCTTTCGCTTCTTCTTCTTGGTGCCGTAACCGTAATTGTCACGAGCGCTCCAACCGGGATACAGTTGCATGTGCAATTGGCGCTCCTGGCGCGCCTTCTCGTAATATTTCGCCTGCTCTTCTCGGCTTAACGAGTGCCACTACACATCATAATACACATTCAGTTTATAAGTGTTTTGTCCGTAATTATAATGTAGTAATAAGGATATTGGCGTTTCGGACATAATATTTGAAATTAGAGTATTAAAAAAAAAGTTTTTGCACTACTAGCTTTAGAACATACCATTATTTATCATGTTTTCAGACTGAAATCAATTTCCTAGTAGGAGTAAATTTTATAAACAATTGATATCTGCCACTTGATTTTCCTTGAGCTGCAAAGACATGTCATTGCTTATAATTTTTATTGGACAAAATGCAACAATATTTTGCCATTGGATAAAAAATGAGCATGGAAAATATTATAAATGAATTAATTATAATAGAACATACCACATTGTTCAGTAAATAAACAACTTACCGATGTTTTCACACATTTTAAAAATATCAAAATGCCACCCACTAGAACTGTCAACTTTCAGTGAATAAATCAATTTATTCATTTGTTTTCAGAAATGGCGATTTCAAAGGCTACTTGTTTTAGCGCGGTTAATTAAGATCCATATTTTTTTTTTTTATATATGTATTTTAATCTTAGTCTTAGTTTATATTTTATTCTTAGTTTTAAGTTTTTTTTGATCCTGTTATTAGGTTCCTTACCTGTTGGATTTGTAATGAATAAAAAATATATACCACGGTAGAAAAGACTATTATAGCCTCGTACTCTTACCCTGATAGCACAAACTTTCTAAGAATATTCTAAGAAGTTTCTAAGAATATTCTTTTCTTCTTAGCATGTTCCAAGAATATTCTTAGAACAAAGTGTGCTATTAGGGTAAATATAATACGCTCGGCTATAAAAAAGTCTTCTCTACCTTGGTATATAATTACTATTCTTCCACCACCAGAATTTGAACCTGAGACTTTCCGAACACCAGTTGAACGCTTTACCAACTGAGGTAATCATGTAAGTCAAAGATTTCAAAACTAGTCGGAAAGCGTTTTTATTATTATTCATTTCTTAGTCGATGCTATACAGAAGTTTAGTAGCGTACTTGCAATGTCATGCGTGAACCATTTTTTTTTCTTTGCACTTTGGTCAATGGATTTTAGACTCGTAAGAACTTGAAAAGATCTCTAAAACTGAAAGCACTGTTTAATAGACCATAACAAGAATAATTTTAAATTTCGGTTCCGAAAGAATACTTATTTATGGTACTAGTGGGTAAAGTAAGATATTGCCCATGAGAAAGGGGGGCAAGAGGGCAATATCGGTTTATCCATGACTGCTATACAAGGTTTTATCCAATAAATAGCATAGAAATTCATATTTTTATTAAAAATTTTAATGCCATTTACAAGAAAATAATTTGACAAGTGACAGTTGGGTAAAATAAATAATTATCCACTCAATAAAGTAAAAGCCACGCGGGGGTTATTATTGAGTTTATCTATTTCAAATAAAGCTGGTAATTGTTTCATTATCTGTATGTATTGGATAAACTTCTTTATTTGATACGCTTATCTCAAGTATTATGTCCGAAATGCCAATAACCTTTATAGGTAGGTAGCTGAATTTAGTTCATGTGCCACACTTATTTTTAAGCGTAGAACAAAATAGAGTTTTGTTTGTACAAAATTTTGCTTGTTGAACCACCCAGTATATACAGAAAAGCTATACAGGCGAGAAAGTTACGTTAACCCTTACATATGCAATAAGTTTTTAAAATAATAATTTTTTAAGAAAGGATTGTCACAATAAGAAGGTTATTACACGGAGTTGCTAACAGGTATATCATCGTTCTGTTTTATTACTTTAAGACCAAAGAACTTTTACCTCAAAAAGTAATTTCAGACCAATGTTTATGAAGGTGTCATCTTTTTGTTTGTTTATTTACTAACATAAACGCGATACAGCTTTGTGGTGTAAAATGTAGATGTCGCTAGTCGACTTTCAGGCTACCTAGTAGCGATGTTGCGTAGTTTCCACCTTATCATGAATTCAAATCATTATACTTAAATTAAAAATGTAAAAAACTTTATTATGTATACTATAATTATGTTTAATAATATAGTATATTGAAATCTATTAAAATTAAACTACTAGTTCATATAAAACTCATACAGAACTAATGTTTCTTAAAATTTACAATAAAATATCCAGTATATGTTTCCAATTGGCAACACTGTACCCCTGTCAGTCATTTTACGACATTAGAATGTGAGTTTACACATTCTTTCTCTCTCTTTACGCGTACTAAGTGTAAACAACAGCCCCTCGCCGTAGTTGGTTTACGCTTCAAACAAAGCATACGGTAGATTTCATCATGTTCCTTCTTGAGGTAAAAGTTCTTTGGGAAAATTTTAAAATAACAACTTTTGGTTTTATATCAAATATGTAAGGGTTTAAACGAGATTTACATAACTAAATTTGTAATTTTAATTTAAGATTAATGATTGATTGATCTCGATAAACTATTTCCTCATATTTGTTTAAAATTTATAATGTAAGTAAGCTATCATTAAGTTAAAATTAATATCTTATTATTTTAATATTAATATTGAAATATCGAAAAAAAAAATCAACAGCTGCTTTTTAAAAATTACACATATTCGAGATAAATTGAATTAAATTGATTTAAAAATTATTATTTTGATATTCTGTTGCATGTATATGAGTTAAATTTAATACACGATCACAAACACGCAAAGTTATCGCAAAAATCATACACTCTGTCAAAGATTCATACGAAATCAATTTTGCCTCAATACAGGTCAATATAAATAGTTATTTATTGTACTAGTGGGTAAAGTAAGGGCAATATCGGTTTACCCACGAGTGCCATACAAGGTTTTATCCAATAAATAGCTTAGGAATTCATATTTTTATTAAATATTTTAATGACATTTACAAGAAAATAATTTGACAAGTGACAGTTGAGTGGGTAAAATAAATAATTATCCACTCAATAAAGTAAAAGCCACGCGGGGGTTATTATTGAGTTTATCTATTTAAAATAAAGCTGGTAATTGTCTTATTATCTGTATGTATTGGATAAAATGTATTTACCAACTCTGAAATGCTTTATCCCTGGCAAAAAATTTGATGACTAAATAAAAAACTTGACGGGAAATTCTGATGACTAAAAGAAAAAAAGCTTAACCCCTAATGTAAAATTTTGATGACTAACCCAACTGATACTACAAATTTCCCCACTGTACCAGACAACTTTCCCAACTAAAAAAAAGCTCATAGTCACAACAATTTTCCCATTTCGAATTTTATAGAGAACCGAGGACATCCCTGAGATCACCAGCTCTATAATTTTCCAGGATTTTCCCAACTCAGGCGTTGTTGGGGGGAAAAATTTAACTAGTTTGTGGTTTAACGTATAAATGTATATTTTTTGAAATCGAAGTTGGCTAGTTGGTTTAAGTGGTTACTTGCATAGAAAAAACGGATTCCTTGAACCAAGGACACGTGTCTTTGGATATGTTCAAAGCCATATTCTCTTGTTTCAAGGCTGGCACTTTCTTGAACCAAAGTCAATGTCCTTGAATAAAGAGCGCGGATTTTTATTCCAAAACCCGTGCTCTTCATTCAAGAACATTGACTTTGGTTCAAGAAAATGCCAGCCTTGAAACAAGAAAATATGGCTTTGAACATATAAAAAGACACGTGTCCTTGGTTCAAGGAATCCGTTTTTTCTATGTGGTTCATAAAAAAATAATTGTAGGTCTGTGGAAATTAATACAAAGTTGACACGCAAATCAATTATCAATTGAGGCAAAAGTCATTCACTGATTCACACATTAATATTTTGTATTGTGTTGTGCAATAATATGTTAACCCACATTGTGAGAAGACAGTAACAACTGTTGTTAAACTTTTTCCTTAACATCTTTTTAACGTTTTGACTACAAAATTTTAAATCTTTATTTCTTATAATAGTAATTATATACCAAGGTAGAGAAGACATTTTTTATATCCCGAGATGCGTAGCATCGAGGAATATAAGAGTGCGAAGCTACAAAAGTCCTCTCTACCATGGTTTATATATAATATTTTTCACTAAGGGAACGTTCAAGTATTACGTAACGCAAATTAAATAAATAGTATATTGTTTTACTAAGAGGAAAAGTTCAGCTTTTTTTCTGTAGTAGTGAAATAGTTATTTATGGTTTATGGTTATTTATGGTACTAGTGGGTAAAATTAACCTGCTTGGCTGACGCCTCGCAGGTTAATTTTCTCATGGGCAATATCGGTTTACCCATGAGTGCCATACAAGGTTTTATCCAATAAATAGCTTAGGAATTCATATTTTTATTAAAAATTTTAATGACATTTACAAGAAAATAATTTGACAAGTGACAGTTGAGTGGGTAAAATAAATAATTATCCACTCAATAAAGTAAAAGCCACGCGGGGGTTATTATTGAGTTTATCTATTTAAAATAAAGCTGGTAATTGTCTTATTATCTGTATGTATTGGATAAAAAGATATTCAGTTAAATTTGCAACAATCATGGCAACGACCTACTGCAATTTCACATTGTGAGTTAAGATATTGCAAAACACAGCCCGTTTAAGATTAATTATGATGAATTAACAATTATAGGATCCTTACCCGTCTTCCTAAGATTTGGTTGATCGCGGCGCTCTCTTTCAGTGTACATTCGGCCACCACTTTTGCGCGCATCTCTTTCATGTATAACATGAAAGCATTCAGGGGTTTCTTGATGTGGGGCTTCTTTTTCTCATTGCTGTCTTGATTGTTTTTACCATCTATGTTGTTTTTGTGGTCCATCTGAGACCTGAATAATCAAACAAGGACAAGAATTTAGTCAAAAATGTACAAAATCCTTCAAAAATATTATTTCTAAAAGTTTAGTGGTAAGACACCAATGGCGATTTCTCCCGTTAGATTAGACCGGAACAAAAGTTCTACCCAAAAAGGATAGAAGACA
The DNA here is from genome assembly GCA_958510825.1 of Brachypterus glaber. Lineage (NCBI taxonomy): Eukaryota > Metazoa > Arthropoda > Insecta > Coleoptera > Kateretidae > Brachypterus > Brachypterus glaber. Next base: position 970,325 of record OY294045.1, on the reverse strand, counting down.
TACATACACTCCCACTTCCACCCAACCAAACAAATTCTGTATTTGTTCTTTGTTGAACAAATACAATATTTACTTGGCCGGGCGAAAAGTGTAACTTTATTATTTTCATTAAAGAAAATACTGGCGCCATTTAAATTTTAGTAGAATTATTTATTCTACAGATTCACATTAGCTATGTTCGTTCGTGCCGCTGAGTGCTTCACTTTCCGGCCAACCAAATAAATACTGTATTTGTTGTATGAAAAACAAATAAAGTATTTATTTGGTTGGCTGGAAAGTGTAGCACAAATGAGATAGAGATAGGGTAGACGTCTTTTGTTTCATAATTCTAATTGTAGAGAGCTCCATTGTCTTTTAAATATGTCCTTATTAATAATTAATACAAGTTTATATTTATAGCTGTATTATTAATAAGGGCATATTAATACCCTGATAAAGAAAAAATAAACTTAAAAAAAAATCATGAACTGACGCCTTGAATGTGGGACAATATTGTTTCAAGTTAAATGTTTTTATGTGGGTCCCTATAATGAGTATAAACATAAATAAATATCAAAATAAAAGTATTAAAAACACTAAAAATATATTATTTTGTGACTTTAGATCCACCAAACTTAAATATTAAAAAAAAAATCTGTAATTGGCCCTAAATCTCACCCTATATTAATTTTAGCGCCGCTTTCAGTATTTTTGTCGTTGGTCATTTCGTTTTTAATCAAAGCATCGAATCCAGTCGGAAACTTATAAGTGTGAAACGGTTTCTTATCCAACAAGTTATTCAATATTTTATTTTTGTGCGGGCTTGTATTAGGAGTACGATATTCGTCCAAATTTTGTTGTTGGGCAGTGTTATTCGAAAAATATCCCGCTTGGTTTGTCAACATTGAGTTCATGTACCAGACAGCCGAAAGAGATTTAAAATCAGACATATTATTTAAAATAGAGTAGATATCGGTTGATTGCGAAATATTGCTTCCAGATTTTTTATTATAAACCGCCAAATTATCATAGAATTCACGCAATTTTAAATTATATTCGTATACAACGTTGTTGTCGTTTATGTAAGTGTTTTTGGTGTAAATATCCTTTGATTCTTCGTCGTTTTTATTTAAATATTTTTTTAACAGTTCGTTTTTGTTTAAATTAGTACATTTTTTACTTAGATCTAATCCTTGTGGACTAACATCACTTTTTTTCACTGATAAATCTTCCGGGGCGTCCTGAGTATCGATATTTTTGTTTAAATCACACATTATCTCGTTATTATTATTATTATTGTTGGTTATTATGTTATTTATTTTGTTATGTATCGTATTTACTGTAAACGGCGCAACGATAGCAATTGGCATTTTTTTAATGGTTAAATTTAGAGGTTCGTCCGTATTAGTCATATTATCCATGATATTAGGAAATGTTCACCACTAGCCGACACTATTGTTTAGGGTAGGCCCTGTAGGGTTAAACTCAACAAGTTTTTTATGTCTCCCGTTTTGTTTGTAGATACGTGCGAATCGATATAAATGGCGTTCTACGTTCTTTGTTTGGCTGGGATTTTACGTGTCCGAAACACGTGGTGCGCGATCTGGAAAAACTTTTCTTCTATCGAATACTGGCTGCTTTTGACCCGGTTTAAAAGAATTTTCTTTCGGACTTGGTTTATAATTATTGCAAAAACCGGAGAAAAATGAACATTTTCGGACAATAACAATTGATGCTGATATTGTGACGATTTGGGAAATGAAATGGGTCCAATAGACAGTTGCATAGTTTAGAGCGAGATGACGTCATACAGATCTGCATAAGTTAGAGGGAGATAAAAAATAAGCGGTGCTCTGATTTGATGATGGATTGATTTCGGTTTAAAACGCAGTCGCTGAAATGTATATATTATGCAGTAATTTTTTAAAAATGTTTTCTGCATTTGCAATTTTGGTCCATTACGCAACTTTGTACGCTTTTTTGAGCCCAAATTTATGGATTTGTGTTATATAAATCCTTAGTAGGTCAAATATAATAGGATTATAGGATTTCAATAACAATACAAATAAAAATAAGTTAAAAAATGCAGCAATAGAGGAAAAAATAAAAGGCAGAGTAAAGGTCCTTTTATTTATTATATAATCCCAACTATGGATCCATTCGTTCGTTAATAAAGAAAAAAACTACCTCTGTCACGAGGGGTAAACCGCAGAGGAATTGTACAAATTGGAGGAAGGCTGGAGGAAATCTTTGAAGGTTACGAGGAAATCTTTGAAAGTTACGAGGAAATTTTTAAAGGTTACGAGGAAATCTTTGAAGATTTCCTCCTAAAGTTGTACAGAAATTTGTCAGCCCTTGTTCTGTCATAATATAATTTTATAAAAAAAAAATTGAAGAAAAAAAAAATGTTCCCTATCTTAAAATAGTAATGTAAGTCTAAGTACAATAATAATTATATCACCAAAATCTCAAAAACAAAAAAAAAATGGCGCATACGCCCTCGATACGTATTTGAAATATTGGCTCTTGTTAATACTTAAAAACTAATAGACCGTTAAATTCACGATAAATATATTTTTTTAACAATAATTATTAAAAAAATATTTTAGCTAAAAATTTATTTAAGTATTAATAAGAGCCAATATTTCATATCAAAGAACTTTTACCTCAAGAAGTAATTTCAGACCAATGTTTATGAAGGTGTCATCTTTTTGTTTGTTTATTTACTAACAGAAACGCGATACAGCTTTGTGGTGTAAAATGTAAATGTCGCTAGTCGACTTTCAGGCTAACTAGTAGCGATGTTGCGTAGTTTCCACCTTATCATGAATTCAAATCATTATACTTAAATTAAAAATGTAAAAAACTTTATTGTGTATACTATAATTATGTTTAATAACATAGTATATTTAAATCTATTAAAATTAAATTACTAGTTCATATAAAACTCATACAGAACTAATGTTTCTTAAAATTTACATTAAAATATTCAAAGTATATGTTTCCAATCGGCAACACTGTACCCCTGTCAGTCATTTTACGACATTAGACTGTGAGTTTACACATTCTTTCTCTCTCTTTACGCGTACTAAGTGTAAACAATGGTCACTCCCCACCAGCCCGTCACCGTAGTTGGTTCACGCTTCAAACAAAGCATACGGTAGATTTCATCATGTTCCTTCTTGAGGTAAAAGTTCTTTGTTTCAAATACATATCGAGGGCTTATACGTCATTTTTTTTTGTTTTTGAGATTTTGATGGTTTTAGGTTCGTTTTATTAAAACAACCTAAAACTATCAAAACTTCAACAAAAAAAAATGGCGTATACGCCCCTATGCAGGGGCATAGCTGTGTTATGAAGCCCTAGATATCATACATATCAAGTTTTAATTAAAAAGTATTTGAAAAAAAGCAATATCTCCTACCGAGGATCGAACCCTAAATGGCTTGACTCAAGAACTAGATTCTATAGAATCTAGTTTAGAATTTAAATTTAAAATTAATATTTTTTTAGTTAAATGACTATCTATATCAAAAGCAATGGTGGGGCAAAAAAACATAGATTCTTTTTTAGGTATTTTCCTGAAAGTAATATTTTTCCAAAAGTCCAAACCAATAGCTGTGCGAAAATTACACTGTTTTATGCATTATAAAAATCCAAAAATAGTTATTTATGGTACTAGTGGGTAAAGTAAGATTGGCTGACGCCTCGCAGGTTAATTTTCGAGAGGGCAATATCGGTTTACCCATGAGTGCCATACAAGGTTTTATCCAATAATTAGCTTAGAAATTCATATTTTTATTAAAAATTTTAATGACATTTACAAGAAAATAATTTGACAAGTGACAGTTGAGTGGGTAAAATAAATAATTATCCACTCAATAAAGTAAAAGCCACGCGGGGGTTAGTATTGAGTTTATCTATTTAAAATAAAGCTGGTAATTGTCTTATTATCTGTATGTATTGGATAAAAAATATTATTTTTGGAAAATCTTTATAATATTTTTTTAGCCGGTACTTTCTTTGTTTATAAAGCTTTTCTATGAATGCAATTTCTTTGCATTTATGAAAACGAATCATAAAAATGTCATGATTATTGATTATTAAGGGAATAGTAGGAAGATAGCGGAAAAGGACTCTATAAAATAAAACTGATGACCCCTTTTTTAGGGTGGTTTAAAATAAGGGTGAATTGAGTTCGGTGTACAAGTAAACTACAATGCAATATGTGACTGTTGTGTCATTTCCTCGCTAGAGGGCGTTATATGTATAGATTTTCACTAGTTTTTCTTTCCTCTGTTATGACGGAAGAAAAGTGGAAAAGTATTACTTTAGTAAAGGAAAATTGAAAATAAAATATTGATCTTCTGCGTTTTTTGAAGTTCTCGTTGAAGTTTCATATCCAAAAAAAGCTGATTTCAGTCAGCCTTGATGAATTTATAATCAAAATGACTCAAAAACGCTTTGAGATAAAGACTTTAAATTGGGAATATACGTTTCTTACCCCCAAAGTTCTCGGATATGATTATTTTTAGGATGTAAAAACTGTTATTATTGGTCGTATCATAAAAAAATATATAATTTTTTTTAACAAAACGTTTTGTTTTAACAAAATCTTTTTTAAATATACAGGGTCATTCAAAAATAGAGTTAAGAATTTTAAGGGGTTCTAAAATTAAAAACACGAAAAAAAGTTGGTATTAAGGTTTGTCCAAAAATGAGCCCTAAGGAAACTACGACCCTCATAAGGGTACATCTATAAAGTAGTTTTTTTTTAATATCTCTGGAACTCCATAAACCACAGTTACAGTACCGCCAAATACTTACTTACTTAAAAAAAAATCAAACAAAAATACGATTTTTTTTTAAAGAACTATTTTGAAAAACGAAAAATTATTTGAAAATTTAGTTTTGAAAAAAAAAACTTTTTTTGATACTCTTTTTGCGAAAAACAAAAAAAAATGATTTTTTTTGTAATACTAAAAATTAAAAAAAAAATTAAAAAACTTTTAAAATTTTCAATTTTTTTTATTTTCTTTTTGAGAAAAACGAAAAATTAAAAAAAAAATGAAAATTATAGTTTTTTTAAAAGTTTAAACCCCCCATAACTTTTTTGTTTTTGGGGGGTTTACTTTCAAAATTGGTAGAATTGATGCTTTAATATAAAAGTAATCTTTTCTGAAAAAGTTACGTTTATCGGAAATTTCTTTCAGGTTTTTTTATTTTTTTTTAAGTTAAATCCCCCATAACTTTTTTGTTTTTAAGGGGATTACTTTCAAAAACAATAGAACATAGAACATAGAACTTGATTTTTCCTGAAATTTTCAGGTTGATTGGATTATTCGTTCTTGAGTTATCGTGTCCACAAAAAACGTGACATCGGACGGACAGAAGAACAGACAGGCATTTAAAAATTTCTTTTTTTTATTTTTTCATGAAACTTGATATCAAGACTTTTTTGTCTAGGACCATTTTTGAAAATTTTTGGAAAAATACCCTATAATATTCTAGTGTAATGTAAATAAACATACAGTCAACTTAAAGTCGCAAGCAAGTTGCAAAACAACTTTACACTACGATATTTCAAGAACGCTTTAACCCAGAGACTTGAAATTTGAAACAAAAATTTTCTAAGTAGTAGAGAAAATGTGTTTTAAATTTCAAGTCTCTATGTCAAAGCGTTCTTGAAATACCGTAGTGTAAAGTTGTTATGTAACAAGCTTGCGACTTTCACTGTACTCTTGTTACAGTGTGGTGTTGAATAATTAATTCCGCATTGTCAAACATGCGGATTATATTTGTCGATAATCCTAAAATTGGAAATCGCGTCAGCCATGAGAACAAGAAGAAAAAGAGACCGATAGGAAGATTGGATATCAAGTTTGCGGCCATTGGTCAAGCGGTTGCCAGGCAACGACGGCATCTCTGTATCAAGGAAGGGTTGATTTTTGCGGACGAATGAGAAAAATAGTTGTGGTTTTCCTTCGTTTTTCCGATATGTGTACACCATAGAAAGTACGCCTCCTACAATAATTTTACAAAGAAATCGTAGCTTTTGTTGTTTTTGTTTATTGTACATATTGCATATGGATGATGTTATACAAAAATGAACCAAAAAAAAAACAATCCTAAAAACGACCTAGCAATACTTTTAGATTAGATAAGGCATGGTACTCCTAAACAAACAATTTAATGTGGCAAAAAAATCTGACCATGGATCATGGTAGTAGGAGGTTTACTTATTACGCAGGTCAACAGCTCGAAAAGAGTTTTGAAAGATTACACAATGTTTAAAATTGGTATCCTATAGTTTTGAGGTTGCTGAAACCGAATCCGATGTTAAATATTCAAAATTCAAAATGACGGATCTAATATGGAGTCCAAATTTAAAAGTTTTCATTACTTATATATATATAAAGGTCGTTTTACCATATGATAGTGAATAAAACTTAATATGAATTTACATCGGCACTAAGTGCTACTAAGAGTGCCGATGTATTGAAATCTTCGCCGAAAAGTCAAAATCTTTGACCACGTTTTTTTTCACATTTCTCGACGTTTTAGACCATTCTGAGTCGAAATCAGTAAAAAAAAAATTTGCGTCCGTCCGTCTGTCTGTTTCTGACTGTCTGTCTGTCTGGGTGTAAACTCTCTAACTCCATTTCTACATGAGATATCGACTTGCGGTTTTTTGCATATTGTTTCTTATTATATTCCGACGAGCTGATTAGATTTTGGGGGTAAACGATTGGGGGTAAGGGGGTAAAAATAGGGTAAAACTCCCATTTTTAGCGTTTGTTTATAATTAAGGCAATTATTATTGTATTTGGTTAATTTAGCACTTATATAAAAGATAATTTTAAATTGGTAAAAAAATGTTATAAACAACGTTTTCCTAAAACGCATTGTTTTCGAGATATTGGCGTTTAAAGCAGTAAAAGGTTTTTTTAGCATAATTCACATATTTATAACCCGATTTCAAAAATTTATATTTTAAATAAAAGCTTTTTTTAAGCCCTATAAAAAATGTATACGGTTTTTTGCTAGAATATAATGTTTTAAAGATACAGAATTTAAAATCAAACAAAACACCTAGTCTGAAATTTGCAAACTAGATGGCTCTAGTGTACAATAGTGCCGATGTTTTGACAGGGTGCTTGCAACGTTTCATCTAGTTACGTTTTTTTAGCATATTTCTCTTTCAACTAATTAAATACAAACAGCCTAATTATTTATACTCAGAATTAAAATTACGGTCACAATGTCGTAGTGTAACCTTGCGTAATGATACTTATAATATGCCTAAGCCAAAAACCACTAAATTTACTGCCTGTTTTAACTATACCGCTCCTAGCACTCTTAACTAAATAATTAATTTCTTAGCTTTATCTGAAAATACATTTAAATTTCGTCTTAGAAAATACCTATTAGACCAACAACATTAAAAGTTATTCAATTTTAAAATAATTATTTTGTAATGTATGGATGATGTGGAAGATCGCTATGCGAACATCATCTTTTGTGTGATATTTTATTTTGAATTGTTACATACTAATACTTAGTACTAATCCTTTATAATATAATTAGCTTATTTATAAGATTAATATGTAAATTTTTGTTATATTTATTTAGTTTTTTACACACAATAAACGATATTCTATTCTGTTCTATTCATTATGTACTGAATAAATTCAGATTTTCACAACTTTCACGCCTTGATAAATGTTTTTCCTTTGATGTTTCTGTATTCTTTTTTTTTTCTATGTCCAAATCTTTTTATCTTTTTTTCGATTTTTGGTGCGATAGTTGATGTAAAGTTTAGTACCTTTTTGGACTACACGGATAAAGATAATTTCTTAATTAAACTGAATTGATTAAGGTTAAATGGAGCTCTCTACAACTAGAATTATGAAACAAAAGACGTCTACCCTATCTCTATCTCATTTGTGCTACACTTTCCAGCCAACCAAATAAATACTGTATTTGTTTTTCATACAACAAATACAGTATTTATTTATAATTCTATAATTCTACTAAAATTTAGATGGCGCCAGTAATTTCTTTTATAAAAATAATATAGTTACACTTTTCGCCCGGCCAAGTAAATATTGTATTTGTTCAACAAAGAACAAATACAGAATTTGTTTGGTTGGGTGGAAGTGGGAGTCTATGTATGTCTTCTATCCTTTTTGGGTAGAACTTTTGTCCCTGTCTAATCTAACGGGAGAAATCTCCATTAAGATTGTATTTTTAATTAAAGATTTCATCTATAAATTAAACAAATTTTTTCTGCGTAAAATAATGGATTTTTCCTAATTAAGAAATTATTTTTAACTGTATATTTATTATTATACAGTGCAGTCCAAAAGTCACCCCCCCCCCTTTTAACTTTTGAACGAGTTGAGATATCGACTTCAAATTTAGAACTCTTAAATAAGACAACTTGAACTATCTTTTAGCATATATTTGATATTTTCAGCTCTTAAAATGTGGGCAGGGGGCATGGGGGGACATTTTTTAAATGGAAAGGGGGGTCATGTGATACATCATTTTAAAGCTTATAAAATTCTCTATTTAAACTAACATTTTTAAATTTTTTAAAAATGTTTTTTAAGGTTTTGATTTTTCAATTTTTTGTGCTAAAACATTCGATTTTTTAAGTTTTTTTTTATAAATTTTTATTTATGTCAACTAAAATTAGTTTAAAAGTATAATTAACATTTTTTTATGATGAAATTAGGCATTTTAAAAAAATTATTTGTTTTTTTTTTTAGAGGAATTTTGACATTAATACCCATTTTCAACCCCATTTTAAACCCAATTTTTTTTTTTATTTTGAAAATATGGAGAAATGGAGAATTTTATAAGTTTAAAATGATGTATCACACGACCCCCCTTTCCATTTAAAAAAATGTGCCCCCATGCCCCCCTGCCCACATTTTAAGAGCTGAAAATATCAAATATATGCTAAAAGATAGTTTAAGTTGTCTTATTTAAGAGTTCTAAATTTGAAGTCGATATCTCAACTCGTTCAAAAGTTAAAAGGGGGGGGGGGTGACTTTTGGACCGCACTGTATATATTATTATTAGTCATTATATTTTAAATTCAAGATTACCATTTTAAAACACCTCTTTCGCAAATCACCCGGTGAAAAACTAATGTGAGTGTTCTGTTACCATCCACTACTACCCTTTAAAATATTAGCCCCTGTACATTTATTGCAATTTAACAAAGGAATTTCTCGTTATTTGACTGGACTACAATATTTCAAATAATAAAAGTTAAGTTTTTTCCGCTAGTGACTAAAAAAATGTTTTGCTCACTCTTTTGCGTATTAAGGAAACTTAAATCTTGTCATATTTTTTGCTAAATTGGATAAAATTTAACTCTCTCGTTAAGAAAATACCATTATATTAATCATTGAACAATAACTTTTACTAAATTGTTTTTTTTTTTTCAAAAATTGGTTTTTCACAAAAATTTTTTCAAAAAAAAATCAATTTTTTTATGTGTGTTTTTTTTTTTAATTTATTACCTGTACCTGTGATTGAGATCGGGCAGTTCCTGTTTAGGTCCCGGGGTGACGATAGCGGGATGTGAAGACAGATGGGGCGGGTGGGGCGACAGACCCGGATGGGGGGGGATCAGCCCCGTCGGCGAAAACCTGTAAAACTCCGAGGGCAGACTCGTCGTCGAGATCGGTATTGAACCAGGATACGGACTGCGGAACCCCGGGCCCCCCGACAGTGGGTACATGCTGGGCGTGTGCCTGAAATGGATAAAAAACACTTTAAAACATTTTTTAACAATTTTTTTTATTTCCTTTTTGCAAAAAAAAAATCAAAAAAATCAAAAAAAAAACTGATGATTATTTTTTAAAGAAGCTTAACCCCGAGTTTAACCCCCCATAACTTTTTTGTTGTTGGGGGATTACATTTAATATTGGTAGAATTGACCTTTGTATTAATAGTTATTTATGGTACTAGTGGGTAAAGTAAGATATTGCCCATGAGAAAATTAACCTGCGAGGCGTCAGCCAAGCAGGTTAATTTTCGAGAGGGCAATATTGGTTTACCCAGGAGTGCCATACAAGGTTTTATCCAATAAATAGCTTAGGAATTCATATTTTTATTAAAAATTTTAATGATATTTACAAGAAAATAATTTGACAAGTGACAGTTGAGTGGGTAAAATAAATAATTATCCACTCAATAAAGCTGGTAATTGTCTTATTATCTGTATGTATTGGATAAAAGTAATTTTTCCTGATGAAGTTACGTTAATCGGAATTTTCTCTCAGCTTTTTTTAAAAGTCCAAACCCCCCATAATTTTGTTGTTTTTCGGGGGATTGCTTTCAAATAGAATAGGGATCTTCCCCTCGTAGAACTTGACTTTTTCTGAAAATTTCAAGTCAATCGGATTATTCGTTCTTGAGTTATTGTCTACACATCGTGACATCGGACATTGGACGGACAGACAGACGGATGGACGGTCGGACGGACAGACGGAAATTTTCAAAAAAAAAAAAGTAAGCGGTATCACGGATAAAATAGGTAAACTTTTGAAGAAGTCAAATATTAAGCCTATATTTCGGTCCAACCAAAAATTAGGTCAATGTTTGACTTCAACAAAAGACAAAATACCCCTGAGTTCAGAAGGCGTATATAAAATACCCTGCTCCTGTGGTACGGTTTACATAGGTGAAACTAAGAGAAAAATTTCTACAAGACTTCAAGAGCATGAGCGCAATATAAGAAAGAAACAAATTTCCTTATCGGCAGTAGCCGAACATGTACATGAAACAGGTCATAAAATCAATTTGTCTGAAACAAAACAAATATTAACAGAAAACAGAAAAATGCCAAGGAAGATACGGGAATCGATAGAAATCATCAAGCATCCTAACAATATCAATCGGGACACTGGTTACCACTTACCTGCAATATGGAAGTCTTTGATAGGAAAAACCTCGTCATGGGTGAATAACCACAACTCGTCATAAATAGTGACACAAGTTGATTCGAAACTTAGTTTCAGATTAATCCCTGAAGATGTCTCTAGTAGTAAGAGACGAAACGTCGGAAAGTGAAAATCCATTAACACGGTCTAAACCCGAAAGTGAAAGTTCTTTATAAAAAAAAAGTTTTTTATTTTTTATGAAACAAATTAATATCCCAGAATTTTTTGTCTACGACGTTTTTTGAAATTTTTTGAAAATTCGAACCTACCGTATAATATTATTTTAGCACAGGCGCTGTGAATAATATAAAAAATACTTACCATGATGTGACCTGTGACATTTCCGGACTAAGCATGGGGTAGGGGTACTGGCCTGCTGAGAAGGAGTAGATAGGTGGTCGTGCGAGGCCTAGAAAACAAAAACAAAAAATTATATATTTATATATACATTTGTATTCACTTTTTTTTCAGTGTAACTATGTTGGCAAATTTTTAGCATTTTATAAACATGAGCAGTTTGGCATTTAATGTATCATATTTGTACATTTTTTAAGTGTAAGGCCTTAAGGGGTCTACCCTCTTTAGACGGGCAAAGATAAGGCTATTTTCACGAATTTTTTTGACCGGTATACGTCATAAATATGGACATAAAAAGTGTTAGGCCTAAAAAATACACTATTTGATTACACAAGAAAATTTTTTTTATATTTATTTTAATCAGTTTTTATACATAAAAATGAGGGAGAAGACTGGTCCAAAAAAAAAGATGAGTGTGCGCTGTTGATGAAATATCTGGAATGGATGATCTGAAAAAAAAAAAAATAGTTTTAGATTCAGTAAGTAAATGGCTATAGCGCATATCATACGATTTTTTTTTTTTCAAAAATGACAAAATGGCAGCCATTTTTCGAAAAAGTACGAAAAATCACGTTTTTTCCGTCGTTCTTTGCCAAAAATAAATAGTTAAACTCAAAATTTCAAAAATCGTATAATATGCGCTATAGCCATTTACTTACTGAATCTAAAACTATTTTTTTTTTTTCAGATCATCCATTCCAGATATTTCATCAACAGCGCACACTCATCTTTTTTTTTGGACCAGTCTTCTCCCTCATTTTTATGTATAAAAACTGATTAAAATAAATATAAAAAAAAATTTCTTGTGTAATCAAATAGTGTATTTTTTAGGCCTAACACTTTTTATGTCCATATTTATGACGTATACCGGTCAAAAAAATTCGTGAAAATAGCCTTATCTTTGCCCGTCTAAAGAGGGTAGACCCCTTAAATTGTTTACACATTTGTATTTACAATTTCTTTTTCAGTGTAACTATCAAGACAAACTTTTCGTAGTTTCTCTCAATCGTTCAGATAACAACACTTGAAAAACGCACTAAAACCACCAAACTATGACTTTTCACAAAAAATATATTTTTTCAGTAAAATAAACAGGTGTTGGATAAAAAAATACACGGTACTGGTAAATTATACATAAAAAAATTAACCCACAGTCCTGGCGGGGGTAAATTTTCCTAGTGAATAATCTCTCACTTAACACACCAGTACCTTACACTCTTATTAAATTATTATTATTATTATTATTACTGTAATTATTATTATTAATATTTTATTATTATTGATCTTGTTATTAACTATTATTAGATACGTACTATTAGGTATATGTGGTTGTTCTCCATAGACAATAACACAAAGGGTTTTGAGACCTGAATGATGGCCATTAGGTCCCATTTTTGAGTAATAAAACATATCTCTTTTCTCACTTTTGCATTAAAAACAAACAAGTTATTTATGTTATATGTAACTTTAAACAAATTTTAAACAAAACATTTCCTAAAACAAAACAAAACACTAACACGATAGACTTTAGTTATTAACCAACTGAATTTTTTTTGTGAAAACATATATCGACAATGTCACGTGGTATAGTAAGATAAGGTTGATTTCTTTTCAAATTTAGAAGAAAAAATGATCTGATAAAGGTAAATGAATAAAAAAATTAAGAATGGCAATTCTAAAAGTCGGTTTATCCACTTTTTGAAAAAAATAGGTCCAGCAAAAGAATATACAGTGGGGTCCAAAAGTCCACCCTCTCTTAACCTTTGAATAAGCTAAGAAATCAACTCGAAAATTGTTTAATTTAAAAAAAAAATTGACAAAAAGTCCAAACGAAATGCTCATTTTCAACCCTTTTTTAAACCCCCAAAAAATGTCTAAAAAAATATAAAATATATGGTCGAATAGAGAATTTTATAACCTTTTAAATTTTATAACCTCTCAAATTATGTATCACACGACCTCTCTTTCCGTTAAAAAAATCCCCTCCCTGCCCCTGCCCATGTTTTAAGAGCTAAAAAAATCAAATATATACAGAAAGATAGTTTCACTTGTCTTATTTAAGAGTTCCAAATTTTAAGTCGATATCTGAACTCGGTAAAAAGTTAAGAGAGCGGGGGTAACTTTTGGACCGTATTGTATGCTGTCAAAAAAATATGTTTCCTTATAAAAAAAAATTAAAATGTTGATACAAGTATCATTTCTAGACGGGCATTTTTGGGAAAAAATAATTTTAAAGTTTTTGTAGTAAATTGGATATTGTTTGTATCTTTAGGTACATGAGTTTTTATCTTACGGACAATAATCGGAGAGCTACCGCCAAAAATATTAGTTTTGCTCCGTTTGTATCCTTTGTTAATATTTGACGAGTCGAAAGTCCTAAATCTTTTAAAAAACAAAACTAGATGAAACGTTGCAAGCACCCTGTCAAAACATCGGCACTATTGTACACTAGAGCCATCTAGTTTGCAAATTTCAAACTAGGTGTTTTGTTTGATTTTAAATTCTGTATCTTTAAAACATTATATTCTAGCAAAAAACTGTATATAACATTTTTTATACGGCTTAAAAAGAGCTCTTATTTAAAATATAATTTTTTGAAATCGGGTTATAAATATGTGATATGCTAAAAAAACCTTTTACTGCTTTAAACGCCAATATCTCGAAAACAATGTGTTTTTTGGAAAAAGTTGTTTATAAAACGGGTGTTGCCAACCTTATTTACTTAAATTTACCTTAAACCCCTTTTTCTCCATAACCATATCCCCAATTATTTCGACTAGCCACGGGCCACGCGACCTTAAAAAGAGGTTAGCCAGAAAAGCAATACCAACTGTAAGTAATTAGAACGTATTTTGTCATTGTTACCAACAATAGAAAATATAATTGTCGTATCGCCCTATCCTGGAGGCAACAGAGAAAACTGACAAAGGCTATGAGAAGAGGAGGAAACTAGCCTTGAAGATATGTAATGCTTCGCAATCACAATACAGGTTGATCAGTAACTGGCATGTCAAAAGAAGGATATCATTTTAACGGCGAGGTTTGGGCTAAATAAGAACAATATGTTTTCTTATAAAAAATTGCAAATTAATGAAAAGAAATGATGAAAAACCGCTAAGTTTATTTGTTAGAAAAAAAAACAATGTTTTTATTAAAAATTCGTTAACAATCGTAAACATGACAACAATGCACGTGATAAACTAAATGCGTTATTATCTTGAAAAAAAGTGATATTTTTTTGTTTATCTGAACATCAAGAAACATTTGGAATGTATAATGTATTATTTTTGCAATTGATAAATAAATAAATACTGTACAATATTCTGGCAAAAAACTGTATATAAATTTTTTTATAGGGCTTGAAAAGAGCTTTCATATGAATTTTTTTGAAATTGGATAATAAATAGATGAGTTATGCTTAAAAAACATTTTACTGCTTTGAACCCCAAAATCCCGAAAACAGTGTACTTTAGGAAAAAAAAATTTTTGAGCACTTTTTAGAAACTCATCTTACAAAACTTTTAGCTCTAGGGCTGCGAAGAGTGTAGTAAGGATAGAATATAGAGACACGTGACTATCTTGGGTTTATTAAATTTAATTGGGAGTGAGGCTCTATTTCCGGTTCACTTTTTAACAATCAATTGAGAATATATTTGACTGTTTGATCGTCTAAGGCGACATTCAAGTATTTCGTAACACTTTTCGAGGAGTATACCGTGAAAAAATATTGTGTGCCTTAAATCCCTAATTCCTATACTGCCCTGTTAAAGTAAAGGACAGTAAGTGACATTTGCGCATAGTGGCGTTTTCACGTCATCACTGATGTAATATTTTGAAAACGCTGCTATTGACCAATGTCACTTACTGCCCTTTACTTTATCAGGGCGGTATAATACCCCCAACTAATTTCCCAAATTGTTCCCCTTATTCCAAATTTTGGTAGAAATTTCTCGATTTTAACGTTTTTAGTTTAGAAATACATAAAATGACAATTAACATAATATATAAGGTGTATTTGAAATAGGGTCAGAAATTTTAACGGGTCATAATAATCATCATTAAAATATGACAAAAATGCTTATCGGTGTTTTGTCGTAAATTTTTTTCTGTGTAAATCTTTTGTAATTTTATTTTTGGAATATGATTCCCCAGGTCTAAATACATAAAAACGGACTCTTGTTGTAATAGTGTAGGATAAACCGTTTTCAAGAAAAATTAATTTGAAGGTGAAATTTCACGGTTCGAGAACGAAAAATTACATATTAAATTGTTCAAAAACTAATCTTCAATACAGGATGTTTCCGTTAAAACTCCCAGAGCCAATTACTTAAAAACTAAAAGAGATCTATAAAAAACATAGAATTAATAACATGTTATGTTTGGCTATATTTTGACCCTGACTGTTTTACCGTAAAACTTTTACCCATTGGCCCAAAAATTATTGTGTATAACTATGAAAATGATGTAAAAAATATAATGTATATCGTCTGTCTCTAATGTGCTATATTTTTTGTGTCCAATAACACAAAGTCCGATCAATATGAACATTTCAGCAAATCAAGTTCTATGCGAAGATTTGTTTTCTCAATTTTGTTGAAATTAACAAATCTCGCACAAAAACTCTGTGAACCAGCGTTTTCAAGTGTATAATATTGATTTGCAAAATGACAAAAGATGCATTTTCCAGGAACATTGTTCCCATATTACGTAACCCTCTCTCTAAAGGACAATTACACGCCGGCTTATCTCGAATGGATCACAGCATCCTCGATCCGGAAACTTTTATTACATTTTGACATTTGATAGACCCTTTTTGAATTGATTCAATTATTTAAAAAGAGTGAAATTCCATATCATTTTCTGCATCAGTTATTTTAGAATTACAGGTTGTAGAAAAAATGTTTTCATACGACTTAGTGTACACGAAATAAAGAGAAAAATGCATGTTCACTATATATTCTCGTTAGGATATTTTTCTATCGCACGAGTACATAGTGCATATTTAAATAAAATGACAACTATGCACACTCATGTATCCAAACGATTACACATAGCTTTCATTTTGACAAAAGTCATTTGACGTTTATAAACTTTTGAAATGTCAAAATTAAACACAGGTAATTCTTTGAAATATACATTTTTAAAGAGTCGCAACTCGTTTGCGACAAGTCCTTACTAGTTACGAAAACTGCTATTTCCTAGGACCTAGTTAGTAGCTAGTGCCTATTTCCCACCCGTTGCCTATGACAACGGTTGAAAAGTGAGAATCAGCTGATTTTACATATCTGCTGTCATAAAATAAGTAAACGTCAAACACATAACCTCAAATTGACAAACTAATTTTAAGAAAATTTTTGCTTTTTTTATGTTTAGGGTTTAGGTCGTAGGAAAAATAGTATACGCATCTCGACGCAAACCAATTCAGTGCACGTCCAGTGCTCTCGTCCACTAAAAACTAGGTTCGCGTACTAAAGTTTATTTTTCTAAGGTATAGTTATTTTAAATTTGCCGCTAAATACTCCACAAAGTCCGATTTACACTGAAGCATGTGGCTTGTTTTGAATGTCAACATAACCAAAATTTATAATTTTTGTTTACTTACTTTGTTTTTATGATTTTTGATGTAAAAAAGAGAATTGATAAAGCTGTTGCTAAAAACACTTTTGTATTCCTGTAGAAACAAATTTTGATTATAAAATCGCTTTTATTCCAATAATTTAGAGGAATAAACGATTGTTTTGTTCTCGTTAATGGCACGTCAACGTTTTACGGTTGTGTAAATTGGGCCTAGTCATTTCGCTTACGATGCATGCGTATCTTAGGTTGCTATGGTAATTTCGAGATTGTTTCCAAGCGGGAAAGTTTAAAATAACTATACCTTACAAAAATAAACTTTAGGTGCGTAAAATCCTATTATTTTTACTTAAAATATGCATAATTTTATTTTAAAACAATAATATAATACTTCTGTCTCTCTTTATCTGTAGGACTGCTCTCTCTGTCCACTCTAAATGTACAGTTAATTTCAACAAAACTGGAAAAGTGGGGTTATAAAAAAAAATTACATTGTGAACTTTCATTTGACAAATATTTGTTTACTTGTTAATAAATTTAGTGTCAATATTGTTATTGCCACATCAATGTCAAAGTCAAAAAATGTTGGTGTATTTTTTTAAAACTGGGAGAGATGAAGCAGAAAAACAAGAATACTCGAAGAATACTGGTGTAGAACCCATAATTATAATTTTTAAATTAAGGAACTATGAGGAATACCTAGTTGTAGGAGACCAATATACTAGTAGTGTTTTTTAAAAATAAAGGTATTTAAAAGAAGTTTATTAGATACAAAATATATTGATAAGGGGATTTAATAATAGACATTTTAGAATAGAAATATTTTAGAGCAGAAATACAGTAATTAACAATAGAGATACGCTTCAAATTCCAAATAGTATTTACTAAACACAAATGCATAGAATAACATATGATTTTTGACATGGTTAAACTAACCTTATTTTTCAAACAGGCATAACCCCATTTAAATGATCCACATTCACACAACTAAATTTTATGGAAAACATGAAATTTTACTTAACCCCACTTTTCCAGTTTTGTTGAAATCAACTGTACCGTCGATCATTAAATGTGAAACTTTTCAAAATAAGGTAAAAATGTCTGTTTTGGTTTAAAGTGAGCCGTGCTTGTATATGGAATCGCAGCGAGGTATAAAAACAAGCAAGTTGGCCATATTTCCACGTTGTGCATAAACGGCATAATGAACAATTTAATTACACACACACACACATACCCAATTACAGTTTCCTGTAACGAATTCGAATTCCATACACATGCCTGTGCAACAAAGACGGAACCATTATTATTATATTCGTTAATTAATTGGCGAGGTTTTTTTAGATTCTGCAAGAAATTACAATAAAAGGAACGTTAACATTTTTTGTTTTTTAAATAAATTTTGCATTTAAAATAAACAGTAGTCGGCGTAAACTCAGTTAGGACTCATCAACGTTGAAAATAAACACAGAAACATAGGCTTACGGAATAATTTTGCCGAATTATGAGGGAAATTTTTATTAAGGTCACTAAATCGAAACATTTGACGACTAATTTGTTACACACAACAATAATGACTATACATATTAACTATACATATGTATATATATCGGTGTTTTCAAAGAAAAAATCGACATTCGATTTTTACCTTTTAAGAATACGAAAGTTTTTAATTTTTATTTATCGATAACTTTTTTCCCACCTTACTCGTTTTAATGGAATCATTAAAAAAAATCAAGATAAAAAGAAATAAAAATGTAAATATTTAAAACCTCGCGTCAACGCTAGAGTCGACGCGGCGCCAATACGAGTACTGGAAATTCGCCGAGTACTGGTTATAAATTTTAATTATGTTATTTAGTTAATTTTATTTTCCTTGAAAATAAAACCAAAATAAACTGTCATCTTATTGGCATTTTTTTTAAGTATCCCCTTTTTTATACATTACAAAAGAATATCGTGGTCTAATATCTCTATGGATTTCTACAAAAGACGTAGTAGCTTGATCTTATAGGGTCACTCTATACAATACGACTGCTATTTGGATGTTTTTTCAATTTTTTTTGATGAAAAAAGGGAAGACATGGTGTCATACCTTTCAATAAAAGCAAGCAAAGTAACAAAATCGAATAATACAAGCATATCGACGAGTTTAAATCAAAACCATTTGGGGAAATTTTACTTTTATAAAATAATTCGTAAGGATTTTAGAAAAAAAAGGGTATTTTAGAGGATTGGGAAAACCTGTATCACGGTTTGCCTTTATTCACTTTTAGTCCCACTTTTGAAAACACTTACGTGTATAATTTATATATCAATTTAAAACCAAAAACCAAAAAATCTGCCGAGCAAAAAGTTTTTTAATCGCAAAACAAAGTCACGTGACCTCCGTAACTTTTTTAATAAAAAGGTTAATTTAAACAAAATTTAATTTTGTTGTTTAATAATTGAAAATAAAATACAATTAAATCTAATAATAAAAAAATTAAAAAAAAAGAAAAATTATTTTTTTTAATGTTTTAATTTTTTTAATTATTCGAAATTTATTTTTGTTTTTTGTTTTTAATTTTTTTATAATTTTATATTAAACCGTATTTTGTTTTTAATTATTAAGTAGCAAAATGTAACTTTTGTTCAAATTAACCTATTTATTAAAAAGTTATCGCGTTCAAGTCACCCTTTTTTGCGAATAAAAAACGTTTCGTCCGATAGATTATTTTATTTTTGGTTTTAAATAGATATTTAAATTACAAGTAAACAAATTATACAAAAACTGTTTTCCGAAGTCGAACTAAAAGTAAATAACGGCGAACCGTGTACATTTTGACAAAAAAATTGTTTTGTTTTGTTGATCAATGGACAGCAATCCAATACGTTAGGCAACATAAATTTAGGTCTTCAATACCAACCCAAAAAGAACATTCCCTAAAAATGTTATATTTGGATTTTATCACAGTGCCACAAAAAATTGGCATTATATGCAAAATTATTAAAGAATACATAAAACAGCTTATTAAACACAAAAACAAGTACAAAATCTTCTCACACAACGGGGTATTATCAATGACTGTCAAATTAAGGAGTAGGTCATAAGTTCCCTAGGAAACTTTAGTACACAGAGCTGTGTTATAAAAATTAAAAAAAATGTTTTTTACTTAAAAAGAACAAATATCTTACCTTCATGTAATTTAAAATATCACGGAAAGAAATTAGTGGGCTCTGCGCTATACATTATAAGATATTTGGTAACAGTGGCAAATTATAGTGATTTAAGCTATAGATTATAAGGGACACAATAACTAATAATGTTAAAAATAAATTGGAAACGATTATATATATTACAGACACGATTATATTTATTACAGGCACTATTATAAATTTACAGAAATTTTATTATATTATAAAAATTATAAGCACGGACAATAATTAAATCTATTTAAGCTATAAATGCCATACTATTTGTTATATTTTATTATTCACTAAACAATTAAAGTATTTCATATAAATTTTTACACTGACTGCCATAATTGTAAGAGAAAGCCTTGTATTTATATAATAAGCGATTATAATTTGGTTGGTATGTGTGTTATAGCGCTCCTAGCTATAATTTTTTTTTCCGTGATAATCTAAAATGTTATTTTTACCTAAAATATGCATAATTTTATTTCAAAACAATAATAATTATACTTTTATCTCTTTTTGTAGAACTAAGTAGAATCTAAATAGGCGGCAGTCAATGGAGATTTCTCCCGTTAGATTAGACAGGGACTAAAGTTCTACCCAAAAAGGATAGAATACATACATACACTCCCACTTCCACCCAACCAAACAAATTCTCTTTTATTCTTTGTTGAACAAATACAATATTTACTTGGCCGGGCGAAAAGTGTAACTATATTAAAGAAATTACTGGCGCCATCTAAATTTTAGTAGAATTATCTTATTCTACAGATTCACATTAGCTATGTTCGTTCGTACCGCTCACTACTACACTTTCCGGCCAACCAAATAAATACTGTATTTCTGTATGAAAAACAAATACAGTATTTATTTGGTTGGCTGGAAAGTGTAGCACAAATGAGATAGGGTAGACGTATTTTGTTTCATAATTCTAGTTGTAGAGAGCTCCATTGATACAAAATTTGTTATTTTGCGTTTATTGTGTCGATATAAAAATACAGCCTCTTCATTCGAGAAAGATGTACTATACTTGTTGATTTGATGGAATTTATTGTTGGTACAAAAAACAAATTCCATATTAAGAATATTACGGTTTTAATATACCAAAAAGGAGCAAGCAGGATTTTTAATTAATTTAGGATTAAGCCTTGTTCATTTTAAGTTTTCATTTTAGTCCCGTTCCCATCACAATAGCTTCTCCAAAATTAATATTTCAATAACCGTTGACAATTTAATCAAGAAAATATGGTAGGTATATGAATTCATACATGTACCTCTTATATTTTATATTAGATGTAATAAGATAGGGGGACTCTATTTTAGATTTTGCTTGTAGTTACACAAAGTGCAAAAAAAGACAACAGAAAAACCAAATTTTATTATCGAAACTATAACATACTAGTATGAAGAACAGCACACTACACACATTTTATTAGTTAACTACAACAAACAATGACGTCACACTTACTATTCTTAGTAACCATGTACCCCTAGGTGGTTTGCTCGCATAGTAAGTATTTCTATCCTTTTCTATCATATTTCTGTCCTTTCCGGATCATATTTTTTCGACGAAGAAGAGGTTAGTGTTATTGTGGAAGCCGGACTTATGTACAAGATTGTTTTGCCACTTTTGCAAGAATCTCGGCAAGAATGAATTCTATTGATATTATTTTAAACAATCGTCAGATATCATTCGTGGATAATATAGATACGATAAACGAGTTAAATAAAAGTAAGGTATTTATAAGCTTTATGCAAAAATGTTCTTGCAAAGTTAGGACAACCCTAATTTTTTCCTTGTAGACCTCATTTTTGGTTCTCAATTTCAAATATCGCAAAATAAACAACTAAATCTCGAAAAATATTTTACTTTTACTTTACCAACTAACTATGACGTAATTTAAACAACACTCTTCAAGCCATACTAGTCTGTTATAGTTAAGATAATAAAATTTGGTTAAATTGACACTGAAATAAAAATCTGGTTGATCAATAGTTAAATATGAAACAACTATATTTTTGGTTGATGCAAAGAGAAATTGGGTAACGCTTATATCGCAACCGTTATTGAACAGTGTCATAACACCAAATTTTGAAAAAGGTGCTTAATGTATTGTTACTGCTCTTATGGAGATCTGCCGATCTGTATAACTGGTATATTGCATATACTATGCTAGTTAAGGTGCCTTTTCACGGAGCAATTTATATGCAAGTAGGAAATTAAAAATACTATTTAACTGCAAATTTAATTAATTTAATTTGTTAGTTATGGCCAGTAGTCGGCGTAAACTCAGTTATGACTCATCAACGTTGAAAATAAACACAGAAACATAGGCTTACGGAATTATTTTGCCGAATTATGAGGGAAATTTGTATAAATCGAAACATTTGACGACTAATTTGTTACCCACAACAATATTAACTGTACATATGTATATATATATATATATATATATATATATATATATATATATATATATATATCGGTGTTTTTCAAAGAAAAAACCGCCATTCGATTTTTATCTTTTAAGAATACGAAAGTTTTTAATTTTTATTTATCGATAACTTTTTTCCCACCTCACTCGTTTAAATGGAATCATTAAAAAAAAATCAAGATTAAAACAAATAAAAATGTAAATATTTAAAACCTCGCCTCCACGCTAGAGACGACGCGGCGCCTATGCGAGTTCTGGAAATTCGCCGACTACTGGTTATGGCCAAAATATAAGCCTAGCTTGTCCACTTTTGCTCTTTAATAGACGGTGTGTATTGTCAAGTGCAGATACTGCATACTAAACCTAGCTGGTGTATTTGGTTAGTCATTAAAACCGCATAAGTGCTTAAAAGACACGTGCTGAGTATAATGGTTTTCGCTATATGGAGCCTCAGTGTGATGCCCATTAAGGCGCACGAGCATACCATTTAAAATCGAATGAAAAAAACACACGAGTATTAACTAAAATATGTCCAACTAATGCTTAATTTAGCCCTGAAGCTGTTATGAGAAAACTAGGGTTAAGGGTTGTTATCAAAGCATAAATAAACGGCCTTTTACTTTGGTTCAAGAAGTCAAGAGTTTTGAAAAAATATTTATCTAATACATACAGATAATAAGACAATTGCCAGCTTTATTTTAAATAGATAAACTCAATAATAACCCCCGCGTGGCTTTTACTTTATTGAGTGGATAATTATTTATTTTACCCACTCAACTGTCACTTGTCAAATTATTTTCTTGTAAATGTCGTTAAAATTTTTAATAAAAATATGAATTCCTAAGCTATTTATTAGATAAAACCTTGTATGGCACTCATGGGTAAACCGATATTTCCCTCTCGAAAATTAACCTGCTTGGCTAACGCCTCGCAGTTTAATAAATATCTTACTTTACCCACTAGTACCATAAATAACTATTTTTCGATAACCTTATTTGGTGTGTAAAAAAACCTTTGAGAAGTCCCCGAAACACCTTTAACAGGCCTCGTAATAGTTTGGGCTAATATGCATAAAGCTGTAAACACACGGTGTATTTTTATTAGGTTCAATAATTTTAATAGGTGATTCTACATCAGAAAATATGACAAAAAGTTCCTGATGTTGATATATTCTCCTGCAGTAACAGCCGCATTAAATTTGTCTTTCGCCAATTAAATTTGGACTAATATTCTGTACTCTACTAGTTTGATTGTTATTATTTTTTTTTATAATTCTGTATCTTGTTGTTTGACTCATCCTTGGTTTTTACTGTTGGATGTAACAATAAATAAATAAATAAATAAATAAACATAATATTATGTCTAAAAATGCATCTTAAGGGAGCTTAGCCCCTTTGAAAGTGGTTTTTATTTAATAACTCAGGAACCCTTTGAGATATAATTTGAAGGTGACATTTCAAGTTTTGTGGACGAAAATTTAAATACTTAAACGTTGAAAACCAAATTTCAATGATGCAGTGTAAATATACATCCAAAACTAAGAAAAAAACCTTATACATAGGTACTTCTAAAAATACTTTCAAAATCTGGAAAATTGTTTTTCCTCCTAGATTCGGCCGAAAGTAAAAACTAACTCGGGTGTTAAATAATAAAAAACAAACTTTTAAAATGGAAAAGGTAACACGTTTGAACTTGAAGAAATAGCAATTTGTAGGGCGAATCGACTCTTTTTTTCCCCCGACGTGAGGGACGGAGGGTGAAAAGGGGGAGAGAGAAAGAGCGAGAGCCTGCCGGTTTGGAGAAAATTAGATTTTGCGAGTTCAAAGTCGCCGTCGAATTATGAAAACACCTAGCGATCCTTTGAGGACGATATGCAAACGAGCCAGGATAATTAGTATAATGGCTGCCACTTCAATAATATACACTCTCTATACACTCGCTACTAGTAGCCCTTCTTTTCTTTTTCCACTTCAGCATTTTCTTGAATTATTGCCACTCTTGTTCTTTGCTACAGTGTGACTGACGAAAATCATTTTAATCAGGTTATGGGCCCATTCGAATAAAAAGAATTGTATGTCATATTATGACTTGTATATTTCGCCTTTTTACCGTTGCAAGCTTTAAAAAGGGCTTTATAAGGTCCATGTAAGCTTCTTGTAAGGTTTTCCAAAGCTTTCTTCCTAACTTACCTAAAGCTTTAGGTAAGCTTCTTGTAAGTTAGTTTTGTTCAGTGGATAGGTGGCGTCACATACTGTTTTCTACTACTAAAAAAAGTTTTAAAGTTTATATATTGATAAAAATTGATGACTTTATAAAGTCTTTTTCTGGAATTACGTAAACTGAACAGTACTGTTTAGTCGCTAGTTAGTCTGCTAATTTGATGTACATAATCGGATTAGTACGGATTCTCCATGTCTGTGGAAAATTCCTTTCATTGGACAAGAGCACATTTTGATCCGTAAATTCTTAGTTATTATCAAAATACAATAACAACGGTAGGTTCTGTTCCTATCTCGCAATGTATAAAAACCGTGATAATAAAAGTGAAGAAAACGAACACTAGTCGATTGCAGCGCCCCAACTCGGAACTACAAACTAAGGGTAAAGTAGTAATCTCATTAACGTTTCACTGACTTGCAATGTTGTTTTTTATCTCTGACGAACCTTTTAATTTATATTTTATAGTGTTATTTAGTTCAGAACTACTGTATGTTATTGTATTTTGGTTATTATTAAAGACATTAAGATGTTTTTTTAGTTAAAGAGTTGCTTGAGTCCTTAACCTCGTCCTTAAATCGCCTGCAACGATAAGACTTTACATGCTTAAAGATACATAAAAAATAAATACTTAGCCAAAATTTCAGTCCTTTTTACATCCCGGAACATACTTTAATTAATTATTTTAATTAAGAATTTTGACATATGCCAATGTACGATTTGGCAACATTGCACGAAACTTCAAGTGTCAAATGTCATCTCGTCAAAATAAAAATAACTTTGAACATTAACTACTACAGTTGGGCCAAAGTGAGCATGTGTTGACTATAATATTAAAATATTTTGTTGTGTTTTATTAGTTTCTACGGATTTAATATGCTGTAATTCAATGTGTAATTAGGCTGGACTTATGTGACTAGTTTCTTAAGTTTCAGTACGATTATGGAGTTATTTATGAGGTATTTATACTATAATAACATTGTAAGCAAACCATTAGCTTCAACGATAACCCAAAGCATGCAGTTCCATGGGACAGTGTTACCCAAGACAAGTAATTTAATCTGGCTTTAAAAATGTTAAATTAGTTTATTTCCATGATATGATTTAAAACTAGATTATGAAAAAGTTAAACATAGGCTTTTAACTTCTAATATTAATTAAATATATTTATTTAAAAATAAATATATTTAATTAATATTGAACAGTGTTTTTATTATACATTCTAACTAAACGTATTTATGTTGGTTGTGTAAATAAACAAAAAATATTGCTTTTTTTCAGTATGATTGTCACATTTAGCGCAAGGATAATGCGATATTGTCGGGTTTAGGATAACAAATAATTCCTGAGTTTTTTTTTTCATTTTGTTCTTTATCAACAAATAACACAGTTTTTTATCATTTCTTTTCATCATTTTGCACTTTTTTGAACAAAAACATTTTTTTCTTATCTAGCCCAAAACTCTTCTTTAGCAGGACCGAAAATTCAGCCGACTAATCACTTCGAAGCGCCATCTACTATGAATATGCATCTATTTTTTGTACTATAATTCGCTAGACCAATACTGCTCATGAATATTTCATATTCACTAAAATGCTAAATATTATGCATATTATGCGTTTTTACATAATAAATGAATGAACGTTCGAAACCTTTAAAAAAAAGAATGGGGAATGTGGAGGAAAAATAAAGCCCGTTGTTAGTGTTACAATGTTCTATTAATGGGTTAGATTTGATATAGATATATTATAGAGCTGGCAGTTTTACTGACACCTGGAAAAAGGTTGTTTTAAGTTTTAACAGGCTAAAACATGGTTTTAAATAGAGGGCCATACCAGCGTTTCGGGTGTTTCACTAGTACACATTTTGATTGATTTTATTAATACTTACTGCACCCAGATTGGTACACGTGTGCTACAATTAGACTAATATACCAGTTAAACAAGCTGTTAAAACCCGAAATAAAATTTAAAAAAATTAAGGAAGATATTGGCAAAATTTGCCATTTCCGGTATCTCATTTGTTTGAAATAAGTTAGTAAATCGATTTCTTTTTACTAATATAGTAGCGACTGGACATGTTAATAATTATTATTATTAATAATAGGCCGGTCTGTCTAACTAAAAAGCTTCATTAAAAAACCTAATGCTAGGTTATGTTTTTGTCAACAAATGCAGAGACACGTCAAAATTGTCTGGTTGGCAGCATTGTTTTACTTGCAATATATAGCGTCAAACTTGCGTACAACTTGCTCTGTGAAAAGGCAAATGAATGTGTAATTGTCCTCATGCTATATCTGGCAGCAAACTTGCATAGCACCAAACTTGCGTATAAATTGCTCCGTGAAAAGGCGCCTTAAGGCTGTCTAGGTTTAACCCGTTAAAACATTTTCCGGTCAATTTATAATATGGGTTTTTGTCAGCCCTAATATATTAAATTTTATTTAAATTACCTACTGTCCTCCACCACTACATCTGCCGCCTCCATTCATTTTAAAATTTTAAAATATATTTAATTTTGTTAAAATTTACTATAAAAATAATAGAATCTATAATTTATTTGAGGCGTATATATATTTATAGTATTATCAATTTGAGCCATTTCGCCTCAATGATTATTTATATCGATAAAAAATCTAAAACAAAAAATAAAATTAAAATGTTCTTATCAGGCGCACCTATTTCTAGATGCGCTGGTAAGGTATTGCGTTTAAAATAATACTTATCTGCTGTATCTTCTTTACATAAAAAATATTATTACTTAATACCTTACCAAAGTTTAAAAATTTTGCCTAAATAAAGAATTTTTAACAAAATTCTTGATAAATCGTTAAGAATAATTAAAAAAGAACGAAAAACTGAAAAAAAGTTAACGTTGCGGGTTCTAATCTGATCCCTTTTCAAAGAAAATTATTAGCTTTTGAAAGAATTTGTGTAATATTTGCCTTTATCATTCAAAATATGACAAGTCAAAATATGTAATTTCGAGGTAATTGAAACAAAGACACCCGTAACAATAAAAAGGTGTAGAGAAATTAATTTGGAAAAGGCGTTTTTGTTGAAAACGTGTAGAGAAGTTATTTTGGAAAAGACCTTTTTATTGAGGCGAAATGGCTCAAATTAATAATACTATAAATATAAAAATAATTTTGAGAAATTCTGTTTTAAACCTTATTGAATTTAGAGTTTGAATTTCGATGTTTTTCACTGCAGGTACACTGTAAAAATTAAGGTGAAATTACAGAGTAATATGAAGACTAAATTGTAAAATTCATATGATTTGAACCGAATTTTTTACTGTTTTATAAGAAATTTAACTGAATCTTAAAATTTATGATGACGTAATATTAAAGTTTTAACCTAAAATTATGTTTTAAAATGCAATATAATAGTAATTTTTAAAAATTCTTTAAATTTGCCATTTTTAAATTATTTTAAAATTAGGGTATAGGTATGAAATTGGGCAAAATTTGCATTAAAGTCCATCTGGACTTAGAAAAATTTAATTTCACTGTAAAAAAATGTTTCCTGTATTAGGAAATTCTAAAGTATGTAATATTTTATTATTGTTATTTTAAAGGAATATCTGGAGGCGGCATGTTCCGGTTTATACCTGTGGCGGCAAGCAGTGGGCCCAATCGTCTCCAATCGGCGGGGCTGAGGGGCTGCTGGGGGGCGGGGGAACCGCCGCCGTACTCACCCATTGAGACAGCGCCCCCCTTCTGGTCCAACTGGTAGGGCGGTATGCCCATGTGGGCGGGGGGCGGTTGCGACAAGGGGTCTCCGTTCGGACAGAAGAACGGGGGCATGTGGCCGGCCGGCCCGAGGCCCATCTTGCTAGCCTGAAAAAAAAAACAAAAAAAATTAACAATTATTCGAAAAAATAAAATAAATATTAAAAAAAATAATTCGAAAAAACATGTTTTTTTTATTAGTTTAATTAATTATTCTAATTATACAGGGTGATTCGGGAGGAAGGGACCAAACTTCAGGAGTGTATAATACACTCCTTTTTATTTCTATGTGTACAATAATTGTACACATACAAATAATTAAAAAAAAAAAAACTAATTTATTATTATTTAGTTACATCGGCACTTAGTGCTACCGATGTTCAATACATCTTCGCCGAAAAGTCAAAATCTTTGACCACGTTTTTTTACATTTCTCGACATTTTAGACCATTCTGGGTCGAAATCAGTAAAAAAAATTTTTGCGTCCGTCTGTCTGTCTGTCTGGGTTGAAACTCTCTAACTCCATTTCTACATGAGATATCGACTTGCGGTTTTTTGCATATTGTTTCTTATCGTATTCCGATAGCTGATTAGATTTTGGGGGTAAACGATTGGGGGTAAGGGGATAAAAATAGTGTAAAACTCCTATTTTTAGCGTTTTTTGTTTATAATTAAGGCAATTATTATTGTATTTGGTTAATATAGCACTTATATAAAAGATAATTTTAAATTGGTCAAAAAATGTTATAAACAACGTTTTCCTAAAACGCATTGTTTTCGAGATATTGGCGTTTAAAGCAGTAAAAGGTTTTTTTAGCATATCTCACATATTTATAACCCGATTTCAAAAAAATATATTTTAAATAAAAGCTCTTTTTAAGCCCTATAAAAAATGTTATATACAGTTTTTTGCTAGAATATAATGTTTTAAAGATACAGAATTTAAAATCAAACAAAACACCTAGTTTAAAATTTGCAAACTAGATGTCTCTAGTGTACAATAGTGCCGATGTTTTGACAGGGTGCTTGCAACGTTTCATCTAGTTTTGATTTGTTTTCAAGTTTTAGCGATCAAAGTTTTGTATTAATCTAGCGTTCTTGTAATAAATTATCCTAATTTTCGCTGGTTTTCGAGTTAATACCTAAGAAATAAATAATAAAAAATACCCTTGCATTAACTGCCCATGTAAAAAAAACTAGAAAGTAAAAAAATGTTATGGCAATATAAAATAAAAATCGGATATCAATTTATAAGTTTTTTTTAATTATAATTTAATAGTATATTAAAGCACTCGTTTCATACACGTTTTTAGCGCACGAATACAAGTTTAGAAAACAAAGCCGCTTGCAGCGAGTTTTCTAAAGTACTAGTGCGCTAAAAACGTGTTATGAAACGAGTGCTTTATACTAGTTTATCTATTTTGCTCTAAAATTTAGAAAAACTGACATTTAAATTGATGATGATGATGATTTAGGGATTTTTGTTTTGGGTTGGCATTATAATTTTCGCAATGTTTGAAATTCATAGAACAAGCGATGTTTTGATATCTTTTAGTCAGCTCTTCTCTTTTTCACTGCAAGTAACCAAGCCACAATTTTAACATGGTAAAAATTAAAAACACAATTTCGTAGAAAACTAAACTTAAAAGCTGTGTTTACATTTGCCCGGAAAACGCCAAGCGATATTCTTTTGTCCGCTCTTGCCAACCCAAAAGAAAAAAAGTAGATGTGCCTATAAGAACACGCAAAATGCGTGTGATTATGAGCTTGTAAGAGTCGCAAAATAGAGAAAAGTAATAAAATATGTCCTGGAATCAAAAATTCCAATTTAGTTTAAAATATCTCGAGCAAGAATGTTTTTCTTCAAGGAGAAATACAAGATGTTTATATAATTTCTGGACTCTTGAGAGTTTATCCTTACAAAACCGTCCCCCAATAAGAATAGGGGGGAAAATCCTTGAAGGCGGGTCCTACTGGACATTGGATAGTATTTCATTATTCCAGAAATGCAATATGCAAATTCCTGACGTCCTTTCCCAGTAATAAAACGGGAGGAAAAAGGGGAAAACTCAATACCTCAAGGACCTAACTTTTGCCTTATTCGTTTTTCCTGTCTTAAGATGTATTTTCTAGTTTTTATTGCTTTTATTTTGCCTGACCGTATATTCTTATTTACTTACAAAAGGATTTATACTGTAATATTTATATTTGCTTTTATTCAAAGTTGAATTATGAGTTATGTTTGTATTTTTATAAGAATACGCTCTTCAGAAACTTTATAATTATCAGTATTCGGCGTAAACTCAGTTATGACTCACCAACGTTGAAAATAAACACAGAAACATAGGCTTACGGAATAATTTTGCCGAATTATGAGGGAAATTTTTATAAATCAAAGACTAATTTGTTACCCACAACAATATTAACTATACATATTAACTATACATACGTGTTTTTCAAAGAAAAAAACGACATTCGATTTTTATCTTTTAAGAATACGAAAGTTTTTAATTTTTATTTGTCGATAACTTTTTTTTCCACCTTACTCGTTTAAATGGAATCATTAAAAAAAATCAAGATAAAAAGAAATAAAAATGTAAATATTTAAAACCTCGCACTGTAAATTCGCCGATTACTGATAATTATACCTACACTAAGAAAAATATAGTCTGGTTAATAGTAAGTGATTTTTTTTGTGGACCTTTGTTATTAATGATAAGTACAAGATTTTTCTGAATATTTAAGTATTACAATTATTTTTAACAGTATGTAGGAGGAGATGCCCATGAAGGGGGCACTTTTTTTAAACTGCTGCCAAAATTTTATTTTTAATCTTTTATACGTATCATATTTGGAAATAAAAGAACATATTCCAAGTGACAAACCTAAATAATATTTATTTTTACCAAAACTACAAGCATTAAAAAAAACTTAAAGTGTCCCATTCAAAAACACGGAATTATTGAATGGGACAAAAATACAAAATTGCTATTAAAGATAACAAATTATGAAAATTGCTATAATGTCATTTCATAACTAAAAAATAGCTATTTTAGATTTTAAGCTTTCACGGCCATTAAGATATAAAGAACTTTCACTTTCGGGTTTAGACCGTGTTAATGGATTTTCACTTTCCGACGTTTCGTCTCTTACTACTAGAGACATCTTCAGGGATTAATCTGAAACTGATTAATTATTATTAATTAATTCAGATTAATCCCTGAAGATATCTCTAGTAGTAAGAGACGAAACGTCGGAAAGTGAAAATCCATTAACACGGTCTAAACCCGAAAGTGAAAGTTCTTTATAAAAAATAGCTGTTAAAGTGGTACACGGAAAAAAAAAATTATAGCTAGGAGCGCTATAACACACATACCAAGCAAATTATAATCGCTTATTATATAAATACAAGGCTTTCTCTTACAATTATGGCAGTCAGTGTAAAAATTTATATGAAATACTTTAATTGTTTAGTGAATAATAAAATATAACAAATAGTATGGCATTTATAGCTTAAATAGATTTAATTATTATCAGTGCTAATAATTTTTATAATATAATAAAATTTCTGTAAATTTATAATAGTGCCTGTAATAAATATAATCGTGTCTGTAATATATATAATCGTTTCCAATTTATTTTTAACATTATTAGTTATTGTGTCCCTTATAATCTATAGCTTAAATCACTATAATTTGCCACTGTTACCAAATATCTTATAATGTATAGCGCAGAGCCCACTAATTTCTTTCCGTGTACATTCCTTTTTTTACATAAATTTTACTTTAAATAATTTTACCAAACTTTAATTCATGTTTTCAATATCAAATATTCGTCCTTTTAGAGTGAATTCTTATTTAAAAGATAAATAGGAATGAAATACATAGAAAAAAACGGATTCCTTGAACCAAGGACACGTGTCTTTGGATATGTTCAAAGCCATATTCTCTTGTTTCAAGGCTGGCATTTTCTTGAACAAGTCAATGTCCTTGAATAAAGAGCGCGGATTTTTATTCCAAAACCCGTGCTCTTCATTCAAGGACATTGACTTTAGTTTTAAATGCCAGCCTTGAAACAAGAGAATATGGCTTCGAACATATCCAAAGACACGTGTCCTTTGTTCAAGGAATTCGTTTTTTCTCTGTATGCAATAAAATAGTTGTCCCATTCAGGAAAACCAAATTTGTCCCATTCAAGAAGAGTAACAATATTTTCAAAAAAATTAGGCTAAAAATGTTTACCTTTATCTATAATATTTGATTATTTGGTATATTTTTCGTGTTGTTCTAGACTATTACATAAACCAAATTCAAAGTTTTCTTTTTTCCTTTCGTCAATAAAATATGTTTGAAAATTATTAAAAAAATTACTTTTTACTTGGTAAAACTGACTTTTTAAATTAAATTTGTCAAAAACTCGGCTGCCTAAATTTTTCCATTTTTTGCATCGGCACTTAGTGCTACTAAGAGTGCCGATGTATTGAAACCGTCGCCGAAAAGTCAAAATCTTTGACCACGCTTTTTTGACATTTCTCGACGTTTTAGACCATTCCGAGTCGAAATCGGTAAAAAATTTTTTTGCGTCCGTCTGTCTGTGTCTGTCTGTCTGGGTGTAAACTCTCTAACTCCATTTCTACATGAGATATCGACTTGCGGTTTTTTGCATATTGTTTCTTATCGTATTCCAAAGAGCTAATTAGATTTTGGGGGTAAACGATTGGGGATAAGGGGGTAAAAATAGGGTAAAACTCCTATTTTTAGCGTTTTTTGTTTATAATTAAGGCAATTATTATTGTATTTGGTTAATTTAGCACTTATATAAAAGATAATTTTAAATTGGTCAAAAAATGTTATAAACAACGTTTTCCTAAAACGCATTGTTTTCGAGATATTGGCGTTTAAAGCAGTAAAATGTGTTTTTTAGCATATCTCACATATTTATAACCCCATTTCAAAAAATTATATTTTAAATAAAAGCTCTTTTTAAGCCCTATAAAAAATGTTATATACAGTTTTTTGCTAGAATATAATGTTTTAAAGATACAGAATTTAAAATCAAACAAAACACCTAGTTTGAAATTTGCAAACTAGATGGCTCTAGTGTACAATAGTGCCGATGTTTTGACAGGGTGCTTGCCACGTTTCATCTAGTTATTATTTTTTAACTGCACATTAAGGGCCATCTAAGCATAGTAACAAAAACCAAAAATTACGACGAATAGCTCAGAAACAGGCCCTGTCCCATTTAATAATATGTCCCACTCATAGTGATCTCCCCTTAATTTACATCCTTTGATTACTAGTAATCGAATACAAAGGTTTCCAGTGAAAAAGTTACTCCAAACGTATAAAACCATAAGTATATCCCATTGCAAATCACTTTGGTCCCATGTTACACGATTTGACGATACTGGCGTCACATAAAACTCTCCAAATACGTAAAAAACGACTCGTTTGTGTGTAAGGTAAGTCTGTATTTTTTTTAGTGCCATTTCAAACACGTTGTTTATTCGAGCATTAAATCCAAATCGCTGGTGCTCTGTATTTGGCGCTCGCTAATTGCCGTTCAGGACTACCAACTACGTTATCATTAGACCCAAATGTCACTTAGTTACACGCTGAAAACAACTGAAAATCTACCCAGCGAGAGAAATAAAATCTGTTAAGTTACACGACAAAGTGCCAATTTGCAATATTTATATATAGTCAAATTAAAGTCGCAAGCAAGTTGCAAAACAGCTTTACACTACGATATTTCAAGAACGCTTTGACATAAAGACTGACGGAAATTTGAAATACATTTTTTCTACTAATTAGAAAATTTTTGTTCCAAATTTCAAGTCTCTGGCTCAAAGCGTTCTTGAAATATCGTAGTGTAAAGTTGTTTTGCAACTTGCTTGCGAATTTAATTTGACTATAACTATATGGCCTGTACCTCTTTCAAAAAATAAATTTAGGGGAGTTTTCTAAAGTAATAGTGCACTAAAAACGTGTTATAAAACGAGTGCTCCATAATATTTTTTCTAAAATAAGCGCACTGTTAGTGCGTTGTGACGTCATTATCTTAAAGATAAATTTCTAAAAAATAAAAGTATTATTTTTATTTCAGCGCCCAAGAGTCCAACCAACCTTATTTTAAACGAAATGCTAAAGAAAATCTTGTTAAACTTTAAGCGTTAAGTAATAATCAAACAACGCCTTTTGGTAAAATCACAACATTTATCATTTTCTCTTGGTATTTTAATATTACAGGTCCAGAGAATCAAGTTAGGCGGCATTTAAAAGATTTTCAGTGTAACGTAATATTTAAATGACCCCTTAATCAAGTTATCCGGCTTATCCGAGTTATCTAAAAATTTGGCTGGTAGTGGAACCAAATTAAGCCGTTTTTAAGTGAAATTGCGTAAAAATGATTAGATTTATCTTAATTATCCGGCTTACCCGGCATTATCCGAGCGTCAAATTAAAACGGGACCACCTCATGAATGCCCTCTTTAAGTTATATAAAAAAAAAACAAAGTCACACGTCGAATTGATAACCTTCTCCTTTTTGGAAGTCGCTTAAAAAGTGGGACTTTTAAACACAGGCTAGTACAAATCTTTGATTTAATTCATGTCTCTCGCGATACATCGTTGCTCACCCATTTATGGGCCTGCCTGATTACACCCGACTATTTCAAATGTATCTTTTAGATAAGAATATTTTAATTGCTTTGGCTCAACGTTCTCTGTTTAATAATTATTCCAAGAAAATGTTTATTAGCATTTAATAGTGCCTTGTGATTAAAATAGACGACTGCTGGGTCGTCCTTGTTTTCAGAGAACGACATTTATTGTTTGCTTTTATTATGTGCTTATAAGTAATGGAACACATAGTTCCCGTTTATATTATGTATTAATTTAGATCAAATTATGTTATTAATTAAACAATAAAGGAGTGTAATATAATGGTTTTAAATAACTTTTTTCTATTTTGCGACTCTTATAAGCTCATAATTACACGCATTTTGCGTGTTCTTATAGGCCCATAAGAGGTCTGTACTTTTTGTTCTTTTGGGTTGGCAACAGACTTGGCCTATCGCTTGACGTTTTCCGTGCAAATGTCAATGTCGCTTTAAAGTAAAATTTTTGTGTTTAGGTTATTTTTACCATGTTAAAATTGTGGCTTGGTTAATTTCAGTAAAAAAGAGAAAAGATGACTATAAAATATATCAAAATATCATTTGTTCTTAGAATTTTAAACATGGTGTAAAAAAAATCCCTAAATCAGTCATCAATTTAAATGTAAGTTTTTTTAAATTAGAGCAAAATAGAAAAAATTGTATAAAGCACTCGTTTCATAACACGTTTTTAGCGCACGAGTACAAGTTTAGAAAACGAGCCGCTTGTGGCGAGTTTTCTAAAGTATGTTATGAAACTTTAATATACTATTAATCATCATGTTAATATTAGTTTAATTTTTCTTTTTCACCAAATCTTAGTAGTATTTTTTTTATGAAATCTTTCCAACATATCATTATTGTCACACGTATGGAATAGTATATTACATAACTAGTGTGGAAAGTGACATATTTCACGCGAGTGGGAAGGTTATATATGTATGTCAACAGGATTTTTATTTACCTTTAATTTTATTGGTTTTATATTTAATACAACATATTATTATGGAAGCTCTGTTTAATGGGTTGCCTAACTGCAAGTATATTTTAAATCAAGGAAAATTTGACAGTTTACTAATTAAATTTTATTTTTGAGGATTTTTGCTACCATATAAGACTGTAAAATTCTACAATGTTTTACATTTCATGAAAAAATATTGATGTTTTTTATAAAATGTAAGGTAACTAAATCACAAATGAAGTAATTTTTATAAAATCTAGAGATTAATAAAACATATTAAGTTATATTGACCTGGGTCAAAATAGTAAGGTTACAACTATAGTTTTTATTTTTTGATATAAAAACAGAAATATTTGGAATGAAAAACATAAACGACATGAAAAAAGTCTAATAAAAGGTGGAAAATGGCATATAAAACGAGGTGAGTAAAATTCGTAGAATTTACAACGTAAATATCTAAACTAAAATTAGGCAGACCTACATACATAAATATCAAACTAGGGTGATATGAAAATATCAAACAAGTGTGATATAAGGCGTTTTCTAAAGAAGAAAAGAGTGTGGTAAATGTCATTTTCATAGGGGATCGTAGGAAAATCAGATAAAAGTGGAATAGGTTGGAATAGAATTTCAAATTGCGCAAAAATCTTAGTTACTTCCCCGCTATAATTAATGCCATAAATAATTTATGAACCATCATGATATCTTTTTTTCTTAACGTGCATGATATGAATTCTTCAACAAATCTTACTTGTAAAAATGATACACTTCGATGAGTTTTGTTGCAATATTGCATACTTAGTAAAGCAAGTCTAAAATTAAAAAAGGGCTGTATAATTGAATAAACATAGGAACAAAGAGTTGAACGCATTATCTTATAACTTTTAATTGAATAATATTTTATTTATTATTAATAAAAGATGAGCTTACATGCAATTACTGCTGTTTACTGAGGAGGTGTGCAATAATACATAAAGTGTATGAAAAGTGACTTATTTCGCATGAGTGAATGCAAGAGACAAGTTATTTACACTATTTTTCTTACAACAACAATAAAAATAAAATTATTTTAAATGAATATTATTTTATGTAAATATTAAAAATTAATAAAATTATCATTATTTAAAATTATTAGATTAATTAAAATTAGGTACCTAGTAAAATAATACCAGTATTTCATGAAAAAATAAATAATCTAGCTACAGTTTTGCTAACATTTCCGAATGCGTCAACCTTGATAAACCAATTCAAGTTTACCTTGGTCTCTTCTAGATTTCGTTAGTTTTCTTACATTAATTATGTTTTGTCATTTGAATTATTGTTATTTCATCAAAATTTAAAAAAATATATATATAATTTAGAATTATTGTAACTAACAAAGAAGTGTAAAACTAGGATCGCGTACTCGGTGCGTAATAGTATATTAAAGTACTAGTTTTCTAAAGTACTAGTGCGCTAAAAACGTGTACTCGGTGCGTAATAGTATATTAAAGTACTAGTTTTCTAAAGTACTAGTGCGCTAAAAACGTGTTATGAAACGAGTGCTTTATACAATTTTTTCTATTTTGCTCTAAAATTAAAAAAAAACTTACATTTAAATTGATTACTGATTTAGGGATTTTTGTTTTGGATTGGCATTACAGCTTACACCATGTTTAAAATTCTAAGAACAAATGATATTTTGATATATTTTATAGTCATCTCTTCTCTTTTTTACTGCAATTAACCAAGCCACAATTTTAACATGGTAAAAATAACCTAAACACAAAATTTTGTAGAAAATTCAACTTTAAAGCGACATTGACATTTGCACGGAAAACGTCAAGCGATAGGCCAGGTCTGTTGCCAACACAAAAGAACAAAAAGTACAGACCTCTTATGGGTCTATAAGAACACGCAAAATGCGTGTGATTATTTATTTATTTAGTTACACCACCCAACAGCTTTCGCCAATTACAGGGTGGGAAGGTATATACAAAATATATACAAAATTAAAAAAACATAAAATACAAGTAATGACCTAAACTAATCTTAATCTTTTTACAGCATTTAAAGTACAATTAAATATATCCAAGCTATCTTGCAGGCTGTTATAAGTATTGCAAATAAAATGAAGTGGGGAGAAACTTAATAAATTTGTTCTAGGTTTTGGTAAATAAAAAGTTGTGTTATCTCGAGCAACTAGGCGAGGTACATGTATAGGTATTTTCTCTAGTATGTCGGGACAGTTTATGCCATTATGAACTTATAAGAGTCGCAAAATAGAAAATATACTATTACATTGTAAAAGAATGTTATTTCAAAGACTCCCCATTTCATTTTTTTGGACAAGCTTATATTAATTATTATAGACTAATAGTCCTACACGGAAAGAAATTAGTGGGGTCTGCGCTATACATTATAAGATATTTGGTAACAGTGGCAAATTATAGTGATTTAAGCTATAGATTATAAGGGACACAATAACTAATAATGTTAAAAATAAATTGGAAACGATTATATATATTACAGACACGATTATATTTATTACAGGCACTATTATAAATTTACAGAAATTTTATTATATTATAAAAATTATTAGCACGGACAATAATTAAATCTATTTAAGCTATAAATGCCATACTATTTGTTATATTTTATTATTCACTAAACAATTAAAGTATTTCATATAAATTTTTACACTGACTGCCATAATTGTAAGAGAAAGCCTTGTATTTATATAATAAGCGATTATAATTTGCTTGGTATGTGTGTTATAGCGCTCCTAGCTATAATTTTTTTTTTCCGTGTAGCTTTGTAACAGAAAGTTTTCGCTTCAGGGTAAAATTCTGAAAAATATTCTGAGATAAATGTTATTTTAAAACAGTTTGGATTAAAAGAAGGTTTAATTCAGCGAAGATTTGGGGTTTATAGGATATAGTGAATTACAGTTCAGGTAGTAGCCATCTATATCGCCCGTAGTGGTACACAGCGTTTATACGAACTGTCAGTTTCAGAGTCTCTTTGAAGTCCGCGCCGTATGAGCCCGAGGCGTCGCAAGCGTCGTTCAACGACGCCGCACCAACCCCCTTTACCTGGTGCTCGATCTCCCAGACCCCCAAAGGTGCCCCGACATGCAAATATTCCAATATATTTCCCCCCACAAGGAAAAACGCCCACTCACCAGCAAACACATTTCTCTACATTCGTTCAGAAATAAATTTCGTATTTATATGTAATAATACCAGTTTGTGGCAAAGCGATTTATAATATTTTTCCGGTCGAACAATTTTATTCAAATTGCAACAAGTTAACCAGAGGAATGATATGAGGCATATAGTGCAAGAGTGGCCCATCTCACTTTATGGAAATATCGAGATGATGGCATTTAAATTTCTCCGATTTTTTAATCTTTGATCTAGGACGCATTATTTTATTTAAAATTTTTCTGTCACGGTTTTTAGACTCAACCAACATTAAGGTAATGTATGAGAAAGAAATTTATTTTACTTTCTTTACTTTCTTAGAGAAAAAAATTGGTGGGTCACTATTGCACTATACATTGTGTTCATTTTGGGCCAATATTACGAACGAGATCTGACCTTCAATAACACGTTTTTTTTTTGAGTAGATCTAACCTCACATTTTACTTTGAAATTGTAATTATTTTTACATGTGAAAGAAATGTTCGTTATTTAATAACAGAATAGTCAAAATACCAATAATTATGCTCTGGAATAGTTAAATAAACGTTTTTTACTGTTCTTCGAGTAATTACCTTTAAAAATAAAGAATAACTAATGCCTAAACATTGTTCAAGTACCTAAATGGATTTCAGTTCCTATGATCTCAAAGTTTAAGGTAAGTTGTAATTATTTTTTATTAATAAAGCAAAATGTACAAAATTGGTAACATAACGCTCCTGCATTTGTGCAGAAAATAATTTGTTTTGGGGCGAACAAATAACTTTCTCGATTTTTTAAGAATATTTCTAAAAATATCTTTATAAATCCTTGGTAAAACTTGCCTTGTTAGTTTTTTTAAGAATAAAATTGACATTTTTTATGATGCAGTTGGCTTTTTCAACATCCCCAATAATATAACCCAGCGAACACCACTATCAACCCATTAGGGAACATTCATGTATCACGTAACGCTCTAGGGGCGGGAGGGCGAATTTGTTTAAAACGTTTCGCTGCGTTTGGACGTTTTTTTGACTGTCAAGATATGTTTGACTGGTAGCCTATACCTGTGGGCCACTCTTGCACTAATAGAAGCGATAATTTTAATAATGCAATAGTGCTTTAAATGCTTGTATCGTGCCAAAAAGAAAACCCTCTGTTATGAGGGTGGTATGTAATGAAAGATATCGATGTCCTTATTACATTTATAAAAAAACGCAAATCTCAAAAAAACACATGTGGGCCACTCTTGCACTATACGCCTCATATTTTATTCTAGTTCAAAAATAAATCAACAGAAAAGTAGTATTTTTGAATTTTGAACATAAACTTGTTAATATGAGAGAAACTTAATGTTAATTTGAGAGTTTTTGCTTAAGTGCCTATTCACAGGCTCGCATAAGAACATAATACATAACAATGCGATGCCGTGATTGGCTTGACGTCCCGACATGTATCTTGTAAGCAAATCACGGCACCGCATTCTTATGTTTTATGTTCTTATGCAAGCTTCTGGATATGCATTACGCTATAAGAGTACGATACAAACCGACACTGAAATTATTTTGTTTAATTTTCAAAAATTTAAACAAAACGCTCTTGATTTTTGATTTTAAAATTGTGAGAATTGATTTGGTTTTAAATTAGCTAAACCAAAATTTTATTGGTTTTATCCCGTCACAATGTACATAACGTTTTATTAAGATATGTTTATTTAGTCTTTTAGAGGGCATGTGATCATTTTTTGGGGACACAGGGACTGTCTGAGTGACCCTTTTTCCCACAATTGCTACGAGAATGGCTCACTCGATATTTAAAAAGCGTAATTACAGGATAATCTCTGTGTTAACAAAAGAGACGACATATGGGATGTCACACAGAGAGACACAGACACACATGAGAAGGGATTTTTTAATGCATTCCGCACGCGTGTATAAATGTACCCGTCTGTCTCTATACCGCGACGTGGAGAAGAAAAGGTTTCATATGACATATTTTATAGAAATTAAAGTTCGGGTTTTTATATAACAGTATAAACCCTGTTTATTTTGTTTGTGCCTAAAATGAGCCACCCGGTTTTTTTATCTCTTTTATTGAATTTTAATTTGACAATATGATAGAAAAAGTAAAAAATACAGGGTGGTTTATTTTCGGCACAATCACGGTTCGCCGTTGTTCACTTTTAGTTTGTCTTTGGAAAATACTTAGTTTTTTGTATAATTTGTTTACTTGTAATTTAAATATCGATTTAAAACCAAAATTATCTTATCTGGCAAAACGTTTTTAATCGCAAGTGTCACGTGACCTCCATTTTAAATAAAGAGGTCAATTTGAGCAAAAGTTACATTCTCTTAATAATTAAAAAAAAAGACGGTTTAATATAAAAAAATAAAAAAAATAAAAATAAATTTCAAAAAGTTTAAAAATATTTAAAAAAAAATAATTTAATATTTTGTATTTTTAGATAAATCCGTCTTTTTCAATTATTGAACAAGAAAATGTAATTATACAAAGTTGGATATTTTTTTTTGTTCATCCTCATCTAAAAACTTCATTACACAAGTATCTGTAGCGAGTGCATTTAAAATTAATATACTTCTTAAGATTTTAGACCAATCGATACAAATTAAATATTTTTCTGTCTCTCTTTTCTCTCTTTCTAATCTAGAGCCTATAATAGAGCTTATAATCATTTGATATACATTCAACGAACTAACAACTCTTCTATCTAGAATACGCATACCTTTAATATAAAGTATCGCCAACATCTTGATTTGTTTGTAAACAAATAGCAGGTATATTCAGGCCTGAACAATAACAATTACCAGTAACTGTTATTGTTGTCTCTGTTAGAACAAAGCTGTGCGAGTAAGACAGACAAATGTATATGTTGGCTACGTTTTTGTCAGTTTTTACAAATGAAATGCCTATTCTAGAGAGAAGAGTTATTAGTTCGTTGTATACATTATACTCTCTCTCTCTCTCTCTGTATTTGGTCTTTTTCTTCCGAATAATTAACCAGGGTTTCTCTATATAATCATGAGGTTTCCAGTACGCAAGTACTAATCGGATATGTATCCTGACTTGCGCACTATCACTGATAAATTACTACTGTAGTAATTTCCACGCTAATATAAAAAGTTATCATTAAAAACACAAAAAAAAATTATCTTCAAACGTCCATTATTATTAACTTAAAATTCAACAGTTCACACGATTAATAACCACAAATATATGGTTCACTTTAACTTGTACATAATACATTAATATAAAAATACTCTAGGCACATCATAGAAGACGGTAAAACAAAAATACACAAGGCACATCATAAAAAATGGCAAATTCGCTGCACTGGAATGTGCCAAGAAAGAAACATCCGTCCCATTCAAAGGCCACGCTGTAACTGTACATTATACTCATTTTACAATTTTACAATTTAGAAATAGAAAACTACTAAAATATTTTAAAATGCCTAATGGAATATTTTTTTCTCACTTCGCGATATATTTATCTGTGTATCCATCTTTGTTTGTTAGTATTAGCTACTATGCGATGCTGACATGATACATATGTATAGTTTACTCTGTAATATTACCAGTGCCATACCGCCTTCCTTTAACTGTTACCCGTAATATATTTTATTTTAATAACAAGCAGTGAAGATATCGTCATCTAAAGGCTCTAACGGTCTAACTCCAAAACGTCATATTTTTCAGGAGACGTAAAAAACGATTTAAAACTTAATTATAGCAATTTAGAACTTTAAAACTAGCTTGTTCACAGGTAAAAATGTTTGAAATGTGTTAATGTATTTAAAACTTTTCATTGTTATCTATTTTATATAAATTATTTGAAAATTAAATTTTAACCACAGAATCTAAATTCACTAATGGTCTAACTCCAAGGGAAGATAAAAGAGGATACCTATCGTATTATATCGCGTAATATTATTACAAAAAATTTATATTTTTATATTTAATATATAATATTACTACTAGGTAGGCATAATATATATACATTATTAATGGAAATAATTATAATTATCATCAAACAGTAAATTAACAAATATTTGAAACGGGATCCCCTGTTGTCGAGAAATAGTTTGACATTAGTGACAGTTCTCATTTAATTGTTTTCTCACAATCATATATATGATGGAGTTAGACATTTAGCGACTTAAAATATTTACATTTTTGCATTTTTTGAGGCTGATATTGGTTTAATGCAACTTTTTTTTTTGAAGTATGTTGGTAATCAGATAATGAAGCAAATTTGATAAAAATCTCATTTTTGAAAAATTTGGAGTTAGACAACTAGAGCCTTTAGTGGACAATATGTAATGCTACGCATTCCATTATATAGGTATTGTTCACAGTAAATGGTATACTTTTGGAAAACAAAAAATTATTTAATTTTTTTTTAAGTTTTCAAAAAAAAAATTACAATTTTTCAATTTTTTTGATTAAATTTTCTTTTTGCGAAAAACGAAAAAAAAAAATTCAAAAAATAAAATTCTAAAATTTTCAATTTTTTTATTATTTTTTTTTTTTGTAGAATTGATCCTTATAATAAAAGTAATTTT
Source organism: Brachypterus glaber (assembly GCA_958510825.1). Classification (NCBI taxonomy): domain Eukaryota; kingdom Metazoa; phylum Arthropoda; class Insecta; order Coleoptera; family Kateretidae; genus Brachypterus; species Brachypterus glaber. The sequence continues at coordinate 926,530 of OY294045.1, read as the reverse complement.
TCCTAAAAAATTAAGTTAATCGCAATTTTCTTTCAGCACTTTTTTTAAAAGTTAACCCATAACTTTTTTGTTTTTGGGGGGATTACTTTTAAAAACAATAGTGATCTTCCCTTTTCAATACGATCGGATTATTTGTTCTTGAGTTGTCGTGTCTACAAAAATCGTGACATCAGACGGACGGACAGACGGACATTTGAAAAAAAATTGCTTATTTTTTCATGAAACAGATTTATATCAAAGAATTTTTTGACTAGGACGATTTTTAATTTTTTTTTTGAAAATTCCAAATTACCGTATAATATTATTCTAGCGCTGGCGCTATGAATAATATAATAATAATAATAATAACCATTCCAATTTCAAAAATCCGTCTCGATTGAGCGAGAATACTGTCTCATAAAAAAAATGTCCAGAAACAATTTCTAATATTTTTGGGAGAGGAGTCATGATTTTTTTATCTTTCAGGTGATTTTAAATATTTCTTTTAATGTAAATACTAAAAAAAGTTATGTCCAGAAACAATTCTTTACATTTTGGGAAGATGGGGGTCATGGAAAAAAGATAATAACATTTTTTGTGTATTTTTATTTTACCTTTTAGCTGGTTTTTAAATTTTTTCTTCTATTGTTCAAATTTAAAGTCTCTGGCTCGAAGCGTTCTTAAATTATCCTGGATACAGACCTTTGTCATTTTTTTCTTTGCTTATTTTTATCTTTCTTGACGTTTTAGTAAAAAGTAAGATGATTAAGGAAAAAAAATGATTCTTTTTTACCACAATACTTTATGAGAAAGTAAAAAGATATCTGCAAAAAAGTATTTATCCAATACATACACATAAAGACAATTACCAGCTTTATTTTAAGTAGATAAACTCAATAATAACCCCCGCGTGGCTTTTACTTTATTGAGTGGATAATTATTTATTTTACCCACTCAACTGTCACTTGTCAAATTATTTTATTGTAAATGTCATTAAAATTTTTAATAAAAATATGAATTCCTAAGCTATTTATTGGATAAAACCTTATATGGCACTCATGGGTAAACCGATATTGACCTCTCGAAAATTAACCTGCTTGGCTGACGCCTCGCAGGTTAATTTTCTCATAGGTAATATCTTACTTTACCCACTAGTACCATAAATAACTATTGTCTGTCTGCCCGGAAATTTGGAGGAAAATGTTGCTATCTTGATATCTCACGAAATCTTCGTCTTATAGTTTTTTTAGTAAAGTTCCAAGTTTGGATTATTTTTAAGTACGAAATTTTACTTTTAAAATAAATTTTTTGGATAATACGGCTAATCGCCTTTGTGCGGCACTATGATACTAAAACTCGCGTCAGTGTTTCAGCCACCACATGCATCCATTTAGCTGTAGCCTATTTTTATAGCCATAAACGCATATCCTTTATTTATTTATACATTGTTGTATACACGCGTTCATTTTAGTTAAAATACGACAGGAAATAGTGCGTTTGTTGGATAAGTATCTATACTATGCTTTTTTTATTGAAAACATAATGAAAAATGACATACGAAAAAGATTCAAGTATGTACTAATACATAAAATATTTTATCCAATACATACAGATAAAAAGTCCAAACCCAAAAGAACAAAAAGTACAGACCTCTTATGGGCCTATAAGAACACGCAAAATGCGTGTGATTATGAGCTTATAAGAGTCGCAAAATAGAAAAACATTTTTATCCAATACATACAGATAATGAGACAATTACCAGCTTTATTTTAAATAGATAAACTCAATAATAACCCCCGCGTGGCTTTTACTTTATTGAGTGGATAATTATTTATTTTACCCACTCAACTGTCACTTGTCAAATATTTTCTTGTAAATGTCATTAAAATTTTTAATAAAAATATTAATTCCTAAGCTATTTATTGGATAAAACCTTGTATGGCACTCATGGGTAAACCGATATTGCCCTCTCGAAAATTAACCTGCTTGGCTGACGCTCGCAGGTTAATTTTCTCATGGGCAATATCTTACTTTACCCACTAGTACCATAAATTACTATTATCGCACAAGTACAAGAGTTACAAACAAGAACCTATTTTTTTTTAACAGAAAGCACAATAAAAAAAATACTCTCATAATATTTGACAAAGGTCAACCACAAAATAGTATATTAAAGTACTAGTTTCATAACATACGTTTTTAGCGCGAGTTTTTTAAAGTACTAGTGCGATAAAAACGTGTTATGAAACGAATACTTTATACAATTTTTTCTATTTTGCTCTAAAATTTAAAAAAACTTACATTTACATTGATGACTGATTTAGGGATTTTTGTTTCGAATTGGCATTACAGTTTTCGCCATGTTTAAAATTCTAAGAACGAATATTATTTTGATATAAAAAGTCATTTCATCTCTTTTCCACTGCAAGTAACCAAGCCACAATTTTAACACGGTAAAACATAACCTAAACACAAAATTTTGTAGAAAATTTAACTTTAAAGCGACATTGACATTTGCACGGAAAACGTCAAGCGATAGGCCAGGTCTGTTGCCAACCCAAAAGAACAAAAAGTACTAACCTCTTATGGGACTATAAGAACACGCAAAATGCGTGAAACTTTTTCCACGACGCGCTAGGTCCCTTACCAGTCCAAAAAACCGAAAAAATTAAAAATGATTACACTAATCTTGACATTAGAAAAAAGTAGTGTCAAAACGAAAAAACAAAAGCATCTGAGTTTCATAATATCTTCAAAAAGTGGTTATTTAAACATTAATAAAGCCAAATGTGTGCGTCATACTAAGTAGAACGTAGAAAAATTAATATACCGTTTCTAGAGGTATTTTTATTTTTTTTTTTCGCTGATTCTGATCTCTACAACTGTTCAGCATGTACGTAAATTAACCCTATCAAAGATTCTTAAAATTAATAATGTTTTATTTTTTTTAAATGAAGGTTTTCAATTATTTTAACTCATTATTAAGCACCCTAGATTGTGTCGTATGTGAACATCAGGTGTATTCAATGAATAGAAAATCCTTTCCCAACATAATTTAATTAAAATGGTTCCTTAGATTGCGGAATGGTGGTCGCAAATAATGAAAAAAATCAAATCAAGGGATTTTTTTCCAAATCACGGTTCAAATCATTTGAAGTATCTGCAGAATACGAGTTTTTAATCACGACGAGGAGGGTAGACCCTTTTATGCAAACGTAGTATTTTCCCTGCTACCAACCCCTTATCGTACTATATACCATATCAATTGCTCAAATTGATTCTGGCCAGCTAAATGAAATGTGTCCCCCTTTTTAACTAATAGGGGTGAGACTTTAAACGGTCGGGTCCATTATTTTTCAACTAAAATTATTAAACACTGATCAATGATTAATCAAATAAAAAAAAATATTATTGCATCCCAAACAACACAGCTATATTTTTGATAAAATGTCCGCTTCAAAAAACTTTTACCTCAAGAATGAACATGATGAAATCTACCGTATGCTTTGTTTGAAGCGTGAACCAACTACCGTGAGGGGCTGGTGGGGAGTGACTATTGTTTACACTTAGTACGCGTAAAGAGAGAGAAAGAATGTGTAAACTCACAGACTAATGTCGTAAACTTTGTCAAGCAATACAGTGTTGCCGGTTGAAACACCTGCTTTAGATATTTTATTGTAAATTTTAAGAAAGATTAGTTTTACTTGAGTTTTATATGAACTAGTAGTTTAATTTTAATAAATTTAATTATATTACATTATCAAACATAATTATAGTGTCGTAGTATAGTAGTTTTTTAAAATTTTAATGTAGGTATAAAGATTTATCATAATGATAAAGTGAAAATTACGATCTGGTCTCCAGAAGGTCAAATCTAGCGATACTTATGTTTACACCAGAAGCAGTATAGCGTACGTTTATGTAAACAAACAAACAAAAAGATGACACCTTCATAAACATTGGTCTGAAATAACTTTTTGAGGTAAAAATTCTTTGGTCTTGTTAAACGTATATTATACGTGAATTACTGAATTTATGTATAATAAACGTTTTTCTACTACCTATTTAAGTGCTAGCTTACATATTTGCTTATTTACCTTGACTACTGATAACGTTAGTGACCGTTATTAAGCGCTGTTTATTGACGACGATCAATAATGAAAAAAAATAAGACAACTACTTTTTTCCACTTATTTGTCAAGCTATATTTTTAACTGATATTTGGAGTTACAAGCTTTGGGTAGTAAAAAAAATATTATATGAAACTTTGTAATGTAAAAGTATGGTTTTATTAAAAAAGATGTAAAAATTATAAGATTAGAGAATGATTTACTTAATAATAGGGATAAAACATAATTAAGAGCAGAAAAATCCCGAGTTGTTGACAAATTCCCAAACGTACATCGTCGAAGTTAATTGGAATGACCCTAAGAGGGGTGAGCGCAAGGGCTGGTTCCCAAATACTCAACTCTACACATGTATATATGTACTTATGAATTATTATATCATAACTGGTGTATCCAGTAGACCAAACATGTTTTCCTAGAAATGCTTTACAAAATGACAAGCAAAGTTAGCTCTGGTCGAATAGAGATTAATGTAGTTAGGGTGTTTATCGTTTGGCCAAAGTCAGATGCACAAGTGGTTGCATTAAATATGGTTAATAACCGTGGTTACATTGTGTTGAAATTATGAATAGATTGTAGAAATTTATTATAATATCCAATACTGAATAATGGGGATCTCTAAGCATAAGTCAGCAATTATTGTATACTCTTTTTTTATTGAAACCATTGGGGTCACTCAAGCACCTACTTATAAAGATTTATTTTTTTAGTTTGAATAATTAAGACAGAGTACTTTTATTTTTTAAGTGTTATTTATTTGTTTAAATAATGTTTTATTTATTTGAGTGTTTACTGTTAGTGACAATTACTAATCTTTGGCTTTAATTCTCTGTTCGAAAACGACGAAAATCCATCGTCGAAACGTCACAGCAAAATTTGATAACAATTTTAGTCAGATCCAAAGCCCTATTTCCCAAAAAAATCAAAAAGTTAATTAAGTTTATTTCTAATGATACAAATTATTTTATACTTTTTAGGGCTTTGGATCTGACTAAAATTGTTATCTAATTTTGCTGTGACGTTTCGACGATGGATTTTCGTCGTTTTCGAACAAAGAATTAAAGCCAAAGATTAGTCATGGTCACTAACAGTAAACTCATAAATAAAACATTATTTAAACAAATAAATAACACTTAAAATTTAAAAAAATCCTGTCCTGATATTTTTTTTTGGCAAAATTATGAGGCACACTTAAAATCGCACTGCAATCATTTTCTGTCGTTTAGGTATTTGATAATTATCAGTGCAGTATAAATAATGTAATTGCAATAATCCGTTTGATCTTAAAACGAGTTTGAACAAAATCGAACAATTAAAATAAAATAAATGATCGCGCCAATATTATTGTTAGTTCATTGCCAAAATAATCGAGAGGCCTATGTATTATAATGATATATAATCGAGTAAATAATTTATATGCAAGTTAATTAGCACCAGCTATAATAGTTAATTTGTCTGTTAGTCGTTTGATCTTTCGTTTAAATACAAACTTATAGTCTAAGAGCTGGTGACCATTTTTATTTCATTATTTGCTCCCAGCTGCATTTTATATAGGTCTTAATGTACATTCAAATTAAGCTATTTTCAAATCGCCAGGTCCTAGATCGGGTTCCTTTGGATGCTAGAAGCTTCGAAAAGGTGATGAAATGGGGTCCCCAAAATAGTATATTCTATAACATATTATGGAATAGACAATATTCCGCGCGAGCGGAAAGTTTGTCATACGAGCCGGCAGGCGAGTATGACGGTCCCGCGAGCGCGAAATGACTATTCCATACGTGTTGTAGACTATACTTTTTCTTCGACTGCAATGATGAAACACTGTATGGCTTTAAACTGCGGACAAGGTTAAAAACAATGTTTTTTGTGACTCGACATTGTAAATGCAACAAAACACATATTTTTAAATAAAGGAATTAATGTTATTTAATAATTTTATCAAATCAGTACTTAAAAAAGATTTTTATTTAATTTTAGCACATATTTACAAATTATAATGCAAAAATTGAAGGTTGTGTCAGATTGTTGTGACAGATATCAGGTTTAAATATTTAACAATAGATGGAGCAGTTTTAATTTTTTGAACTTGAAAAAACTGGTCAAATATTAAGAAAAACTAATAAACTTTATGTAATTTTAATGCAAAACTTTAAATTGCATTAAATTATTCAATATTTCATGCTAATATATATATATATATTTTTGCTAATTTTGCTACAGTTTTCTTTACTTTTATAAGCAAGAGATGGCACTACATGTGCTCATTCTAACCCTTGATACGGAATATTCATACCTTATCTAGAGCTAAAATGAATTCATTCTGTGTTTGAAAAGTGTGTGTATTTGCTTACATTTTAAAGCGGTCGAGAAAAAATATATTTTTAACTTACCGAGTCAAACAAATTACATTTATTACATTTAAATTAGTCTATTTTCACAGTTTTACACAATTATTTAATAGTCCAAGGGGTAAAAAAAGACTTCAAAAACTTTATCTGAAATATGTCAGCATTAAAAAGTCTAAAGAATTTTCATTTAATGAAAATATCATTTCATAAATTCTCATTACTTTAAAAAATTAATTATCACATATGACAAAGGCACTTTTTAAAGACTGTTCTTACCCCTTGGCCCCAGACATATTGTGCAAACTATGCAAATAGCTTAATCTGAATGTAATGAAATGTATATGACTCGGCAAGTTAAAAATAGATTTTTTGGTAGCTCATTGTCATAGATTTTCGGGCTTCTAGCACCCAAAGGAACCGGATCTATTTTTACAGTTATTTAATAGGCCAAGGGGTAAAAAGATACTTCAAAAACTTTAGTCTAGAAGTTTTAAAATAGCTTAATTTGAATGTACTTTAAGACATATATAAAATACAGCCGGGAACAAATAATGAAATAAAAATGGTCACCAGCTCCGAGTATTATGTTTATATTTTACTGTTAATAAAACAAAGTAATGAAGGTAGGTTTGTAGGTACTTGTATCTATTTGTATTGTTATACACGGAAAAAAAATATAGCTAGGAGCGCTATAACACACATACCAAGCAAATTATAATCGCTTATTATATAAATACAAGGCTTTCTCTTACAATTATGGCAGTCAGTGTAAAAATTTATATGAAATACTTTAATTGTTTAGTGAATAATAAAATATAACAAATAGTATGGCATTTATAGCTTAAATAGATTTAATTATTGTCCGTGCTAATAATTTTTATAATATAATAAAATTTCTGTAAATTTATAATAGTGCCTGTAATAAATATAATCGTGTCTGTAATATATATAATCGTTTCCAATTTATTTTTAACATTATTAGTTATTGTGTCCCTTATAATCTATAGCTTAAATCACTATAATTTGCCACTGTTACCAAATATCTTATAATGTATAGCGCAGAGCCCACTAATTTCTTTCCGTGTATACTATAAAAAATAACACCATGGTACAAAAAAGTTTAATTATGAATTAAGCAGACTAAATTTTTATTTTATATTCTTGGGCGCAGAAAACAAATTTGACAATAATTATGGTGTAATTTTGGTTAAGTTATAATTCTCGATATTGTGATCAAAAATGTTTATGGTTACAACTCCCAAAAATCAAAAGTATAGGAGCTAGAGCACTTTGAAGATCCAAGCTAGCTCGTCCAATATTATTTACTGCAGTTTTTTGAAAAAGTTTTGGGGTTAGCGAGTCCTTTTACTGTCAAATTTGTTCTTAGCGCCCAATAAATTTAGTCTGGATTTTTAACCAATGATTTACATTTTTTATTTTATGTGAGCCTATGTAATTTTTGTGTTAATTAAATTTTAAGCAGAAAAATATTAATTCATGTTTAGAGCTAAATATAGTGTTTTATAATAAGCAACACATATATATTTTTAGTTTATAATTATCAACAACTTTCAGTTTTCAAATGTTACCTGGAAAACATTTGTAAATATTGTTATAATGTCTATTTTTATGTTTATATGAATCAGAAAAAAATGTAAACTTGCAATTAGTGAGAATTTCATGTTTGTCCGCATTTTTTCCGTTTATTATGTATTTTTTTTAATGAAAATGTTTATAATTTGAATTAAATTTAAAAAAAGAAAAATTACTATTTATTTTTGTTGGAGATAAAAATAGTCTTTTATAATAAAGCGAAAAGGCTTTTTTCTACTTTAGTACAAAAAAATCACACAATAACTTTTTGTTGACAAGTGTTGACTGTAAAATATGTTGAACACTTTGATTGACTTTGACTGACAAAGAATTGTCTGGGGCAGAAATGCTCATCAACACTTTTAGATGACTACTTTTGATTAATATTTGTTACTGGAGCGTATTTTGTTTATTTGGGGTCACTGCTGTGTAATTATTATTAAATATAAAAAGCTAGCTCTAATATTTATTAATTAACTATTAGTTATACAGGGTTATTCAGAAATACGTTCGAGAAATTTAAGAAGTGATTCTACGTTAAAAAATATGAAAAAAAGTTCCTATAAAGGTTGGTCCGGAAATGAGCCCTAAGGGAGCTGAGGCTCTTCGAAGATGAACATATTGAATGGGGAACAAAAAAAGCACCAATAAAATTTTAATGCTGCTGGGCGATTCTTCACTAAGCAAAAAAGTATTCTTCACCAAAACGCCTAAATTTAATATTAAAGGAGTAATAGCCTTTTAAAAAGTAACATATTTAGTGGCACACGAGGGGTTTATTTATTGAAAAAAAGTGTACAAGGATTGTGAGAATCAAGGGATTGTGGAAGATTGTCAAAAAGATTGTGAAAGATTGCACTAAATTTTAATGAAGATTGTTAAAGATTGTGGGAAGATTTCAGATGACTATGGAAGAATGTAGATGTTTGTGGAGGATTGAGGAGGATTTTAGATGATTGTAGAAGAAGGAATTGCCAAGGATTGTAGAAGATTGTTGGATAGATGTACAAGGATTGTCCAATAAATAAACCCCTCGGTGGCACAAAATGTTACTTTCTCTTAATTGCATTTTCTTTAAAAACTGTTGCTCCTACAGTGTTACACTATATGACATTTTTTATGTATTTTTACTGAGGGAATCCATATTTATTATAAAAAATTATCAAAATGTGAGGAGCGGCTAATTGTAGATCTAAATGCCGAGCTCAGGCATGCGCGTAGGTAGGTACCATTGACAATATTTACATCTTCAAACCTAACCTCCGTTAATTTAATTGCTTCGCTGTTTCCAAAGCACTCTGCGCAAAAATTATTTTTTTAATTTCGATCAAAATGTAAGGCTTTATCATCGTAATCAGAAAAAAACTGTATTCAAAAATTTAAAAAGTCCAAAATGGCGCCCATAAGAAAAAATGAAGTTAAGTGCTGTAACCATTGCACCTAAAATGACATGGAAAATATGATTAACAGATTTAGATTCCTTGCAAAAAAGTACCTTAACAATATTTCAGTTAAAAACGTCTATCTTTGACCGTTTTGGCTTCAATAATTAAAAAACAAAAAATGATAGGTCAAATTTTCTTTCAGATTATTGATCAGCATAAAAATGCGCAACTTTTTCCTAATTTAACCGATTTTGTATTTCTTATAATAACCGAGATACCAAAGAACTTTTACCTCAAGAATGAACATGATGAAATCTACCGTATGCTTTGTTTGAAGCGTGAACCAACTACGGTGAGGGGCTGGTGTGGAGTGACTATTGTTTACACTTAGTACGCGTAAAGAGAGAGAAAGAATGTGTAAACTCGCAGTCTAATGTCTTAAACTTTGTCAAGCAATACAGTGTTGCCGGTTGCAACACCTGCTTTAGATATTTTATTGTAAATTTTAAGAAATATTAGTTTTATTCGAGTTTTATATGAACTAGTAGTTTAATTTTAATAAATTTAATAATATTTCATTATCAAACATAATTATAGTGTCGTAGTACAGTAGTTTTTTAAAATTTTAATGTAGGTTTAAAGATTTATTATAATGACAAAGTGAAAATTACGCAACATCGCTCTGGTCACCAGAAGGTCAAAACTAGCGATACTTATGTTTACACCAGAAGCAGTATCGCGTACGTTTATGTAAACAAACAAACAAAAAGATGACACCTTCATAAACATTGGTCTGAAATAACTTCTTGAGGTAAAAGTTGTTTGCGAGATACCCATGCTTGAGCTCGAAAAACGGACACCCTGTATCGCGTTTTATTTTATGACACTTGTTAGCGAATCGTTTTCCGGATAATTTGGCCGCGTTTGAGCTTCTGTCCGGTTAAAGAGCAGGTTAAATAAAAGAAAAACAAAGTCAAGTTTGCGTGAAGTTTTAGGGCGGAGTTGGCCTAATGCGCTAATTATTTCTACCACACCTCGGAGACGCACACGCGATCCGTCTATTACCATTATTATTACCATTTACATCAAATGTCTGCACCCACAGACCAAATTTAATAGAATCTTATAGTCAGTAGTCGGCGTTAACTCAGTTATGACTCATCAACATTGAAAATAAACACAGAAATATCCACTGTAAATGCAAATATGGTAATTTTACAGCAAATAAAGTAGGTCATATGTTGCCAGCAAAAAAGTGGTAAATTTAAATCAGTACTGTATTATGGTAATTTGCGTTTGGACTGTCTGTAAAAGTGCTGGGTTTTTGGACCACATGCATGAATTTTAATGCAAAATTATTGTACCGACAGGAACAGAATACGGAAGTTTTAAATTTTTATTTATCGATAACTTTTTTCCCACCTTACTCGTTTAAATGGAATCATTAAAAAAATCAAGATAAAAAGAAATAAAAATGTAAATATTTAAAACCTCGCGTCAACGCTAGAGTCGACACGGCGCCTATGCGAGTACTGGAAATTCGCCGAGTACTGCTTATAGTTTAAGAGCTGGTGACCATTTTCAACTCATTATTTTCTCCCGGCTGAGTTTCATACAGGGTGTCCCAGCAAAGACAGATCAATCGTTTTGTTTTGCGTTGTTATTAAAGCTATCGGAATAAAATTTAGGTCCAGTCAATATACACCCAAAAAGCGATATTTGTGCCTAAATAACAGTTTTCTACTGGCTTTTGTTTCTGAGGTACAGTTTTTTTAACTGTCGCTTTAAATAATATTTTTAAAAAATGATTATAATATTAAACTATTCTTTAATTTATTTACATTTTCTAAATAAAACGTAATTAAATTATTTTTCAATTAATTTCTGTAAAAACTATGATTCTTTTTAATAAATTTATTTTATCAAGAACTCCATGTACTTCACTTATTTTGATTGCACTTAAGGGTTTTGATACTTGAATATCAAATTTATAAATGTCTGGATAAATGTCATATAAATTGTCAAAATTAAATAACCTTTAACTTGGGTAAAATAGGTTTACACGGAAAGAAATTAGTGGGCTCTGCGCTATACATTATAAGATATTTGGTAACAGTGGCAAATTATAGTGATTTAAGCTATAGATTATAAGGGACACAATAACTAATAATGTTAAAAATAAATTGGAAACGATTATATATATTACAGACACGATTATATTTATTACAGGCACTATTATAAATTTACAGAAATTTTATTATATTATAAAAATTATTAGCAAGGACAATAATTAAATCTATTTAAGCTATAAATGCCATACTATTTGTTATATTTTATTATTCACTAAACAATTAAAGTATTTCATATAAATTTTTACACTGACTGCCATAATTGTAAGAGAAAGCCTTGTATTTATATAATAAGCGATTATAATTTGCTTGGTATGTGTGTTATAGCGCTCCTAGCTATAATTTTTTTTTCCGTGTATATGCGCTCGGTGGGATAAAACAGGCCGCGTCCCTTACTATCTTGCATAACTGGACGGAGTATCGAAAATAGTTTGGGTACTTGAAAAAATAATGAAATAAAAATGATGTAAAGCTAGATATTATTTTTTTTTAAAGGATCTTCTTTTTAACGGTCAATGGAAATTAAGAGCTGTCTAGTCAGTAGACTAAATAAATACATACAACAGGTTATCCTAACTATAAAAAACACACTGGTGGTAGCAGTTGTGAAATAGGAAAAGTTATGAGCGATTTAACTTCGCTAGCATGATTAAAATTTAATTAAAATGTTATTAAAGTTTTGTTTAAGAAACTTTAAGAGCATCGAACTTTTCCTTTGTTTTAATTATATGCAATATAAAAGTTCCTTTGCCTTAATAGTAATAAATTGATCGAAATACTAATAATAAACCACTACACAGTGCGGTCCAAAAGCACCCCCTTTTTTTGAACGGATTAACCCATTAAGGACTACACTGATAGAACAATAACGTAATTAATAACGTAATTAGGTTACACGGAAAGAAATTAGTGGGCTCTGCGCTATACATTATAAGATATTTGGTAACAGTGGCAAATTATAGTGATTTAAGCTATAGATTATAAGGGACACATTAACTAATAATGTTAAAAATAAATTGGAAACGATTATATATATTACAGACACGATTATATTTATTACAGGCACTATTATAAATTTACAGAAATTTTATTATATTATAAAAATTATTAGCACGGACAATAATTAAATCTATTTAAGCTATAAATGCCATACTATTTGTTATATTTTATTATTCACTAAACAATTAAAGTATTTCATATAAATTTTTACACTGACTGCCATAATTGTAAGAGAAAGCCTTGTATTTATATAATAAGCGATTATAATTTGCTTGGTATATGTGTTATAGCGCTCCTAGCTATAATTTTTTTTTTCCGTGTATAGTATACAACAATAAATAGTTGTATATACACGGTGTATTTGAAATAGCGTCGGAAATTTTAACAGATGATTCTACATCATAAAATATGACAACAAGTTCTTATAAACATATGTCTAAAAATGCGTCATAAGGGAGCTACGCCCCTTTGAAAGTGGCTAAAAAAATCGGTTTTTATTTAATATCTCAGGAACCCTTTGAGATATATCAACGAAGTTTTGCACGTCAACTAATCCTACCAAGGCCCGTTTTTATGTGTTATTTTCATGTACTTATTTCAACCAGGGGTGTGCGAAACGGAGGGGGCTTATCAGTTTTTTGTCCCAAACTTTTTTCTGTGTTACTTTTTTGCAATTTTATTTTTGAAATATGATTCCTCAGGTCAAAATACATAAAAAAGGTACTCTTATTGTAATACTCTAGAATTAACCGTTTTCGAGAAAAATTAATTTGAAGGTGAAATTTCACGGTTCGAGGACGAAAAATTAAATACTAAAATGTTCAAAACCAAAATTTTAGTAATGCAGGGCGAATGTACATTAAAAACTAAGAAAAAAACCTCATATACAGGTACTTCCAAAAATCAAACCTAATAAAGCTATGGTCTCCTAAATATGCACCATTTTTAAAGGGCTATGGTAGCTTTAAAAGCGTTTTTTCGACCTACAAGTATGGAAACTTTTTTTCTTAGTTTTTGATGTAGAATAACATTGCATCATTAAAATTTTGGTTTTCGACATTTTCGTATTTAATTTTTCGTCCTCGAACCGTGGAATTTCACCTTCAAATGAATTTTTCTCGAAAACGGTTAATCCTACAGTATTACAACAAGAGTACCTTTTTTATGTATTTGGACCTGAGGAATCATATTTAAAAATAAAATTGCAAAAAAGTTACACAGAAAAAAGTTTGGGACAAAAAACTGATAAGCCCCCCCCGTTTCGCACACCACTGGTTGAAATAAGTACATGAAAATAACACATAAAAACGGGCCTTGGTAGGATTAGTTGACGTGCAAAACCTTGTTCATATATCTCAAAGAGTTCCTGAGTTATTAAATAAAAACCGATTTTTTTAGCCACTTTCAAAGGGGCGTAGCTCCCTTATGACGCATTTTTAGACATATGTTTATAGGAACTTTTTGTCATATTTTATCATGTAGAATCACCTGTTAGAATTTCCTACCCTATTTCAAATACACCCTGTATACATATATGCGCCAACCACTATATATTGCATAGAATACATCAACAAAAAAGTAAACGTATTCGGTATTTACAAACGGGTGCAATTGTTTGATTTACAACAACAAACTGTTACCCGATAAGGTTTTTTTTGTCGCCCAGAGAGCGAGGTAGGCGTGGCTTGCAAATCCACAGGTTCGGAATGCCGCTGCTTCCTACGTCACGATCCTCGGCTCAAAACACAGGAGTGTTACGCCCATGTTAATGGTATAGGAAAATAGCGTTACAGGGGTGGGGATGGGGGTCCAAAATCATCAAAATTTGCGTTACGTTATACTTGAACGTTCCCTTATTTGGACTAATAATATCAGATAAATATTTCATATTTTATTCAACAAATTCATGGGCAGTCCTTAATGGGTTAAGACATTGACTTCAGATTTGGAACACGTAAGTAAAACAACTTTAGCTATATTTTGGAATATCTTTGGGGCTGTCCATATATTACGTAACGCAATTTTTCAAAAAATTGACCCCCCCCCCTGTGTAACAAACTGTCACATTTACCAACACCCCTACAGAATTCCGCATAATGCAAGACGGTAAAAAGACGGTGTCAAAATGATACATATTTATTATAATAATACATATAGCACTTAATGTACTTAAAGGATTCTAAAATACAAAAACTAAATATTAGTTATTTTTCCATGGACAAGTCATGTGTGTTTCCAAGTCTACAAAAGGCATTACAGATCGTTCTGTTTCTTAAGTGTTTGTTAGACATTGTTAGACTCTCCCTAGGCGCGTTACGTAATATATGGACAGTCCCTTTGATATTTTTAGCTGTAAAAAAATAGAAAGGGTCTCATAAAACATAATTTTAAAGCAAATAAAATGTTCATATTTTTTATTTTTTTTTCTTGATTAAAAAAAGCTCAGCTTAATTCAGACGAAGGTTGATATATTAATATTCATAAAAATATTTGATTGCTGGTTCATGAAAATAACAAGCTTCTAATTGAGACAAACAAAGCTCCACCACATGAAAAACAAACCACAGCAATTTTAATAAATATTATAACGAGACATACAATTATTGAGTTGAAAAGAAAGCGAGGAAATAAGAAGAAAACATCAACAAACGCTTCCAATTAACCAAATATGGTATTATATTAAAATTATAATTAACGAAAAATACAGAAGTTCTATGACAGAACGTTGTTAAATTTGCACCAAAAGTGAGAAAATAGAGGAAATGCGCCTAATTTCGGATGGTTTCCAAATTTCGGATAGTAGTGTATTTAAGATACTGTCTGCAAAGGTAAACAGAAACCTACTTTTATGTGAAGCCAAAAGTCAAACTAAATCCGTCCTGTAATATGATAACGGTAGAGCTTCTCCCCTTTAAATGGCAGCACAAATCGTTTATATTGCAAATGGCAGTTTTGTGCTCAGTTGCATTATTATGCTTGTTTATTTTATAAATAATCGTTATAAAAGTTCGTGATTCTGTCTTGGGTAAGTTATGATGTTAGTTAAGTTGATCCACTATTCATAATTAAGCAATTTGAAAACGTAAACATTCTACAAATTTCTAATCTAAAAAGCAGAAAGTTGCCTAATTTCGGATAGACCATTTTTGTGCATTTGATTCCCAATTTCGGATATCCGCAAGGTAATTATTATTCAGAATAACCAACCATTAATTATTTTTTTTATAATGATACAACAAACTAAGATAAACAATTTTGAAAAAACGAAAATTACCTAAGATACTAAGATATTCGAAATTGGGAATCTAAAATTATAGTTCCTATAGTATTTCGTAGAAAATCGCTTAATGATTAAATTACGTCTTAAATGTGAAGGAATAACAAGAAACATAAGCAATGGGATCCAGAACTACTCTTGAAAAAGTTTTTTCGGATATGTCCGAAATTAGGAGCCCTTTTTCAAATGCACAAAAATGCGCTGATTTTTTTTAACCGTGTTTTTTGGAAAAAATAAACTGTAATAAAATTGATTTTATAATAAATCATGGTTCGCTATAATAAGTTGTATCTGGTTATATAAAAAAATATCAAAAAGTAATACCGAGTATTAAATATTGAATACATTGTAAATGGTATCCGAAATTAGGCGACTTTCCTCTACTATATATAAGTATTTAATTTTCTCTTCTATCTAAATACTCTTGAAAATATTGTTTTCTCGAGATTTTTCTCACTTCATAAAAGGCTTTAAAGGTATATTTTTAAAGTTCAATATTATACTATTCACAGCGTCTGCGCTAGATCTAGCGCAGGCGCTATAGAATACGGTAGTTTCGAATTTTCAAAAATCCTCCTAGACAAAAACATCTTTGATATAAATTTGTTTCGTGAAAAAATAAGCAACTTTTTATTTTCAAATGTCTGTCTGTCTCTCCCGCCGATGTCAGGTTTTTTTGTGGATAACATAACTCAAGAACGAATAATCCGATCGACTTTTATGAGGGGAAGATGTTTTTGAAAGTAATCCCCACAAAAACAAAAAAGTTATGGGGTAAACTTTTTAACAAATCGAAAAAGGCTGAAAGAAAATTTCGATTAACGAATCAATTCTACCAATTTTGAAAGTAATTCCCCTAAACGCAAAAAAGTTATGGGGTGTTTAACTTTTTAAAAAAATTAAAAACCTATAATTTTCTTTTTTTTTTTTTGAATTTTTTTTTGTCATAACAACAACAACAAAACATAAATTTTACGAAATCTGCCACTCAATTTTACCAAACGAACTTGAGCACCCCCTATGGGGGTGCTTAGAGCTTATTTTGCCAGGAGGTGATGAGCACACCTAGCACCCCCCTAGTTACGGGCCTGAAACTATATTTAATATTGGTTTGGACTTTTAACTTTTTAAAAAAATTAAAAACCTATAATTTTCTGTTTTTTTTTTTGAATTTTTTTTTTGTCATAACAACAACAACAAAACATAAATTTTACGAAATCTGCCACTCAATTTTACCAAACGAACTTGAGCACCCCCTATGGGGGTGCTTAGAGCTTATTTTGCCAGGAAGTGATGAGCCCCCCTAGCACCCCCCTAGTTACGGGCCTGAAACTATATTAAATATTGGTTTGTCATGTCGGCGCTGTTATTGCGAGGTGAATTAATTTGAACGAGAAGAAAACAATAAAAATATATATATTTTATCCAACACCTTCACAGAAACACTTGTTTTGAGCACTATTTTAAATGTCAAGTGAGTTTTTTTCCACTAGTGACTAAAAAATTTTTCACCCACTCTTTTACGTACAGCTTTTGATCTCACCCAAAATTAGTTACATACCCTATTAATTAAGTATTATATCTATTCTATAAATAGAAGCGCGTTAACTAAACCATAAAAATTAAAAAAAACCTCAAATTATTCTTTAGTTTTTGAATAAAATTTTTATTAAAAATTCTGTCATCACCGCGTCCATTTTGACGTTTGTAAGAAATGTAAAACTAGTATTTGTTTATTTTTAATAGGCATACTTAGGCCATGGCTTCCTAGTATTTTAGTATTAAGAAAACTTAATCTTAATATTTTTGACATAATTTTTCGCAAAATTATAGATTTTTATTTAAAAATAAATGGTTTGGATAAAATTAAATTCTCAACTCGTGTATTAAGTGATTTTATCCACTTAAGAATATTGCGTGGATAAAATGCTACTTAATACACTAGTTAAGAAAATAACTATTGTTTTTAAATTTTTGCTTCTTTTCTCATTTTTTTTATAGTTTAAAGTGTCTATTTAACTACTGCTATCTTGAAATCGCAAAGAGTCCATTAAAAGTAAACGCCGCGACGGCTCAGCGACGTCATCAAAGGAGCGTCGGTGGACAGATATACAAGCCGTGTAATTGGTCTAGTTTAGAGTGGCGTGCTCACTGATTCAAAATAAATCAAAGGCATATTAAGCCACACTGTTATTTTACGTGCTAATACGCCCCTCTGCCTTGAATTATTATCCTCCGCTGCCCATTACTGTTTTACATTGAATAAATTACCAAATATTAACAGCAAAATATAACGTTTCTTTTTTTTACTTTTTCTCTAGAAAAAAAGAAAGTTATGTAGTAAGTATGAGAAACTCAAAAATTACAAGTATTCTTGGCCTAACATACAACTTTTTTTTTTCTTCCAGAATGACTAAAAAAAGGTCCTCACCTCACCTGAAATATACAAATTTTGTTTTGAATCCCTGCAATATACGACTTTTATCTGAGAAATATACAGCTGTTTTTAATCAATGAAATATACAACTTTTCAAAATATATACAAAATATACAACTTTTGTTTTGGATAAATGAAATATACAACTTTTCAAGATATATACAAAATATACAACTTTTGTTTTGGATAAATGAAATATACAACTTTTCAAGATGAGTGGGGGGACGTCCCCCCCCCCATCCCTCCATAGCTACGGCCCTGTCTGAAATAAAAGTTTTTTAGCACGTATTAAATGTTTGATGCAAATTTTAGGTATCTATGTCAAAGCGTTGTAATATCGTAGTATAAACTTGCATCTTTAATCTGACTGTAGAAGAGACAGACATTTTATTTATTTTTTCTATTTTGTGACTCTTAAAAGCTTATAGGCTCATAATTACACGCATTTTTTTTCTGTTGGGTTGGCAACATACAAAAGCCTATCTCTTGACGTTTTGCAAATGTCATTGTCGATTTAAAGTTTAATTTTTTACAAAATTTTGTGTTTGGGTTATTTTTCATCGTGTTAAAATTGTGGACTGGTTAATTGCAGTGAAAAAAGAAGAGATGACTGTAAAATATATCAAAATATCATTTGTTCTTAGAATTTTAAACATAGTGTAAACTGTAATGCCAACCCAAAACAAAAATCCCTAAATCAGTCATCAATTTAAATGTAAGTTTTTTAAATTTTAGAGCAAAATAGAAAAAATTGTATAAAGCACTCGTTTCATAACACGTTTTTAGAGCACTAGTACTTTAGAAAATTCGCCGCAAGCGGTTCGTTTTCTAAACTTTACTCGTGCGCTAAAAACGTATGTAATGAAACTAGTACTTTAATATACTATATTAGGTTTATATAAAACGTAATCATGGAGATTCTCAAAGTATATATATTTTACTCTGTTAATATTTTAAGTTTTAATATGTGTCGTATTTTACAACAGTCATAGTTACTATAAGTTTTATTATCTGTCAAATTTTACAATTTTGAGTTTTAATTTGTGCCGTATATTAATCGTTTTTTTTTATATTTTTTATTTATTATTTTTATTTTATAATTTTACACCATTTTATTGTGTTTATATTTTATTATTTAGTTATTTTTATTTATCTGTGTGTATGTTTTTTTTTGTTTTTTTTTTTTGTTTTATTTTTTTTCTTACATGCAGATGGGTAAATCTATTTATATATTTTCTATGACTTACCATATGTACTTTGTACCTGAATGGCAAATAAATATTATTATTATTATTATTATTATTATTATTATTATTATTATTATATTATTATTATGAGAAAATCTTACGAAATTTTACATAGGGAGGGGGTTAAAAATCCTTAAAAAAAAAGCCTTACATAATTTGTACTTTTAATTATTGGTATTAAATTAAATATTAACGGTTTTCGTAGTACAAAAGTGTATAAGTGGGGCGGTTTTCAAAAAGCAAAAACGTAAATAAATGAATGGGCGAAAAAGTATATTCGCCGGGGCGGTAATGAATTCAGTTAAGTCATTAGCGAGCTAAATTCACGACACTCGAAAGAGCTCGGAGACTTGTTCAACTCTTTGTATTTTGGAGAGAGAAGATTATTTTAAACATGAAATTATGAAAAATGGAAAACTTAGTTCATTTTTGTTGGGCCATTAGTGAAAAATGCGTAAAATTTGCTTCAAACAGTGTCTCACACTTAAAATTTGATGCACTACGAGCCGAGTTATTAAATTTAAACATGTTATCAACTTGGCGTTGTTAGAAAGTGGAAACAGTAAAATAGAGGAAGCGTAAAATGAAATGGTTGCAAATTTTGAGGGTTTTCGGGTAGTTTTAAAGTTTAAAATGAAATTTAAAGTAACGTAGGTATTTCATTTTTCTACGACTGCTTTAGAATGTAAGCAAATACACACACTTTTCAAACACAGAATGAATCCATTCTAGATACGGTATGAATATTCCGTATCAAGTGTTAGAATGAGCACATGTAGTGCCATCTCTTGTTTATAAAAGTAAAGAAAACTGTAGCAAAATTAATAAACATTTGATTCTTAAAATATATCGCCTTCAAAAGTCTGAAATATCGTATCTGAAAAATGCCTCCCATTAAAAAAAAAACACCAAACCAGCAAACTACCAAACCAAACGATTATTAACGTAAACCAACGCCTCCCATAAAAAAAAACACCAAATCAGCAAACTACCACACCAAACCATTGTTAACCAACGCCTCCCATTAAAAAAAAAACCATCAAACCAGCAAACTACCAAACAAAACCATTGTTAACGTAATCCAAGCCCCCATTAAAAAAATCAAACAGAAATTCTTGAGTATTTTAACAATCTTTTGCTATATATTCTAACAAAAAAACTGGATTTTCCGCACCTAATTATATTCAAGACATTAAGTTTTAGTAATAAAACCAGAAATCAGTGCAAAAATATAGTTCATTTTTGTGGACCTGATGCGCACCGTAATCCCACTCAAATTAAACTATTTCATAAAACTACAACTGCCTAAACGGAAGCCACTTTTGACATCCGTCAAAACAAAAATAAGCAAACCAGTGCGCATGTGCTAGATTCTTCTCGTTACTGCGGTGAGCGAATAATTGTAAATAAAATAGGTATGGTTGTAGTATAGTATACAAACCTCGGTTTAACATTTCCCTTAAAGGGAAAGTTAGCAAACCAAGGAGTGTAGCTCCGAGGTTTGCTAATTCCCGAAGGACAAATGAAATGTTAACCCGAGGTTTGTATACTATCTAATAGGAAATGGAAATCTTCCACCTCGGTATGCAATATACTATTTCCGAAGAGAATACTTTCGAATGCGATGCAATAAATATCTTGACGGCTTGTTCATTTCAAAAAATCCAGCACGCAGCAACTCTACAATGCCTATTACCAGTTCACTAATTAGAGCTAGAGCGTTGCGCCTTTGTTCCAATTCACGGCCTGTTTTGTTCTGTTTTGTTTCGCCAGCGACTCGAAATTGAAATTACTTTTTTTGAATGGGCCCAGTTCTTTTTGTTTTTAATTAGGATGCGCCCGACATCTGTGATCTGTTATGTGCTACAGGAAGGAAGCAAATAAAAGATTAAACTGTGTGATACAGTGTGGAATAACTGAGATTTTCGGTGTCAATTATTTTCTTGGATTTATTTTAACAAGGTGGCAAGTGGTAATTTAATTCCCGGGAATTTCCAAGTTTTTCAGAGACATATTAAAGAAATTTCCGCGGATAAATATCAGAAGCAAGATTTGTTTCCAGTAGCGAGATTTGCTTGCAAGACTATTTATTACCAAATTCCCAGACTTTTTTGGCCTTTTCATAGAGGTATTAAAGATATTTCAAAAAAAAATATATGAGAAGCAAGATTTCTTTTCAGAAGCAAGATTTGCTTGTATGACTATTTATTATAAACTACGAGACTTTTTGGCTTTTTCAGAACGAGATTAAAGAAATTTCAAGAAAAATATCAGAAGCAAGATTTGTTTTCAGAAGCAAGATTTGCTTGTATTTATTATAAAAATCTCAGGCTTTTTGGCCTTTTCAGAGAGATATTAAATAAATTTGAAGATATCATCAGCAAGATTTTCTTTCAGAAGCAAGATTTGCTGTCAGAAGCTCTTATAACTAGTTGTTATAAATTTATTTTTATAAGAAAGATTTGTTTTCAGAAGCAACATTTGCTTGTAGAAGCAAGATTTTCTTGTATAACTATTTGTTATAAAATTCCCAGATTGTTTGGACTTTTTTACAGAGATATTACAGAAATTTCAAAAAAAAATATCACAAGATTCGTTTGAAAACTATTTATTACAAAATTCTTAGACTTTTTGAGAGAGATTCTAAAGAATTAAAAAAAATCAGAAGCCTAATTTTCTTTCAGAAGCAAGATTTGCTTATAAAAGTCCTAGACTTTTTTGTTTTTTTCATAGAGAAAATTCTCGTAGAATTTTAACTGTTTTTACTAGTGCTTTAGTCCCAGAAGTAAACTTCTAGTTATTAGTAGAAGAAAAAAATACAGAATTCCAGAAATTCCTATAAATTTCCTAACTTTTCCAAGTATTCCAGGTTTTCTAGACCGCTTAACTCCCTGTCTATTAAACAGTGTTTAAAATTGCTTTATATTTGTGTTTCATAATAAATCTGTTAAAGCACGCAGTTTGCCCCTGAACGTCCGTACGCAAAATCTAAAAACCGTCAAGAAATTGACGTATTTTTTGTTTTCTGTTTTAAATATTTTAAGTAATCTGGTTTCACCCTGTATAAATCAAGATTCTTCTAACATCTAAAGTTACCACTAAATCATTTCTACATATAAAACACAAGGAGGAGTTCTATAGATAAAAAAAAGTGCTTAATTAATGTTGGCAACAATGTGTTTATTTCTCGCCGTTTTCAACCGTATTTTCTGTCAAAAGAATTTCGCCCTGATACTCAAAAATCAGTCACCGCATTCTGTAAGATAAAACCTCATATCTGAGCTCATTATTGAATTTACCGGAAAATGGCTTTAAGCTAGATCTTTTTAATGATGTAATCGGATTATTTTAGATTTGGCCATGTTTTGGGCAAAAAGAAACTATTTCCTTTAAAATTATCTTTAAAAACTACAAATTTCACACGATGTAGAGTGTAAGAAAGTGATTTATTTCATACGCGTCCGAAATAGTATTTTACGCACCGAGTACGCGAACCTAGTTTTTTTACAAGGCGCAGCCGAGTAAAAAAGCACTCGAGAAAGATTAAGTAAGTAAAAAGAAGGTAAATTATCTGTATCTCGTTTTTATACAATAAGAACGAAAACGAAAAAAAAAAGTAAAAAAAAAAACAATCAGTTTTTTATACATAGAATTTTCGGCTGAATTGAAAAATGTAAAAAAATACAGGGTGTTTTATTAAAAAAAAAACAAGCGTCCTAAACCGCGTTCAGATTCGGATTCGGCAGTCCAAAATCTATAGTCGATTTTTTTGTGCAACTCTGTAACTATTGCTAAAACCAGTTTTCTCAGTGTAAATATTCTGTATATTATCCACCTTTGTGATAAAGTTGATAAAACGTAATAGTTTGAAGCAAAATTTAAATTAGTTCTACAACATTGAAGACTCGCTTTGTTTCTCCTTTAAAGTTTAGAAATGTTGTTGTCTAAAACAGCTCCTTCAGGATTTAACCCGTTATTGCATAATGTAGCATAATTTATTTAAATAAAAAACAAATTCGGGAATACATTATTTAAATATAAAATAGGTATTCATGTTTTGGCAGGATTGGTGTAGTGGACTACCGCGTCGTACTTGACGAGTTTACTACCCAAAATAGCGTGAGTTCGATTCTCACCGGCGCCGATTTGCCTTTTTCAGTTAATTAATAATTGAAATTTGGCGAAGGCGTAAGTGAAGCGGACACTCCCTATAAATTGGTTTGAAAGTCAATTAAAGCTGGTGGTTCCCTCTGCTAGTAGCCCACACAAGTCCTGGATTTAGGGGATGCTTAATTAAGTAGAATAGTACGAGGTTAAACAAAAATGTAATGTAATATAATGTAATGTAAATGTAACCCGTAATAACAGACCTGCAGTCTGCGAGACGTACTTTGGGAGTCGATTTTTTGGTATATTCCAACTCCGTTTTTAAATAAAAGCATTTAAAAAATTGTTGTTTTGATTTATACATAAAACTCATTAAATTCAAGTAAAATGACCAATAAAAGCGTAGATAAAATAAAAAAATTAATATAACACATTTTTAGTATTTTTATTATTGCGCAAGTAACTGGGAGACGTCACATCTGTGGAAGTGTGACTCAAATTTCACTTTTGTTGTTACGGGTTAATGCTAAAAATACCAATAGAAGGTTGGTTTACCCAAAAATTAACACTAAACTAAGAATTTAACTTATGAAATCAGATGTGACAAATAAATCTGAAATTTCATTGATCAAATCAAAAAAAAGATGTCTGTCGGTCTGTCTGTCTGTATCCACGATAACTTAACAACGCTTTGAGCTAGCGACTTGAAATTTGGTATGCAGATGTATTTTCATATTATCTTGGACAAGTTCGTATTTAAGCAAAATCGTTTGGGCGCAAGGGGGGTAAAGGGGGGGTTAAACTTTTGTTTTAGTCGTAATTTTGTTAATATTTACAATAGAAGAAAAATGTATAAACCACATTAAAAGTTAAATAAAACTACATAAAAAATGTTATTATTACTTTTTTCCAGCGACCCCCCTCACCCCCAAAATGTAAAAAATTGTTTCTAGACATAACTTCTTTACTATTCGCAATAGAATAAAAAAATTTAGAACCACCTAAAAGGTAAAATAAAATTAGGTACATAAAAAATTTTATTATCATTTTTTCCATAACCTCCCCAACTAACCAAAAGGTAATAAATTGTTTTTGGACATAACTTTTTTTATGAGAAAGTGTTCTTATTATTCGAGACGGCTGGTCTATGTAGTTACTCGATTGGAAACAATATGCAGTAAAGGTTTAAGATTCTAAATATAAAAAATATCGATTAAAAGTTCATTCAGAGGAAAATTTAGAATTTTTCCTGACTGATTAATAATCAGAAAATGCCACTAGCAGCGGAAGAAAGCCTAATTACTTTCCTACGAGACAGTATGTTGAAAAGTAATTAAGGGAGCTCGGAATTTAGGGGATAATTACTTTACCCTTTGAAGATATTTCTACAAAATTTAAATTTTAGCAAATGTCAGTTACTGGTTTGGTTAATTCAGTCATAATTTTATAAAACGAAGTAAAATTTTGCATAAATGAATTCGTTTTTTAATAAAGCATATTTTTTCGCAGGATTAGGAACGGCAGGAAAAAATAGAGTATTGGGCTGGTCTAAAATGGAATACTGCTCACAAATAACAAAGAATGTAAGGTGTATTATTTTTATGAAGTTTTAAAGAATTTGCTAGAGATAGAACGGCAAGTTGCCTCTAGTTTTAAACTGATAACTTGAACATGCTGACTAACGAGGCCCGGACGAGACTGCAAAAGCTGGAAAACCGATTATAATCATTTAAAACGAATATACAATTCTCGTTGTTCGGCTTCTAATAATAAAATTACGGTTCGAAAATCTCTTCTATGCGACTAAAAGATAAAGATTTAGTGGTCTAGTTCCAAAATCGAATAAATCAACTTTATAAGAAGCGTGCTTAAATGCAAGGATTCAGTTTTAGGATGAACACATTTTTTTAGATCAATATTTCGTGGGATCCATTATTTCTTATATATCAGTACCTCAGTTCTAAACTGTTCTTAATTAGGTCAGTTCACTAACACATCAAGTCCAAAATATTAAGTATAAAAGTAGGAGGGGTGGACTTTAGTCGCTTGTTAAATGAGCGGTACATTTAGATTAGACAAAGAGGGAAGTTCTACATAGAGAGACAAAGGTATATTTATTTTTATGTTTTAAAATTAAATTATGCATATTTTAGGTAAAAATAACATTTTATATTATCTACATTTTAAATTACATTTAGGTAAGATATTTGTTTTTTAGGTTAAAAAGGTAAAAAGTATTTTTAACCTTTATAACATATAGCTGTGTGCCAACAAACTAATAACTCTTCTCTCTAGAATAGGCATTTCATTCGTTAAAACTGACAAAAACGTCGGCAACATAAACATTCGTATGTCTTACTCGCACATCTTTGTTCTAACAGAGACAACAATACCAGTTACTGGTGATTGTTATTGTTCAGGCCTGAATATACCTACTGTTTGTTTACAAACAAACCGAGATGTTGGCGATACTTTATTTAAACGGTATGCGTATTCTAGAAAGAAGAGTTATTAGTTCGTTGATGTGTACAGTAGGTCATACGTTCCATAGGGAACTTGTGACCTAACTTTAAATTCGACAGCCATTCGTAATAGCTCATTGTGTATGAAGTTTGTATTTGTTTTTGTGTTCAGTGAGCTGTTTTCAGTATTTATGTATTCTTTAATAATTTTGCATATAATGGCATATTTATTTTGCCGTGTGATAAAATCCTAATATAATACTTTTAGGTTTTTTTTTGGTTTAGTATTGACACCAATTTGTGTTATTTTGTACCTGTAAACAATGGTCACTGACCATTGACTTAATTTCGAGTAGAGTTTCAAGAGAATCGAGAATGTTTTCGTTTTCGATTTCGGGAAAAAATACAAAATACAAAGATAAGAAGACGAGAGTCATGTTGTCGAGAGTCTAGACCAAAGAACTTTTACCTCAAGAAGTAATTTCAGACCAATGTTTATGAAGGTGTTATCTTGTTGTTTGTTTATTTACTAACAGAAACGCGATACAGCTTTGTGGTGTAAAATGTAGATGTCGCTAGTCGACTTTCAGGCTACCTAGTAGCGATGTTGCGTAGTTTCCACCTTATCATGAATTCAAATCATTATACTTAAATTAAAAATGTAAAAAACTTTATTGTGTATACTAAAATTATGTTTAATAATATAGTATATTGAAATCTATTAAAATTAAACTACTAGTTTACACATTCTTTCTTTCTCTTTACGCGTACTAAGTGTAAACAATAGTCACTCCCCACCAGCCCCTTACCGTAGTTGGTTCACGCTTCAAACAAAGCATACGGTAGATTTCATCATGTTCCTTCTTGAGGTAAAAGTTCTTTGGTCTAGACTCTCGACTCGTGATATTTTTGTACTTTTTATACACTTACTACTTAAAAGTTTTAAGTAAGTTCCCTACACACAATTTATGTAAACAAAGAATCATTGTTAATAATAAAAACTTGTCTGGCCTACTGTGAAGATGTTTCGACGAAAATCCTTCAGAATGTCAAAGTAATATATTCTAAAAACTATGTAATATTCAAACAATAAAAAATTTGTTTTTTGTAGGCTTTTGGAATCAGAGGATTAAAATAGTATTTCTATATTATATAGGGGTTGATAATTTAGATTATGCATACATTTCCCCATCAAAATCATCCTCGTCGTCGTTCTATCCTCCTCCGCTGCCGGAATGTCTAAATGAGCATTGAGATGTTGTAATGGCGCGCCCCGGCGCCCCCGATCAGATTTGGGGGCGGTTTCCTTTGATCTTTCCGCCCCCCGGGTCCCTCGCGCGCTCTCGCACAGCCACCCTCGATGTTCCTTCTTCTATTTTGCAAGTGATTCATCAATTTTTGGCCCAATGGCGAGGACCTGTTTTAATTTTGATTCCTCGAAGGGACACTATGATTAAAGATAAACACATGATGTGTAAACAGTTTCTTTCAGTTTTAGTGTTTGTTTTTGAGTAATTAAAAGTACACCAGTACTGGTCCAGCAATATCTATACCACAATATACAAAAGCCTTTTAATAGTCTCGACAGTTACATCAAAACAAATGCAGTTAATTGATCTGAACATTTTTGTATTGAAATTCTTTCTTTCCAAAATATTTTTTTCTGTTGTCTCACACTTTTACTTCCCATATTTTTATTAACTTTTGGCCCAATTTATTGAGCAATGACAAACAGTTATATGTTTAGCAACAATTACTTAAAAGCGGTTCTAGTAGCGTAACTGCTACTTTTTAAAGTACTTGTTCCTGTGTAAAAATAATATTTGTGATGGTTTAGAACATGAAGGTAGAAAACAGCTACAACTTTTACTTCTTTCTTGTTCAAGATAATCAATGTGTCAATTTACCCTCCATGTGCCTTATAGCTCCCTCCTCCCCTATTTAAAATAAAGGAAATAATAACGTAAATATATTGACAAGGTAATATAATTAAATATAAACTAAAAAAAAAGTTTTTTTCCCACAGGAATTCGAACCCGAAACTTTCCAATATGTACTCAAATGATCTACCAACTGAGCTGTCTAGGAGTCCAAGGTTCGTACCAAAATTACAGTATTAATAAACACATGTTACGTGGGGATCCAAATGTACCAGCACGGTCTCTATGTTAATATGACAACATTTTTTATACAATACACACATTGCAGTATTTAATATCACAAGTGCGATTATTCTTTTAAATAAAAGTAATTTTTCCCGAAAAAATGAAGTTGATAGCACGTTTTTTTCTATTTTTTTATTTAAAAGTTTAGTCCCGAGTCCCTTTTTTCTTTTCGTGTGGATTTTTTTCAAACTTGGTACGACTAAGCCTTTTAATAAAAGTAATTTTTTCCTAAAAAATGAAGTTTATTACACTTTTTCTTTTTTTTTTTCGTTTTTTTTTTTAAGTTTGGTTAGTCCCCTATAACTTTTTTTGTTTTTGGGTGGTTTATTTAAATTTTCGTACTTTAACTCTGGAAATGATAAAATTTTTACTGAAAATATGAAGTTCAACGGAAATTGTCTTCCATTTTTTTAGGACAAAAATAAATTTTGGTAATACCAAGATTGATTTTTTTCTGATCGGCTTATTCCTTCTTGAGTTATCATGTGGACAAGAAAACGCGACATACGTACGGCCAGACAAACGGACGCGGAGACGGAAATTTTTAAAAGTTGTTTAGAACTGTATATAACTTTAGTACAAAAATTTTCATTTGGTAAAAAATTTTCATTTTGAAAAAAAATTTTCATCTTGAACTAAAATGTTCTTTTTTTTTGAGTTCGAAGTAAACGAATAATACTACTCTGCTGTAACGTTGAGAGTTGGGTAATCTATACAGCATTCGACGATATTCGATTTCGATCCCGAAAGTATCTAATAACAAGATTCTCACTTTGAAGTTTATTTTAATCATCATCATCGGTAGAAGGGACGAGGTAATTACAATACACTCCAGCGGCTCCAGGTCCGGCCAGTTTTGAGAGAGGTTTGGGGAAAACTGGGGGAAGAGGACTGATTTATATGGGTTATTCCTTAAAATTCAGTAATTTTACACAATTTTTTATCTTAATTGATGGAACAAGGTTACTATAGTTACCTTTTTATATATAATAATTATTAGTTACCTTTTTCCATAAATTAAGTTAAGTTACTAACTAACAGAACTAACCTTCAAACTTTATTAATAAGCTGAATGTTAAACTTTCAACCTGATTTCCAGAAAACAAGATTTTGTTAGTTACCTTCCTTCTTCAGTCATTAGAACCTTCAACTTTGTTTCAGCGCCCCGTGATCAATTTCACAGAACAAGAAATGCAAAAAAATTCTGTGCAAAATTTTAACTCAAAAATATTAAAGTAGGGTCGGTTTAAATGAATAAAATTGTAAAAATATCGGAAATTATATTTTTTTCGAGATTTTTTTAATAAAATAACTAGAATAAAAATATATAGTTTATCCAATACATAGAGATAATAAGACAATTACCAGCTTTATTTTAAATAGATAAACTCAATAATAACCCCCGCGTGGCTTTTACTTTATTGAGTGGATAATTATTTATTTTACCCACTCAACTGTCACTTGTCAAATTATTTTCTTGTAAATGTCATTAAAATTTTTAATAAAAATATGAATTCCTAAGCTATTTATTGGATAAAACCTTGTATGGCACTCATGGGTAAACCGATATAGGTTAATTTTCTCATGGGCAATATCTTACTTTACCCACTAGTACCATAAATAACTATTTTTATCTTTTTTTCCAATTTTTAAATTTTGGGCGAACCATATTTTTATTTTTTTGATCTGAAATTTGGCACAGAATTTGGTTATGATATTTTTCACCAAGGGCTAAAAATTTTCAAAAAATTGTATTTTTTGAAATACCCCAGTGATCAATTTTCGTATCTAATTTTTTGAAGCAGGCGATAAGGTTCCGTAGAATCATCCTTGAGGAAAGTTGGAGTTTGGGGAAAGGGGTCTGATTTATATCTATCCAGAGAGACATGCAGAGGAACGGATCCGCTTCCGGTCCGGCGAATCTGATGAAATTCCCGGCCAATCATCGCCAAATTCTCCGGGGGAATTCAAATATTGGCCGGATATATTAGGCATTGCCCAAATTGTTTATGCATCTAGACCTTATCACCACCCACCAGCTCTAAATGCCACCCGCTACGCTAATAAGAATATAGAATAAGGGGCTGTCCATATATTACGTAACGCAATTTTTCAAAAAAATTGACCCACTCCCCCCCTGTGTAACAAACTGTCACATTTACCAACACCACCCTCCCCCCTGTGTAACGCGTAACAATATAAAATTTTTGTTTCGCAATAAATTTAACTGTATTCTCACTATTGATTCGTTTTTCTCGACAAAACAAACATGAACCTAAAATATAGTATAACATAACCTTAAAAAAAATTTACACGAAAAAATCACTCAAACTTTAAAAAAATATTCATAATCAATATCACACAGGAAAAAATACTAGGTACCTCTTTTTACACTGAGTGTCACATATAACACGTATATTGTTTATGCACAGGTACACAAAATAGTACACACATTGGTGTTCTGTGAGTACACATTACGCGCGAAAATGTATCATCGCCGATGATTCATCGGCAAGATCACGCAGAAACGGGGCCGTAAGATTTTTTTTTAATATCAATGTCAACAGTTTTTTTACTGATTACAATATTATTTAAATATGCATAGTTTCGTCAATTTTTGTGTGAAAAAGGGAATTGTGGGCCACTAAATAGTTATTTATGTTGAAATAAAAATACATCTGCCAAGCTTAGAAATAAACATTAAATTTATTAAATTCCGTTACGTAACGTTTGGACTTTTTTGTTTAGGTTATGTTTTACCGTATTAAAATTGTGGCCAGGTTACTTGCAGTGAAAAAGAGAAAAAATTACTATAGGATATATCAAAATAATATTCGTTCTTAGAATTTTAAACATGGCGAAAACTGTAATGCCAACCCGAAACAAAAATCAGTCATCAATTTATGTGTAAGTTTTTTAAAATTTTAGAGCAAAATAGAAAAAAAATTATAAAGCACTCGTTTCATAACACGTTTTTAGCGCACTAGTACTTTAGAAAATTCGCCGCAAGCGGCTTGTTTTCTAAACTTGTACAGGTGCGCTAAAAAAGTATGTTATGAAACTAGTCCTTTAATATACTATGATATTACACTTGTGTTAATGATATTTACATTCATAGTTTACACCCATAGCTTACCATAAAATAATGGTAAAAATTATGGGTGTAAATTTTGCACTTTGAATGTTAAAAATAATTTCCTGGGTTTAAACTTTGCACTTTAAATTTTAAATTTAAATAAAACTTGTCACAAAAAGATTTTGAGGTCTTGTGAGTGTGGAGCGTAAAATTTTACACTCAATTTCTAAACGTGTACTTTTATTAAGATAAGGGAAACCCTCGTATGATCGTATATTTTAACAATCAGGTTATTTAACAACAATTTGAATTTGATGTTTGTTTTTTAGATTTAAAAACATTTTTAATTTTTGGTTCTTTACACTATCATACACGGAAAAAAAAATTATAGCTAGGAGCGCTATAACAGACATACCAAGCAAATTATAATCGCTTATTATATAAATACAAGGCTTTCTCTTACAATTATGGCAGTCAGTGTAAAAATTTATATGAAATACTTTAATTGTTTAGTGAATAATAAAATATAACAAATAGTATGGCATTTATAGCTTAAATAGATTTAATTATTGTCCGTGCTAATAATTTTTATAATATAATAAAATTTCTGTAAATTTATAATAGTGCCTGTAATAAATATAATCGTGTCTGTAATATATATAATCGTTTCCAATTTATTTTTAACATTATTAGTTATTGTGTCCCTTATAATCTATAGCTTAAATCACTATAATTTGCCACTGTTACCAAATATCTTATAATGTATAGCGCAGAGCCCACTAATTTCTTTCCGTGTAGTATCACTCCATCTCTCTAGCCTATTTTTTAATTTCTCTAAAACTTTTACATGTATATACCCTACATTCTTTATTATTTGTGAGCAGTATTTCAATCTAGCTCGCTCTCTGTAATTTGATTATTCAGTACTTACGCATACATCTGGTTAGTTTATAGCACCAAGAATTGACACTCACCTGAAAAAAAAAAGAACAATTCATTAGTAAAATTATAACTAAAATTTTAAATGATAAACATCACTTTTAAATGAGTGAACTAGCAGAATGGCGTCTGATTCATTATTAAACCATTACAGTTTCGGTCTGCTGGCCCTCTTCAGTACCAAGAGTGATCTCTGAACGCTGATTAAGAAAACAGCCCCTGACCTTACTCGCAAAAGAAGTATTGTCATCACACTAATGTATACTTGTGCGCCATCTATTGCTAGATGTAGACAACTACTCATACTTCTCCTAGTCTGGAGACTTTGAATGGTAGCAAGTCGAAAGACCTACCATAATTTTTTTCGTTGCAACATAAAATTATGTGCAATACAGGGTTAACAAAAAACACACCATCGATCATGAGTCTACTACGTCCGCATCGTTTGTGCCGAGGTAATTACGCGAGATATTTTAAGCCCAATTCTATTTATACAAGCAGGAATTAAAAAGTTATAAAAGACGTGAGATATCAAATAAAAATATCTTTTGCCACTAGGTTTTATTGTACACTTTGAGGTGGCCCAGTTTTCAAGTTTTTAAAGAAAAAATAGAGTGTAGAGAAGGAAGGAAAGAACCAAAGGAATAACAAGGCTTGCTTCGTTATTCGTATTGTATACTCGTAGTTATTGGTTTATTATTTTTTAAACTCAAAATATAATTTGTTTTCTCTAAAAAGTTTATTAATTTGTACCTACAGAATGCCTATTTTTTTTGCATCATAAACATTTATTTTTTATTGTAAAATTTTATGTAAAACAATTAAATGATTAAGAATTTTTTCCAAAATTTTATTTTTTAAAACTGTCCTTCTAGGATCCTATTAATTTCATGTTTTTGACATTTATAAAAAATTTTGGAAGCCTTTCAAAAATTACAACAATTTTGACAAAAGATTTGAAAATTTCGGCAAGATTTCAAAGAATTTTATTTTTTATACTAAATAAAATCTTGTTAAACTTTAAGCGTTAAGTAAAAATCAAATAACGCCGTATGGTAAAATTACAAAATTTATCATTTTATCTTGGTATTTTAATATTACAAGTCCAGAGAATCAAGTTTAGTGGTATTTAAAAGATTTTCAGTATGCCGTAATATTTGAGTGATCCTTTAATTAAGTTATCCGGATCCGAGTTATCCGATATTTCTCTAAAAATTTTTTTGTTAGTAGAACCAAATTAAGCCGGTTTTAAGTGAAATTTCGTTAAAATTATTTATATTAATTATCCGGCTTACCCGGCATTATCCGAGCGTAAAATTGAAACGGGACCACCTCAGAAATGCCCTCTTTAAGTTGCAAAAGAGTTTCATCAAATTCCGTTCATTCGTTCCAAAGTTATGCGGGAACAAACATAAAAAAAACAAAGTCACACGTCGAATTGATTACCTCCTCCTTTTTGGAAGTCGGTTAAAAACTGAAAAATTTGAAATTTATACTATTCTACAAGTGGGACCGCGAAGAATATAAAAATTGAAATAAAAAAGTAGAGAAATAATTCCGTCGACGTCTTCTCGAGTATAATAAAATTTCCACAGATGCGTCGACATTATGGGTTATTTATAAATCCTTTGATCCATGCCGGTTTAACGCCGCGACGCCTGTGAAGGGACGTCTCTTCACTCGTACAACAATATTTATTTAATTCTGCTGGAAATTAATCAGACAGTTTTTCGTTTGTTTGGAAGTTTCTTTGGAAAATTGTGATTTTAGTTTTTGATGGCGAAAAAAGGCTTTCCTGATTTTGGACTTTTTTTTATCCGCTTTAGTTAATTCTTGTTTTTAAGCAGTTTCTCATCATCATCACCGACGGCAATTTATTCGTCCCAAGACTTGCTTGAGACAGCTCTCCATCTGACCAAACAGAATTATTAAATTTTCTAAAATATAGTTCTCCGCATGGAAGAAAGTCTCCGACCTAAATATTCGCGCTCTCTTCTTTCCGTCAACAGCGATGTAAAATAACATTGCATCATTAAAATTTTGGTTTTCGACATTTTAGTATTTAATTTTTCGTCCTCGAACCGTGAAATTTCACCTTCAAATGAACTTTTCTCGAAAACGGTTAATCCTACAGTATTACAACAAGAGTACCTTTTTTATGTATTTTGACCTGAGGAATCATATTTCAAAAATAAAATTGCAAAAAAGTTACACAGAAAAAAGTTTGGAACAAAAAACTGATAAGGCCCCCCCGTTTCGCACACCCCTGGTTTAAATAAGTACGTGAAAATGACATACAAAGATGGGCCTTATTAGGATTAATTCACGTGCAAAACCTCGTTAATATATCTCAAAGGGTTCCTGAGTTATTAAATAAAAACCGATTTTTTTAGCCACTTTCAAAGGGGCGTAGCTCCCTTATGACGCATTTTTAGACATATGTTTATAGAAACTTTTTGTCATATTTTATCATGTAGAATCACCTGTTAAAATTTCCTACGCTATTTCAAATACACCCTGTAGGTTGGAGAGGATCTAAACAATGCAGATTTATGCTTCGGATTTTTCTGAGTGTATTATATTAAGTTTTTAAGTAAATATTTGCGAAAAAACCGAAAGTAAAACATTATCGTTGGGAAAATATAGGGGCAGCAAAGAAAGAAGCCAAACAACAAAAGCAAATCTTATATCTATCGAATCACTTGGAAGTGATTGAAAGGTAAACACGCGAGGGAGAGACCGGAAAAAGTGACCGCATCATTTTTCCGGGAAAATCGGGATAAGTGTCCGGCCCATTATCCTGATTGCACACTCTCTAATCCATTTACGTGGACCTCAGGATTTTCTTTTTTCCGCTCCATTCGTTCCTCTTTTCGTCCATTTAGGTACGCACGGAAAGAAATTAGTGGACTCTGCGCTATACATTATAAGATATTTGGTAACAGTGGCAAATTATAGTGATTTAAGCTATAGATTATAAGGGACACAATAACTAATAATGTTAAAAATAAATTGGAAACGATTATATATATTACAGACACGATTATATTTATTACAGGCACTATTATAAATTTACAGAAATTTTATTATATTATAAAAATTATTAGCACGGACAATAATTAAATCTATTTAAGCTATAAATGCCATTATATTTGTTATATTTTATTATTCACTAAACAATTAAAGTATTTCATATAAATTTTTACACTGACTGCCATAATTGTAAGAGAAAGCCTTGTATTTATATAATAAGCGATTATAATTTGCTTGGTATGTGTGTTATAGCGCTCCTAGCTATAATTTTTTTTTTCCGTGCGATGGATAGTCATTTTTAGGGGAAAATGAGCCAAATTAATACACTGTTACAATTAATTTGAATATATAAAAAGTATTTGAATATTCAGAAAAAGTTTGTACTTATCATCTAATAGTATATTAAAGTACTAGTTTCATAACATACGTTTTTAGCGCACGGGTACGAGTTTAGAAAACGAGCCGCTTGCGGTGAGTTTTCTAAAGTACTAGTGCGCTAAAAACGTGTTATGAAACGACTGCTTTATACAATTTTTTCTATTTTGTTCTAAAATTTTAAAAAACTTACATTTAAATTGATGACTGATTTAGGGATTTTTGTTTCGAATTGGCATTACAGTTTTCGCCATATTTAAAATTCTAAGAACGAATATTATTTTGATATATTTTATCATTTCTTCTCTTTTCCACTGCAAGTAATCAAGCAACAATTTTAACATAGTAAAACATAACCTAAACACAAAATTTTGTAGAAAATTAAACTTTAAACCGACGTTCACAATTGCACGGCAAACGTCAAGAGATAGACTTTTGTCTGTTGCCAACCCAAAAGAAAAAAAGTAGAGACCTCTTATGGGCCTATAAGAACACGCAAAATGCATGTGATTATAAGCTTTTACTAAATATCATTGTCTAAAATTCGCCATCCCCCTTAACTTTTAAACGGCTTGAGATATCAACTTTAGATTTAAAACACGTAAATAAAATAACCTAAATAATTATTTTGGATAACTCTGATATGTATAGAGGGCAAACTGGAGGCAAGGGGGACATATTTTTAAATGGAAAGGGGCGTCGTGTGATACATCATTTTAAAGCCTATTAAATTCTCTTTTCGACCATATAATTCGTATGTTTTTTTTAGTTTTTTGAAAGTGTTAAATTTTATTTTTTTTTGTTAAAAAATGCGATTTTTTTGATTTATTTTTTTATTTTTCATGATTTAAAATTTTTGACAAGCACGGTATATTCATTTTCCAACAGTACCGTTTTTCATACAAAATGTAAACAAAGTTAAAAACCCTAGATTATGAGGAATACACAATGGCAAAGCTGGCGTATACTGTAAGCTTATTTTGGATGGACTTTTAATACGTAAATAATATTTCTGAAGGTAAAATGCAAAAGTCCAGTCAAATAAAAAATCGAAATTGAAATAAATGTACACGGGCTGATATTTTAAAGGGTAGTAGTGGATGGTAACAAAACATACCTGTTAATTTTTCACCGGGTGATTGCGTAAGGGGTGTCCGCTATCTTGAATTGTAGGGGTGAGTTGCTTAATATTTATCTTACGATAAAAATGCAAACTATATTAGAATTTTTAGGTGTAACGGTTTCCTCCACATTTGTTTTATATTTTGTTTATTTCACGGCTAGTCATTTTTAAAGGACAATTGTCAATTGAGAAGCAGCAGCTAATTAGTCTTCGTGATGTAAATTTCGAGCACCTTTTCCATAACGAATACCCAATTTCCCGGCTTTTCCTTCCTTTCCTCATCAACTGCTATTTGCATTTCAGCACGGTTTTTCTCGTACTCTTCACTGCTGTAACTGTAACTATTCAGTTATAAAAAAAATAGAATTTTTTCTTGTTCAAAATTTTTCAAATTTTTTTAAATTATTTTGTGCATAAATATTGAAAATTTTATATGAAACTGATGATCTACTAAAGTTTATTTTTTTAAGGTATAGTTATTTTAAACCTTCCCGTTTGTAAACAATCTCGAAATTACCATAGCAACGTAAGATACGCATGCGTCGTAAGCGAAATGACTAGGCCCAATTTACACAACCGTAAAACGTTGACGTGCCATTGACGAGAACAAAACAAAGGTTTAGTCCTCTAAATTATTGGAATAAAAGCGATTTTATAAGCAAATTTTGTTTCTACAGGAATACAAAAGTGTTTTTAGCAACAGCTTTATCAAATCTCTTTTTTACATTAAAACATCATAAAAACAAAGTAAGTAAACAAAAATTATAAATGTTGATTATGTTGACATAGTGTAAATCGGACTTTGTGGAGTATTTAGCGGCAAATTTAAAATAACTAACCAAAATGATCAAAATTTGCGTTACGTAATACTTGAACGTTCCCTATCGAGATAAAACGCAATATAATAACCACTGTCAAAAGTATACCTGGAAAAGCGAAGCAATAAAACATCTTCACGGTTTTTGTTTCTTTTTATTCTTGGTGTCGTCTCTTTCCCACCCTCTTTCGCAGTTGTCGAGAGAAACCCTTGTTAAATGCAAATGGCTGCCATGCCATCATAGTCATCTCCTAATGAAGCTACTCTACACTTTTACACAGTCAGCAAAAGAGAATGAAAATGAATAAAATAAAAATAACACTGCGCTGAAAGGGAATTTTAAATGGACATGCCACCGAAAAAGACATTCGGCCTCATTTTGCCCGAGTTTCTCTCCCTCTTCTATTCAGAATTTTAACCCTGGGGTCCTTATAAAAAATGTATTAGTATTAGACCAAAAATATACAGGAAAGACGCCTAATTTCGAATATGAAACACTGTATGGCTTTAAACTGCGGACAAGGTTAAAAACAATGTTTTTTGTGACTCGACATTGTAAATGCAACAAAACATATATTTTTAAAACATTTTACTATTCCTTAAAACGACTTTTGTTTGATTAACGCAGTCGTCCCTCCGAAGTGACTGATCGATTTCGTGCTTTTTAGCACTCTTCAGAGCCACATATCGGTAGTAGGGACAACTACGAAAATCAAATCCTTTCCATATATCTCTATATAGAGTTTAAAAATCGTTGTAAGGAAAAGCAAAAACAGCTAGCGACATCTACTGCTAAAAGCAGAGACTGGATAAACCTATCGACAGTCCAAAAAAGGAAGCAGTTATTGGTTTCAGCGTGCAATAGGTTCTTTAAATTGCATTAAATTATTCAATATTTCATGGTTAAATAAATATATTTTTGCTAATTTTGCAACAGTTTTCTTTACTTTTATAAAAAAGAGATGGCACTAAATGTGCTCATTCTAGCACTCGATACGGAATATTCATACCATATCTAGAGCTAGAATGGATTCATTCTGTGTTTGAAAAGTGTGTGTGTTTGCTTACATTCTAAAGCAGTCGTAGAAAAAAAAAATTTAATGAAAAGTTGCCCTGGGGGTCGAGGGCTTAGCCATACATTTCGGTTACGTCGTTTCCTGTTTAACAAAAATGTTAATTTCAAGACCCAACAATTTTCTATGAAATATTAATATTCTGTGATTAATATTTTTTTCACGTTGTGATGAATGAATGCAAGAGAATATGAAAACACGGACCTCTAGGCTGAAAAATAACAACAAAAAAAAACGAGAAGAATTTGAATCAAACCCGACAAGTTGATAATTATACACCTGCCATAAATACTCAACAATACCATCATGGTGTTTTAACCATCATGGTTGAAATATTAATTATACGACTCTGATATCAACAGTACTTACAGATGAGGTTTTGTTTTTGAAAAATTAAGTTGGTATACAAAATGAAAGTGTCTCTTTGTTTCACTTTTTAATTTGTATCTGGGTATAAACTATAGTATATTATACGATATTATATAACGTGTACATAAAATGACTTACTTCGAATGAGCGCAATGGCGAGTGCAAGAAAGATACTTTCCAACAAGTAATGTACACTATTTTTCCTACGAACGCAAAAAAATAAATTTATTTAGAAAAATATCATTATTTAAAATTATTAGATTAATTAAAATTAAGTAACTATTAAAAAAATTCCAGAACTTCACCGAAAAATAAATAGTTTAGCTGCATTCAAACTAATAAAAATTAAAGCGATTTATAACGCCGTGATTGGCTTACAAGATACATGGCGGCACATCAAGCCAATCACGGCATCGCATTGTTATGTTTTATGTTCTTATGCGAGTCTGTGAATAAGCACTTAGATAATACTTTCTATCAATAGATACTACATATTGAAGGCCAGTGTTCCCAAGTGAAAACTAGTTTGTACTTTGATTATTAGAGAATTGAGGGGTCTCAATGCCCAGTGTTTCCAAATGGCAACAAGGTGCAATATCGGGTTAACATCTGAATATTTAAAATTACCTATTAGAGAGAAAAGTCCCTGTATAAAATTATAAAAGAACTTGCTGCAGCTTTAACAACTACCTACTTAAAGCACCGTACAATGAAAAAACTGTCATTGTTCTGGGCCTTTTGTTGGCATATTTTTATCGCATAATTACAGCTTTTTGCTTAAAAATCAATTTGTATATCGTGTATTAGGGGTAGAATAGAAAAAAAATGCACCTCCCAATAATTTAAACATGCTAAACAAATGTCAATCACTTTAAATAAAAAACACGCAGAAAAATTCTACACACTAAATTACTTCTTGGCTCGCAATTTACCCCGTTTACAGATCACTCACCTCCTCATGTTTACACGGTGCTAACTTAAGACATACTGTCCTGCTAAGACAAGTTGTCCTATAGGCAAAAATTCACTTTTTGAGATAAGCACAACATTGTATTGCTTTACACTAGCCTACTAAAAATAAATGTCCTATCTAAAACCCAAATGCCAAAAATTAGCCTAAGATGTTTGTCCTATGTGTTTTCTAAATAAAATTGTCCTAATTAGTCTTTACTAGACGAATAAGTCAGGACTAGGACTAATTTTACAGATCTTAGTAATTTGATTGGACTTTTTAGATCATTTTGTCCTACATTTCTCAGATAGAACAAATGCATTTAGTATGACAATTTATCTTTTTGACAAAAAAAATATATATTTTGTTTGTTTGTTTGTTTGTTTGTTTATTTAACCTCGTACTATTCTACTTAATTAAGCATCCCCTAAGTCCAGGACTTGTGTGGGCTAGTAGTAGAGGGAACCACCGGCTTATACTGACTTTCGAACCAGTTTCTAGGGAGTGTCCGTTTCACTTATCGCCTTCGCCAAATTTCAATTATTAATTAACTGAAAAAGGCAAATCGGCGCCAGTGAGAATCGAACTCACGATAGTAGACTTGCTATGCATACGCGCTAGCCACTACGCTATGCCTCCCAAAGGATAACACGTATTTTTGATTTAAAATAAAGCAGAACCCAACGCCATACTTTTAAGAGCACTTCTGCCAAATAAAACAAACTAATATCAGTTAATTTTTGCACCAATCTTTCTGTAATATTTATCTTAAGTACTTTTTTGGCTCCCAATTTACCCTGTTTACACACCACAAACCTCCTTATGTTTAACACTGTAAAATATAATAATTTAGTGTACACTGAATCCCTTTCATATTTTTTTAGTTTTTTTTTTAAGTGTACGCATTGACATATTAGCCAATCATAGAAAAATATAAAACCATATTATCAAATCAAACCTGGTGTATTTATGTTAAATACAGAGAATTTATGTCAAATCAAACATCGACAGATATATAATTTTACCAATTGCTGGCAATGTATTTATTAATTATTTGTGAGTGAAAAAGGGCGCTTCTGCCATTCAGTTTGCTAAAAGGGACTATTGTGTGACACAATGAGCCGTGTTTTACATTTTATCTGGCCCTCCTGTTGACATACAGCGTATTATTATTATATATTACACAAAGGACATCGTATTTGATATACCCCTTACGTTATGGGCAAATCCAAGTGAAAACTGCCCATTAAATTTTTAATTTATTTGAATTTTGTACTTACAATAACTGTTTTTGGTGGAATTATTTTCAAAAACAATAGAGAGCTTTTTCTTATAGAACTTGAGTTTTCCTGAAACCTGCGAGTCAATCGGATGATTCATTCTGGAGTTATCGTGTTTACAAAAGATTATGATAAGGCCAATTTTTCTTAAATTTTAAAATATATAAACCATTTTACTTCTCTCTAACAAATAATAATTTTTTCCACTACTAGCTTTAGATAGTATATTATTTACCAAGTGAGAGAAGTTTAATATTTTTGACCTGCGTCAAATTGCGGGATGAGCGCGCTAGCGCGAAGCCCGCAAGACGCGGTCTAAAATGTTAAATCTTCACTCACGTGGAAAATATAGTATTTTTTTCACTACCAGTACAATTAATTAGCTATTTATTTATTTATTTTACTAAAATTTAATGAAAAAGCTTATAAATTTAAAATATCACGCTGGCCGTTCGCGGCCATTAAAAAACCAAATGAATAACTTGACATTTCTGGCAGAAATTTTCTGGTGATCTGCTAAAATTATCAAGTTAGAAAGAGTTTCCGTGTTAAGTGTAATAAAATATATAAAAATGGAAAGTGAAATGCAAAGTGATGATTCTGGTACTCCCCCAGAAATAAGGGGACAGGCGAAAACTATGAGGGAGAATCTATTGCCTCAAAAATCAATATATGGGGGTTGTACCTCTAGTAATCTATTAT
Source organism: Brachypterus glaber (assembly GCA_958510825.1). NCBI lineage: Eukaryota > Metazoa > Arthropoda > Insecta > Coleoptera > Kateretidae > Brachypterus > Brachypterus glaber. The sequence continues at coordinate 884,536 of OY294045.1, read as the reverse complement.
CTTTACGGTAATATATGTATTGGTTGAATATGATGGACCAATGATTTTCACTTTTCGAAGTGTTTTTTGTAAAACATGTTTTATAGGTACTAATTTAGTTAATATTTTTTAATTTATCATGCAATAAATAAATTTGGTTCCTAAAGACACTTGTAAATAGCAATGTGATTTAATAATTAAGTGAAACGTCAGATACCAAAACAGCTGAATAAAAATTCATTATTAACCATGGTGCAATTTCATTATTTTTAGAACCTCTGACGTCATAGGTAGAGAAATAATATTTCTATCAACGAAAGGAGCAGTTATAAAGAGGTGGTTTTAGGCTGGTGGTGAAAAAACATATTTATTATTTTCATGTTTTCAGACTGTGAAAAAGTCCAAACCAATTTTCTGTACGGTCGGTAGTTCCCGCGTAATTATCAAATTTAAAAGTGTCATTTTTGCTTTTAACGCCGATAACTCAGCATAAAATAATCGTACAGAGCTTTTTTAGCGCTCAAATTAAAGAAGAAGAATCAAGCTAAAAGAGCTTTGAGACAAAATCACAAAGAAAAACATATTGAAGACCGTGGACTTTTTGAAAGGCAAGCAAAAATTTGGAAATTTGTTTTATCGCTGATTTTTTTATGATTACTCACAAATGATAAAAATATTTTAATATTTTTTAGGATCTTAAAACTAGAGACTTGAAGATTCAATTTCCTTTTTAATCATTACCTACTCTACGACTATTTTTCGCCAAGTTTTGAAAATGAACCAAAATGTTAGATTTTTTTATATCCTTTAATTTTTGTGCCTAGTGTTTTAATTTTTCTCGAACAAATTATATTTTCGTATTTCGTTAAATTCCAGGTGCTATTACAAAATTCCAGGTAAAAAAACCGTTTTTTTTTTAAGAAAAACGGTTAAATTCGAGGTATTCCAGGTGGGGATCTAAATTCCATGCACTTTCCAAGTTTTCCAGGTTTTCCAGGGTTAGTGGGAACACTGATATTACTTTTTGCATTTTTTTTTTGCAAAAGTCCAAAACTTTTTTTCGAATTTTCTTTTTTGATATTTTTGTTTTTTTTTAATATAAATCTCGGTAAAAATAAAATATAGTTATTTTCTTAACTAGTGTATTAAGTGGATAAAATCACTTAATACACGAGTTGAGAATTTAATTTTATCCAACACCTTTTATTTTTAAATAAAAATCTATAATTTTGCGAAAAATTATGGCAAAAATATTAAGATTAAGTTTTCTTAATACTAAAATAATAGGTAGCCATGGCCTAAGTATGCCAATTAAAAATAAACAATTGCTAATTTTACATTTCTTACAAACGTCAAAATGGACGCGGTGATGACAGAATTTTTAATAAAAACAGTATTTTATTCAAAGACTAAAGAATAATTTGGGGTTTTCTTTAATTTTTATGGTTTAGTTAACGTGCTTTTATTTATAGAATAGTTATAATACTTAATTAATAGGGTATGTAACTAATTTTGGGTGAGATCAAAAGCTGTACGTAAAAGAGTGGGTGAAAAATTTTTTAGTCACTAGTGGAAAAAAACTCACTTTTGACATTTAAAATAGTGCTCAAAACAAGTGTTTCTGTGAAGGTGTTGGATAAAAGTTTATTTCCTGAATATGTCCCATATCGTACCGACTGTTAACGTGTATTTGCCCCACATATGTATTTGCACTCAGCTTCATTTGGGGTGGATCTTATCTGTTCATTTTATCAAATTCGTCGATCATGTCACATGTGCAGCACGGACCTAAAACTATTACCCAGTCTTTTGTAAAATTTACCAGGACAAAAGGGATTTGTTTCTAATTGTAGGACGTCCAGCAGCTGATTACATGCTAATCGGTACTCTTATACAAGGAAATTACGTTCTGTTACTGACAGACATTTTGCTTTCCCATTTTACATCGGCACTTAGTGCTACTAAGAGTGCCGATGTATTGAAATCTTCGCCGAAAAGTCAAAATCTTTGACCACGTTTTTTTCACATTTTTCGACGTTTTAGACCATTCTGAGTCGAAATCGGTAAAAAAAAACTCCATTTCTACATGAGATATCGACTTGCGGTTTTTTTTAGATTTTGGGGGTAAACGATTGGGGGTAAGGGGGTAAAAATAGGGTAAAACTCCTATTTTTAGCGTTTTTTGTTTATAATTAAGGCAATTATTATTGTATTTGGTTAATTTAACACATATATAAAAGATAATTTTAAATTGGTCAAAAAATGTTACAAACAACGTTCTTCTAAAACGCATTGTTTTCGAGATATTGGCGTTTAAAGCAGTAAAAGGTTTTTTTAGCATATCTCACATATTTATAACCTGATTTCAAAAAATTATATTTTAAATAAAAGCTCTTTTTAAGCCCTATAAAAAATGTTATATACAGTTTTTTGCTAGAATATAATGTTTTAAAGATACATAATTTAAAATCAAACAAAACACCTAGTTTGAAATTTGCAAACTAGATGGCTCTAGTGTACAATAGTGCCGATGTTTTGACAGGGTACTTTTCATCAACGTTTCATCTAGTTTAAAATTTTCAAATTTTCGAGAAAGCCTTCTATTCGTGCAAAAATTTTCAATTTTTTTTGCGTTTATTTGCGTTTTATGTCGATATAAATCAATTTTGAGCAAAAAAAATTTTTCGCTCGGTCGATTGGCCGTTCTGTCCGGGAAATCTTGTATCCACGATAACTTAAGAACGCTTTAAGCTAGAGACTTGAAATTGCTATACAGGGGTTTTTAAGGTTGCTGAAATTAAATCTGATAATAACATTTTTCTAACTGCACCCCCTCGGGGGTGAGGGGGTAAATATTTTTAAATATTTTTTGTTTTTTATAATAAATTTTTTCTAATTTCACCCATGTGGGGCGGCCGCCGGCGGGGGATAGTTGAAAAGTGGTTTTTGAGGTTGTTGAAAGTGAATCTAATAATAATAAAAAAATCTAACTCCACCCCCTGAGGGGCGGGGGGTAGTTTTCGTCAAAAATTGTATAATGGGATTTTTGAGGTCGCTGAAAGTGAATGTGATAATAAAAAAAATCTAACTTCACCCCCTGAGCGGCGGGAGGTAGTTTTCTTGAAAATTGATTTATTTAAGTTTTTGATGTCGCTAAAACTGAATATTAAGAGGTTAGTACTTTTTTTTCTTTTGGGTTTGCAACAGTCAAATGAATTTCCCTTGATGTTTTCCGTGCAAATGTCAACACCGCTTTTAAGTTTAGTTTTCTACGAAAATATGTTTTAAGTTAATTTTTACCGTGTTAAAATTGTGGCTTGGTTACTTGCAGTGAAAAAGGGAATAGCTGACTATAAAATATATCAAAATATCCTTTCTTCTTTAAATTTCAAACATTGAAAAAATTGTAATGCCATCCCAAAACAAAAATACCTAAATCGGTCATCAATTTTAATGTTTTTTTTTTTAATTTTAGAGCAAAAATAATATAAACCACTCGTGCAATATAGGGCTAAGACTTGAAACCTTAAAAATTTAAACTTAAAACCGAGTAAATTCGTCTTTGGGCAAATTCAGTAATAACAAGGTCATTATAAAAGTTTGCGGAAACGTTTGATTTTTCGTATAGCAAAAGCCGATTTTCTGACGAGGGAGCAGACGTGTCGATCTACACATGGGCGGGCCCCGGAGCGGACTCGCCGGAGTCCCGGAGTCTCATCGACCCAAATCATTGGTCCATTCTGTGGGGCTCATGCGCACCCCAAACGCAGACGGAAGATATGTAATCCTCGTATTGCCAAGTGTTTACTCTTCAAAATTATTTTTCCTTCCTAAAACTTTTACCGAAACAAAAACGAACTTCTTATTTTTTTACTTTACGATTTTATGTAATAGTTATTTATGGTACTAGTGGGTAAAGTAAGATATTGCCCATGAGAAAATGAACCTGCGAGGCGTCAGCCAAGCAGGTTAATTTTCGAGAGGGCAATATTGGTTTACCCATGAGTGCCATACAAGGTTTTATCCAATAAATAGCTTAGGAATTCATATTTTTATTAAAAATTTGCATGACATTTACAAGAAAATAATAAGACAAGTGACAGTTGAGTGGGTAAAATAAATAATTATCCACTCAATAAAGTAAAAGCCACGCGGGGGTTATTATTGAGTTTATCTATTTAAAATAAAGCTGGTAATTGTCTTATTATCTGTATGTATTGGATAAATTATTATTATCTTATATATTTTTAGTTTTTTTTTGTACGTGCTAGAAGAACTATACGCAACGAACTAATAACTCTTCTTTCTAGGATACGCATACGTTAAAATAAAGTATCGCCAACATCTCGGTTTGTTTGTAAACAAATAGTAGGTATATTCCGACCTGAACAATAACAATTACCAGTAACTGGTATTGTTGTCTCTGTTAGAACAAAGATGTGCGAGTAAGACAGACGAATGTTTATGTTGCCGACGTTTTTGTCAGTTTTAACGAATTAAATGCCTATTCTAGAGTGAAGAGGTTTTAGTTCGTTCACTATACGGTGGTTTCAAATTTTCCAAAATCGCCAAAAAACGTCCTAGACAAAAAATTCTTTGAGGGGCTATACCTTAATTTTATTGATTTGACTGTTATCCAGTTTTATATTTTTTATTTAAAAATTAAAAAATAATCTTCTAAATTACACGCTAATCTGAAAATAATCGGAAATAATTCAAATGCTTTTATTCAAGTTTGTTGTCAAAGGAGAGGCTTCCCCCCGTCGTAATTATTTCCAGATAAAAAACTTTCAAGAAACAGTTGAATTATTCTCGCATCTCGCATCTCACTCTTGTTTTATTATTTTTGAAAATTTCAGGATAATCGGGTCTTTTTCTCCTAATTTGATATTTCAAACCGACTTTAAAAATTACCGCATACCCCAGACTTAAGCACCATTCAATGTCAGCCATATTTACTTCACAAAGATCTAAAGATTTTACTTAGTATTATACTAGTAACACGGGTTAATATCTGGCAAGTTTTTTTTTTATTTTAATATTTTACGCCGAAAATTAGTGACTAAGTATTTTTGAATTTAGAAAATTCCATAATTTTTCGTCGCCATATTGGGCCAGTACCTTTTTCTAACATCGGATTCGGTTTTAGCGACCTAAAAAATACTAATTTTTGGCAAAATATTTTTTATACTTTTTAAAATTTCGATGCCATATTGGATCCGCCATTTTGAATTTTAAATTTTTAACATCGGAGAAAGTAAAGAAAACTGTAGCAAAATTAGCAAATATATATATTTTTTACCATGGAATATTGAATAATTTAATTCAATTTAAAGTTTTGTGTTAAAATTACATAAAGTTTATTAGTTTTTCTTGATATTTTACCAGTTTTTTTATCAAATTAGTTCAAAAAATTAAGACTGCTCCATCTATTGTTAAATATTTAAACCTGATATATGTCACAACAATCTGACATAACCTTCAATTTTTGCATTATAATTTGTAAATATGTGCTAAAATTAAATAAAAATCTTTCTAACTACTGATTTGATAAAATTAGATATTAAATAACATTAATTGCTTTATTTAAAAATGTGTGTTTTGTTGCATTTACAATGTCGAGTCACAAAAAACATTGTTTTTAACCTTGTGTAAAAGCCATACAGTGTTTCATATTTGCAGTCGAAGAAAAAGTATAGTCTACAACACGAATGGAATAGTCCTTCTGCGCTCGCGGAACCGTCATACTCGCCTGCCGGCTCGTATTTCAAATTAGGTAGAACCAGAATCCGTTGACAGAACCCAGGAACTTTTAATTGTGTTTTATTTTGTAAAGCTGTGAATCTGTAATGTTGGTATAAAATTATTAGGTCTCATATAAAAACTGTAAACTCAAATTTGAAAATAAACCTAAAATACTCTTTCTCTGTTTGGTTACGAAGCGTATAATAATACTACATTTCCCCTGTTCTCTATTCTCTCAATAATTAAGAAGATATCCTATAAATGCATTTCGAGAACATTCTTAAAATAACTTTTGAAAAGATATGATAAAATTGGAAATAACAAAGACAAGAATATATACGAAATAAAAAAAGTCATAACAAATTAACAGTTTTAATTCCTCTGACCTCTACCCCATCCCGGTTCTAGACCGTTTCGATCTAGAATCGCCCTGCTGTATTGAAATTTTTTATTGGCGCATTTTTGAGTTCCTATTTCCGAACGTGAAATTTTCTATTTAACTGCAATTTTCTCGAAAATAGTTGGTTCTGAATAACCCTGTACAATACTGCACCCCTAAATATTTCACCCTGTACAACGTAAAGATTACGTCGTTATAAACTGCGTTTTAGGATAAATATGCTAATGCCGAAAGAGGATTCCTTTTTATGTAGACCTTAAGGAAGGCTTGGAAAAATATAAAGTCTTTCTTGGAGGTATTCAAAGTGGATTACTGTTTTTAGGGTGATACAATTGCTGGCAAAGGTAAAAAAAGGTTGCGAAAATAACAGTTTACTTTCCCCTAAAAATGTAATCTGCTGCACAAAGACAAAATGTCGTACACTGTAAAAAATAATTGTAAAAATACCATACATACAGTGCGATTATAAAGTGCCGAACAGCTTGAAAAGAAAATACTCTTCGTTTGACGCCACGCCTCTGTTAGAGTTGTGCGCGACAAGCCCATGTGATTGCTATGTACAACAGCTCGGAGGCCAGTAAAACGAACACAGCTTTCTTGCATTTTACTCATCGCTAATGCCAGTTTTGCATTAAAAAGTGTTCGGCACTTTATAATCGCACGGTATGTATTAAAATTTTTTCATACATGTGTATAAGTTACGTCAGTAGGTATAGTAGAACTTATACAGGGTGTATTTGAAATAGCGTAGGAAATTTTAACAGGTGATTCTACATGATAAAATATGACAAAAAGTTCCTATAAACATATGTCTAAAAATGCGTCATAAGGGAGCTACGCCCCTTTGAAATTGGCTAAAAAAATCGGTTTTTATTTAATAACTCAGGAACCCTTTGAGATATGTTAACGAGGTTTTGCACGTAAAGTAATCCTAATAAGGCCCATCTTTGTATGTCATTTTCACGTACTTATTTAAACCAGGGGTGTGCGAAACGGGGGGGCCTTATCAGTTTTTTGTCCCAAACTTTTTTCTGTGTAACTTTTTTGCAATTTTATTTTTGAAATATGATTCCTCAGGTCAAAATACATAAAAAAGGTACTCTTGTTGTAATACTGTAGGATTAACCGTTTTCGAGAAAAGTTCATTTTGGCAAAAAACTGATAAGCCCCCCCCGTTTCGCACACCCCTGGTTGAAATAAGTACATGAAAACAACACATAAAAACGGGCCTTGGTAGGATTAGTTGACGTGCAAAACCTCGTTGATATATCTCAAAGGGTTCCTGAGTTATTAAATAAAATATAATTATTTTTTTGCACGACCAAGACTAAAACCTAATTTTACGCTTTCATTTTCGGGACTAAACTTGCCGTTTTTCTCCATAGGGAATAAAAATCACGGCAATCTTGATAATATTAAAATATTATACTTACTATGTGCTTTGACGGTTCAAAAATTAGGTTTGGTGGTGTTTTGTAATAAATTAGCGATTCAAACCAATTTATTTGATTTTAACAAAGAAAACCTTTAAAAATAACATTGTTATAACAATTTATACATAACTTAAAATTTATCATCTTCGTCCATTTTTTTGACGTTTGTGTCAACCATATTAAAAAACAGTTGAAATCGCGATAGCCATGAAACTGACTTTTCGCAATTTACAGGCATCTTGATTAAATTACGAAAATAAAACAACCGATTTTAGACGCGTGGTTTTTAATTTTAATTTTATCTACCTACCTAAATTATGTTTGGTCCTGCAAAAAATAGTGTATATACCTCAGGACTAAACTTGGCTGTTTTAGTCAGCGGGACTAAAACAGCCAGTTTAGTCCCTTGGTATATAAATAACTATTTTTGTTCTGTTAATTTATTACAATATCTATATAAAACAAAAAAAAAAAACTTTTTTTTTTCAACTATAATAATTAACACATAAACGAGCCGCTTCTAAAGTACTGGTGCGCTAAAACCGTGTTATGAAACGAGGCCTTTATATTATTTTTTCTATTATGCTCTAAAATAAAAAATTACTTATATTTAAATTGATTTTATAGTCAGCTCTTCTCTTTTTCACTGCAAGTAACCAAGCCACAATTTTAACACGGTAAAAATTAGCTTAAAACACAATTCGTAGAAAACTAAATTTTAAAGCGGTGTTGATATTTGCACGGAAAATGCCGAGTGATATTCTTTTGTCCTGTCTTGCCAACCCAAAAGAAAAAAGTACTAACCTGTTATAGGCCTATAAGAACACGCAAAATGCGTGTGGTTATGAGCTTATAAGAGTCGGAAAAATTGAAAATATGATATTAAAGTAATAACATACGTTTTTAGCGCACGAGTACAAGTAAAGTACTAGTGCTCTAAAAACGTGTTATGAAACGAGTGCTTTATACAATTTTTTCTATTTTGCTCTAAAATTTAAAAAACTTACATTTAAATTGATGACTGATTTAGGGATTTTTGTTTTGGGTTGGCATTACAGTTCACACTATGTTTAAAATTCTAAGAACAAATGATATTTTGATATATTTTACAGTCATCTATTCTTTTTTCACTGCAATTAACCAGTCCACAATTTTAACACGGTAAAAAATAACCCAAACACAAAATTTTGTAAAAAATTAAACATTGACATTTGCACGGAAAACGTCAAGCGATAGGCCAGGTCTGTTGCCAACCCAAAAGAACAAAAAGTACAGACTTCTTATGGGCCTATAAGAACACGCAAAATGCGTGTGATTATGAGCTTATAAGAGTCGCAAAAATAGAAAAAAAAATACTAACAAAACCAATTTAATTTTCGCGTTAATTTTCACCGTAATTTCTATGTTTTCCCTATGTGAAACCGAACAAAGATGTTTGAGGAAAAAGGGTTTTTCACGTTGCCATGTCATGTGGGTTGCTACATTGAAACGGGTAAGGGTGACAGAATTGCGTTTGTGAAACTTTACACTGGCATTGTTTTTATTTTTTGGAGCATTGTAGGCAGCGTAAAAGCGTCTGTTTCTGACGGGCCCGCCGCCGCCGCCCCTGATTACCTGCGCCCCCCGCTACACTCGCACTTTTGTGCGCCTTCTAATTATTTTTACAATTATCCGGTGTCAAATTTTAGACCTATGGTCGTTACCTTTTTCACTTTATGTTCTCGCGTTAGACTCGATTTCAAGTTTTTATTTATTTCTGTTTTTATTTTTTACGTATGAAAAAATATATTTTTGCTTCAAGCGTACTAAAATGTTTATATTTTATAACTGAACACACTGGTTAGAAGTGATCTATTTTTTACAGTAAAAAAATGAGTTCATTGTTGTACGGCGTAAAGAAAGTTAGTTAGCAAAACCACCACAAGCGGCAGCACTCCTTGATGGCAGCCCTACTTCAAACTTTGACTTTGGTTTAAAAAAATGCTAGCCTTGAAACAAGAGAATATGGCTTTGAACATATCGAAAGACACGTGTTCTTTGTTCAAGGGATCCTTTTTTTCTATGTAGACAAGATTGTCCATTATATTATAAACAATTATGGATAACCCAATGATTTTCACAAATGTTCACTTTTTTCTTTAGGAGGCACCCCTCAAAAAATGAAAAAAAATAACTTAATTATACGGATTTACAAAAATGGTGAACGCGCTTTCATGTTTTACGTGTTTGCTTTTTTATGGTTTAGTTTACACCATGAGGACTATATTTTAAGCTCAGGTACTTTTTAACATCTCTGTTTACAAAACGCAACAAATAAAGATAGGCAGATACAAAGTATAGTCCCCAAGGTGTAAACTGAAGCTGAAGGTATCAAATATATGCTTAAAGATAGTCTAAGTTCTCTAATTTAAGGGGCTGTCCATATATTACGTAACGCGCCTAGGAGGGGAGGGGGTCAGAGAAATTGTTACAGTTTGTGACAGGGGGGAGGGGGGGGGTCTAGGTAAACGTTACGTAACGGAATTTAATAAATTTAATGTTTATTTCCTAAGCTTGGCAGATGTATTTTTATTTCAACATAAATTACTATTTAGTGGCCCATAACTCCCCTTTTCACAGAAAAATTGACGAAACTATGCATATTTAAATAATATTATAATCAGTAAAAAAACTGTTGACATTGATATTAAAAAAAAATCTTACGGCCTTGTTCTTGCGTGATCTTGCCGATGAACCATCGGCGATGATACATTTTCGCGCGGAATGTGTATTCACAGAACACCAATGTGTGTACTATTTTGTGTACCTGTGCATAAACAATATACGTGTTATATGTGACACTCAGTGTAAAAAGAGGTACCTAGTATTTTTTCCCTGTGTGATATTGATTATGAATATATTTTTAAAGTTTGAGTGATTTTTTCGTTTAAGTACATTAAGTGCTATATGTATTATTATAATAAATATGTATCATTATGCGGAATTCTGTATCAAGATATGTTAGAAAAAAAAAATACAAATTTTTATATAGTTACGTGTTAAACAGGGGGAGGGTGTTGGTAAATGTGACAGTTTGTTACACAGGGGGGGAGGGGGTCAATTTTTTTGAAAAATTGCGTTACGTAATATATGGACAGGTTTTAGCAGAATTTGAATATCTCTTTTAGTTTTCGAGAAAATCGCTGGGTAAATAGAGTTGGGACACCCTGTATATACATGTATGTATAAAAAGCAAAAAATACCAAAAACATCAATATTTACTGTTTTATTGAGCTTTAAAAAAATGGCGGAGGTGCCGCAATGAACTACCTGTTGCTCACAAGGTCGATTTAAAATAAAAACGGATTAACCTGGTGAGATATATTCCCACTTTGCAAAATCCTCATTGTACCTTATTAGTCCCTTTCATGTTGTAAAAGTGAACTCACGTCCGTACCCACATTCGTGGGTATAGTGATTATAACGAAAATTTCCATATGTATTCCGCCGAAGGCGCCGAGCGTCGTCGCCTAGCAACGGGAGGTTTTTCGGGGACCGTAAGGGGGCGCATGAGCACACACCACCCCCACAAGATTATGTAAATCTGCAGCCGCCGCTCTACTAATCAGCGGACGATTAAAAATTCAGTCGAAATCCCTTATATTCTCCTCTTTGTGTGCCACCAGTCGCTGGCAATTGTTTTCTCATCTGTCAACCGCCCCCACATCCCCCCAGCACCCCCATGATGGTGATGGATTATTATGATGGTAATTATCTCCAGATTACGTCCACAGTAAAAAAAAATGGAAAAAAATATTTGCTGAACATTTATAGGGGGAAACGGGGTAAAACGGGACTATTTATTACCTTGAGATAGGTTTGCTTTAACAATTTTATCAATTTTCTAATCCATTAGGTATTTCATTTTTCTGTTTCCAAAATTATAGGTATTAAAAGATTTTAGTCGAAATCCCTTATATTCTCTTCTTTGTGTGCCACCAGTCGCTGGCAATTGTTTTCTCATCTGTCAACCGCCCCACATCCCCCCAGCACCCCCATGATGGTGCTGGATTATTATGATGGTAATTATCTCAAGATTACGTCCACAGTAAAAAAAAATGGAAAAAAATATTTGCTGAAAATTTATAGGGGGAAACGGGGTAAAACCGGACTATTTATTACCTTGAGATAGGTTGGCTTAAACAGTTTCTTAAATTTTCTAACCCATTAGGTATTTCATTTTTCTCAAATTCCCAATTTCCCAAATTATAGGAATTGAAAGATTTTAGACGAAATCCTTTATATTCTGGCAATTGTTTCTCATCTGTCAACCGACCCCACAGCCCCCCAAGAATGGTGCTGGATTATTATGATGGTAATTAACTCCAGTAAAAAATATGGAAAAAAATATTTGTTGAATATTTATATGGGAAACATAGATATCAAGGCTTTTAAATTTTATAAAATTACAAATACGGTTTTATACGCATTTTATCAATATTCGCTTGATTTTAGTGTTTTTAGGGTCCAAAGGTACCACTTGGACTTTTAATTTTTACAAATAGAAAAGTATAAAGTGTAAAATATTTTTTTTTTTGGACAACCCTAATGTATCACACTCTAAATGTACCTAAGGGAACGTTAAAGTATTACGTAACGCAAATTGTACCAAAATTTATACACTTCATACCCTGGTTCTCGCGTTATTACACGGAAAGAAATTAGTGGGCTCTGCGCTATACATTATAAGATATTTGGTAACAGTGGCAAATTATAGTGATTTAAGCTATAGATTATAAGGGACACAATAACTAATAATGTTAAAAATAAATTGGAAACGATTATATATATTACAGACACGATTATATTTATTACAGACACTATTATAAATTTACAGAAATTTTATTATATTATAAAAATTATTAGCACGGACAATAATTAAATCTATTTAAGCTATAAATGCCATACTATTTGTTATATTTTATTATTCACTAAACAATTAAAGTATTTCATATAAATTTTTACACTGACTGCCATAATTGTAAGAGAAAGCCTTGTATTTATATAATAAGCGATTATAATTTGCTTGGTATATGTGTTATAGCGCTCCTAGCTATATTTTTTTTTTTCCGTGTATAGGTTACAAAGATTTCATAGTTTGCCCCCCTCCCAAATAGGGTGGGTATTAGTTGGTGTAGTCAAAATATAAAATCTCTAGAGCCTTAAATAACGTGAGAACTGGGGTATTAAGTGTATGAATTTTGGTACAATTTGCGTTACGTAATACTTGAACGTTCCCTTATATCTAATTAAAAGAAAAAAACTAAAAATAAATATTAAAATATAATAAAAATGTCACTGTAATGTTTTATTTTGGTGACTGTAGTTGCATAACGACGTCTATCCTCGCGACGCCCGACGTTCATCCGTTTCCTGTTCTGACTAGCTTTTGTTTATTCATGAAAAGGACATTATTATACTATTCACAGCGCCTGCGCTAGAATAGTATTATACGGTAATTTGGAATTTTCCAAAATTTTCAAAAATCGTCCTAAATAAAAAATTCTTGGATACAAATTTGTTTCATGAAAAAATGAGATTTTTTTTTGTCCGTCTGTCTATCCGTCCGTCTGTCTGATTTTTCTAGACACGATAACTCAAGAACGATTAAATTTATTTTATAGTTTCGTAATTACTAATTAGTTATGATTAATGTTACTTTACTTTTTTATTAAATTAAATTAGTATTAAACTTTTTCCATTTTATATTTGAATAAAATCCGACCCTGTATTTAATGGTGTAGTCGAGAATAATGGGGTCAAAATCGTCAAAAAATACGCCAGATTAATAGTTATTTATGGTACTAGTGGGTAAAGTAAGATATTGCCCATGAGAAAATTAACCTGCGAGGCGTCAGCCAAGCAGGTTAATTTTCGAGAGGGCAATATCGGTTTACCCATGAGTGCCATACAATAAATAGCTTAGATATTCATATTTTTATTAAAAATTTTAATGACATTTACAAGAAAATAATTTGAAAAGTGACAGTTGAGTGGGTAAAATAAATAATTATCCACTCAATAAAGTAAAAGCCACGCGGGGGTTATTATTGAGTTTATCTATTTAAAATAAAGCTGGTAATTGTCTTATTATCTGTATGTATTGGACTTTTTTTATTAAATTCTGAGCTTTAAAAAAAATCTATCTGTTTGTCTGCTAGTCACATTTTTTGTGCAGCAAGAAATCATAACAAGAATATTGAGGAAAACGCTATTTCCCATCCACTTAGAAGAGTATACCATGAAATACAAAGCATTACATGTCTTCACGGCTTGTTTATTCACTAAAAGGACATTATTAAATAGCCACCGCTTATATACATATTACATTTATGCAAATGACTTTATTTTTAGAGAAAAACTTCGAGGATTCTTTTTCTTTCTTTTTAAAACTTTTCAGCTAATTACGATTCAGGAATATTTATTATGGTATTTATGGTAACTTTTTGCCTTAAGAGTTTTAAAATTATCATTTTTAGGGTTTCGTGCCTTAAAAACAAAATCGGACACCTTATAGGATCGTTCAGTTGTCCGTACACCCGTCTGACACATTTCTTAAAATATTTTTTTGCCAAAAAGTCAAAAAACTAATTTAAACAAAAAAAATATATTTTATACACGGTGTATTTGAAATAGGGTCGGATATTTTAACAGATGATTCTACATCATAAAATATGACAAAAGTTCCTATAAAAATATGTCTAAAAATGCGTCATGAGGGAGCTACGCCCCTTTGAAAGTGGCTAAAAAAATTGGTTTTTATTTAATAACTCAGGAACCCCCTATATCAACGAGGTTTTGCACGTCAACTAATTCTACCAAGGCCCGTTTTTATGTGTTATTTTTGTGTACTTATTTCAACCAGGGGTGTGCGAAACGGGGGGGGCTTATCAGTTTTTTGTCCCAAACTTTTTTCTGTGTAACTTTTTTGCAATTTTATTTTTAAAATATGATTCCCCAGGTCAAAATACATAAAAAAGGTACTCTTGTTGTAATACTGTAGGATTAACCGTTTTCGAGAAAAATTCATTTGAAGGTGAAATTCCACGGTTCGAGGACGAAAAATTATATACTAAAATGTTGAAAACAAAATTTTTAATGATGCAGGGCGAATGTACATTAAAAACTAAAAAAAAACCTCATATACAGGTACTTCCAAAAATCAATCCTAATGGAGCTATGGTCTCCTAAATATGCACCACCTTTTTTCGACCTACATGTATGGAAACTTTTTTTCTTAGTTTTCGATGTAGAATAACATTGCATCATTAAAATTTTGGTTTTCGACATTTTAGTATTTAACTTTTCGTCCTCGAACCGTGAAATTTCACCTTCAAATAAACTTTTCTCGAAAACGGTTAATCCTACAGTATTACAACAAGAGTACCTTTTTTATGTATTTTGACCTGAGGAATCATATTTCAAAAATAAAATTGCAAAAAAGTAACACAGAAAAAAGTTTGGGACAAAAAACTAATAAGGCCCCCCCGTTTCGCACACCCCTGGTTTAAATAAGTACGTGAAAATGACATAGAAAGATGGGCCTTATTAGGATTAATTCACGTGCAAAACCTCGTTAATATATCTCAAAGGGTTCCTGAGTTATTAAATAAAAACCGATTTTTTTAGCCAATTTCAAAGGGGCGTAGCTCCCTTATGACGCATTTTTAGACATATGTTTATAGGAACTTTTTGTCATATTTTATCATGTAGAAGCACCTGTTAAAATTTCCTACCCTATTTCAAATACACCCTGTATATCTCCATTTTTTTTACTGGTATTCCTGGTATTCCTATATTTGAAATTTTATTTCAAATATATAATTTATACAAAATTTAATAAAAAAAATGATTTAGGGTAATTCCAGCGTTGCTTACGTTACATCTTACGCCTATTTTAACTTTTAAATGTATAAATTTCTCAATTATATTAAAAGACATGATATTTAAATACAATTTTTTTTTAGTAAATAACAAAGTAACAAAACATATATTTATAATTAGTATAATAAGTTTAATTTGCGATAAATTTATAATTTTATGTAATGTTGCTTACGTTACATTTTGTGACATAGATTTTGACTTAAGTGCATGTATACATGTATCTTTAAATTTCTGTCAGACTAGAATGTTTTAAATCTTTAACAATTGATGAGTTATGTATTAAAATATTAAATATCTGTTGCTTAGGTTACAAGGGAATTCGTTGCTTACGTTATATTAAAAGTCCCTATATTTTTTTACATTATAAACTGAATATCTTGAAAATGTATTGGAATACCGAGAGTGTACTTTGACTGGTACTCTTTCAGTTTTTGTCCCATGCATTACTTTCCCATTTTAATGTTTTCAAAATTTTGGAAAAGCCGTGTATTCGTGCAAAAAATTTTAAAAGTTTTTTTTGCGACGTTTTATATCGAATAAATCAATTTCGAGCAAAAATAAAAAATTGTCGGTCGGTCGCTCTGTCGGTCGTTCTGCCCGAGAAAGCTTGTAGGCACGATAACTTATGAACGCATTACGCTAGCTAATAATAATCTTTATTTTATTTAAAGCCAGTCATGTCACGATTTGCTGGAATAACCCTTTAGGTTAATTTTTGATGATTTTTAAAACTTAAAAACGGATTCCTTGAACCAAGGACACGTGTCTTTGGATATGTTCAAAGCCATATTCTCTTGTTTCAAGGCTGGCATTTTCTTGAACCAAAGTCAATGTTCTTGAATAAAGAGCGCGGATTTTTATTTCAAAACATGTGCTCTTCATTCAAGGACATTGCCTTTGGTTCAAGAAAATGCCAGCCTTGAAACAAGAGAATATGGCTTTCAACATATGCAAAGACACGTGTCCTTGGTTCAAGAAATCCGTTTTTCTATGCATGTATTATGCTCTTCTAAACCGAGCTGCGAAGAGTATACTAATTTACAACATTTTGAGATCAAAGACAATGGACCCGTAGTGTAATATAGTGCGTCAACTTTACAAAATGTTTACATAAGATAATTTTATATTATTAAGATGATTATTTAGATAATTTCTTGAAGCAAAAAAGACAAACAAAAAAACAGGAAGTGTTGTACCACAATTCCCGTAAAATAGGATTATTTATGAATAAAATTTCATTCAAAATAATAGATTATTTATACATGGTATTAAGAGTCTTAGTTTAAGACGACGTACGACCACAGATAACTAATATATTAAATAAAAACTTTTCGCAAAAAAAATAAACCGACTTCTGTCTCTAAAAAGTAAAAAATAAGCCGGTGCCAATTTCAACACTCCCTAAATTAAATACTAACAATTATTTTTGTCGTTAAATTGTTTGCTGTGAAATTGGCACCGACTTATTTTATATTTTTTACTTTTTAGAGAGAGAAGTCGGTTCATTTTTTTTTGCAAAAAGTTTTTATTTTTTACTTTTTAGAGACACAGAACTTGTAGATTTGTAACATCATCTAAGCTAAATTATAGTTGTCCTTCCATCTCGGCAAGCTGTTAACGTAATAACTAAATAACGCTCATGGTATAATCACAAATTCTATAATTTTCTCTTGGTATTTTAATATACAGGTCCACAGAATCAAGTTTAGCGGCATTTAAAAGATGCCGTATTATTTGAATGACCCCTTAATCAAGTTATCCGGCTTATCCGAGTTATCCGATCAGTTTCTAAAAAATTGGTTGGTATTAGAACCAAATTAAGCCGGTTTTAAGTGAAATTGCGTTAAAACGACTAGATTTATCTTAATTATCCGGCTTGCCCGGCATTATCCGAGCGTCAAATTAAAACGGGACCATTTCACGAATGTTAAGTTGCAAAAGGTTTCATCAAATTCCGTTCATCCGTTCCAAAGTTATGCGGGAACAAACATAAAAAAAAACAAAGTCACACGTCGAATTGATAAGCTCCTCCGTTTTTGGAAGTCGGTTAGAGAATGAAAATTCGACAAATTTTTGTAAAAAACAATACAAAAAACGGTTTACCTCGGTTATACTATTAATCATAATTACACTTATAACCAAAGGATAGCAATCGAGCTTTAAAGATATAAAGACCTTTTTGAAGTGCTTTAGTTATGGTATAGTTGGTTTTTGGTATTTATAGCAGAATGTTTACATTCAAAACAATTTAATGTGAGACAGGGACGTAATTAAATTTTATTATATTAAATACGTATTTATCTTATATAGCTCGATGCACAGAATACAAATAAAATAAATTAATGCCGGTCCAGTAAATATTTATTGCTACAAATGCCTTGTTGGTGTGGCTAAATCTTTTTTGAAATATATTTGGATAGGGTCGAACGTTAACTGGCTAAATCAGCCCACGTGGACTGGATGAAAATACATTAGTTTAGATAGATTGGACGAAGAGTTTGATATGCGCCGGATAAAAATTATCGCTGTTAAAAAAAATCTCTTATAACTCTGACAGCGATAATATTAATAAAACAAATTTTGTTTTGTTATCTGTTCTATTTCTTAAAAGTGGCGTAAAATGTCCCTACTACCCGAATTTGTTCAACTGCGTATAAAACTTTTGTTCTTGTTGTTTTCTTTCCAGTGTATTCATTCAAAACAGTAGAAATGTTTGTATATTTAGTGAAAACGTTATTTTCTTTGAACTGTGCCGCATTCCCGGTAAAGAAAAACAAGTGAGACGACATATGATGCGTGTCACACACACACATACCAAAGACAGAAGGCTCATCCATATGGATTGAAATTGAATCAATCGACGTTCGAGGGAGAACAAACGAGAAAAAACTTTCACCTCTTTAA